>CAKAJI010001093.1:0-397126 GCA_916610255.1 Lasioglossum lativentre
ATGCAGTGTATCATTGAAAATACCTTATAATGTAATGTAATATGCAGTGTATCATATAAAATACCTTATAATATAACGTAATATGCAGTCTACCATTGAAAATACATTATAATATAACGTAATATGCAGTCTATCATTGAAAATACTTTATAGTATTTTGTAATATACTGTGTATCATTGAAAGCCCCTTATAGTATAACGTAATATGCATTGTATCATTGAGTATACCTTATAATATAATGTAATATGCAGTGTATCATTGAAAATACCTTATAAAATAATATAATATAAGATACCTTTTAATATAACGTAATTTGCAGTGTATCATTGAAAATACCTTATTATATACAGTAATGTGCAGTGTATCATTGAAAATACATTATAAAATAATGTAATATGCAGTGTATCATTGAAAATACCTTATAATGTAATGTAATATGCAGTGTATCATTGAAAATACCTTATAATGTAATGTAATATGCAGTGTATCATTTAAAATACCTTATAATATAACGTAATATGCAGTATATCACTGAAAATACCTTATAATATATCGTAATATGCAGTGTATCATTGAAAATACCTTATAAAATAATGTAATATGCAGTCTATCATTGAAAATACCTTATAATATAACGTAATATGCAGTGTATCATTGAAAATAACTTATTATATAGAGTAATTTGCAGTGTATCATTGAAAATACATTATAGTATAACGTAATATGCATTGTATCATTGAGTATACCTTATAATATAATGTAATATGCAGTGTATCATTGAAAATACCTTATAAAATAATATAATATAAGATACCTTATAATATAACGTAATTTGCAGTGTATCATTGAAAATACCTTATTATATACAGTAATGTGCAGTGTATCATTGAAAATACATTATAAAATAATGTAATATGCAGTGTATCATTTAAAATACCTTATAATATAACGTAATATGCAGTATATCATTGAAAATACCTTATAATATATCGTAATATGCAATGTATCATTGAAAATACCTTATAAAATAATGTAATATGCAGTCTATCATTGAAAATACCTTATAATATAACGTAATATGCAGTGTATCATTGAAAATACCTTATTATATAGAGTAATTTGCAGTGTATCATTGAAAATACATTATAGTATAACGTAATATGCATTGTATCATTGAGTATACCTTATAATATAATGTAATATGCAGTGTATCATTGAAAATACCTTATAATATAACGTAATATGCAGTGTATCATTTAAATACCTTATATAATATCGTAATATGCAGTGTATCATTGAAAATACCTTATAATATAACATAAATATGCAGTGTATCATTTAAATACCTTATATAATATCGTAATATGCAGTGTATGATTGAAAATACCTTATAATATAACGTAATATGCAGTCTACCATTGAAAATACATTATAATATAACGTAATATGCAGTCTATCATTGAAAATACTTTATAATATTTTGTAATATACTGTGTATCATTGAAAGCCCCTTATAGTATAACGTAATATGCATTGTATCATTGAGTATACCTTATAATATAATGTAATATGCAGTGTATCATTGAAAATACCTTATAAAATAATGTAATATGCCGTCTATCATTGAAAATACCTTATAATGTAATGTAATATGCAGTGTATCATATAAAATACCTTATAATATAACGTAATATGCAGTGTATCATTGAAAATACCTTATAATGTAATGTAATATGCAGTGTATCATTGAAAATACCTTATAATGTAATGTAATATGCAGTGTATCATTGAAAATACCTTATAATGTAATGTAATATGCAGTGTATCATATAAAATACCTTATAATATAACGTAATTTGCAGTGTATCATTGAAAATACATTATAGAATAACGTAATATGCATTGTATCATTGAGTATACCTTATAATATAATGTAATATGCAGTGTATCATTGAAAATACCTTATAATATAACGTAATATGCAGTGTATCATTTAAATACCTTATATAATATCGTAATATCCAGTGTATCATTGAAAATACCTTATAATATAACATAAATATGCAGTGTATCATTTAAATACCTTATATAATATCGTAATATGCAGTGTATCATTGAAAATACCTTATAATATAACGTAATATGCAGTCTCCTATTGAAAATACATTATAATATAACGTAATATGCAGTCTATCATTGAAAATACTTTATAATATTTTGTAATATACTGTGTATCATTGTAAGCCCCTTATAGTATAACGTAATATGCATTGTATCATTGAGTATACCTTATAATATAATGTAATATGCAGTGTATCATTGAAAATACCTTATAATATAACGTAATATGCAGTGTATCATTGAAAATACCTTATAATGTAATGTAATATGCAGTGTATCATTGAAAATACCTTATAATGTAATGTAATATGCAGTGTATCATTTAAAATACCTTATAATATAACGTAATATGCAGTGTATCATTGAAAATACCTTATAATATATCGTAATATGCAGTGTATCATTGAAAATACCTTATTATATATCGTAATATGCAGTGTATCATTGAAAATACCTTATAATATAACATAATATGCTGTGTTTCATTGAAAATACTTTATAATATAACGAAATAAGCAGTCTACCATTGAAAATACCTTATAAAATAATATAATATAAGATACCTTATAATATAACGTAATATACTGTGTATCATTGAAAATACCTTATAATATAACGTAATATGCAGTCTACCATTGAAAATACATTATAATATAACGTAATATGCAGTGTATCATTGAAAATACCTTATAAAATAATGTAATATGCAGTGTATCATTGAAAATACCTCATTATATACAGTAATGTGCAGTGTATCATTGAAAATACATTATAAAATAATGTAATATGCAGTGTATCATTGAAAATACCTTATAATGTAATGTAATATGCAGTGTATCATTGAAAATACCTTATAATATACAGTAATGTGCAGTGTATCATTGAAAATACATTATAAAATAATGTAATATGCAGTGTATCATTGAAAATACCTTATAATGTAATGTAATATGCAGTGTATCATTGAAAATACCTTTTAATATAGCGTAATATGCAGTGTATCATTGATAATACCTTATAATATAACGTACTATGCAGTGTATCATTGAAAATACCTTATAATATATCGTAATATGCAGTGTATCATTGAAAATATCTTATAATATTTCGTAATTTGTAGTGTATCATTGAAAATACCTTATATTATAACGTAATATGCAGTGTATCATTGAAAATACCTTGTAATATAACGTAATATGCAGTGTATTATTGAAAATACCTTTTAATATATCGTAGTTTATCATTGAAAATGCCTTATAATGTAACGTAATATGGAGTGTTTCAATGAAAATACCTTATAATATAACGGAATATGCAGTGTATCATTGAAAATACCTTATAATATAACGTAATATGCAGTGTATCATTGAAAATACCTTATAATATATCGTAATATGTAGTGTATCATTGAAAATACCTTATAATATTTCGTAATTTGTAGTGTATCATTGAAAATACCTTATAATATTTCGTAATTTGTAGTGTATCATTGAAAATACCTTATAATACAGCGTACTATGCAGTGTATCATTGAAAATACCTTATAATATAGCGTAATATGCAGTGTATCATTGAAAATTTCCTATAATATAACTCAATATGCAGTGTATCATTGAATATACCTAATAATATAACGTAATATACAGTGTATCATAGAAAATACCTTATAATATAACGTAATATGCAGTGTATCATTGAAAATACCTTCTAATATATCGTAGTTTATCATTGAAAATACCTTATAATATAACGTAATATACAGTGTATCATTGAAAATACATTATAATATAACGTAATATGCAGTGTATCATTGGAAATACCTTATAACATAACGTAATATACAGTGTATCATTGAAAATACCTTATAATATAATGTACGATGCAGCGTATCATTGAAAATACCTTCTAATATATCGTAGTTTATCATTGAAAATACCTTATAATATAACGTAATATACAGTGTATCATTGAAAATACATTATAATATAACGTAATATGCAGTGTATCATTGAAAATACCTTATAACATAACGTAATATACAGTGTATCATTGAAAATACCTTATAATATAATGTACTATGCAGCGTATCATTGAAAATACCTTATAATATATCGTAATGTGCAGTGTATCATTGAAAATACCTTCTAATATATCGTAGTTTATCACTGAAAATACCTTATAATATAACGTAATATACAGTGTATCATTGAAAATACCTTATAATATAACGAAATATGCAGTGTATCACTGAAAATACCTTCTAATATATCGTAGTTTATCATTGAAAATACCTTATAATATAGCGTAATATGCAGTGTATCATTGAAAATACCTTATAATATAACGTAATATGCAGTGTATCATTGAAAATACATTATAATATAACGTAATATGCAGTGTATCATTGAAAATACCTTATAATATAATGTACTATGCAGCGTATCATTGAAAATACCTTATAATATATCGTTATATGCAGTGTATCATTGAAAATACCTTCTAATATATCGTAGTTTATCATTGAAAATACCTTATAATATAACGTAATATACAGTGTATCATTGAAAATACCTTATAATATAACGGAATATGCAGAGTATCATAGAAAATACCTTATAATATAACGGAATATGCAGTGTATCATTGAAAATACCTTATAATATAGCGTAATATGCAGTGTATCATTGAAAATAACTTATAATATAACGTAATATGCAGTATATCATTGAAAATACCTTATAATATAGCGTAATATGCAGTGTATCATTGATAATACCTTATAATATAACGTATTATGCAGTGTATCATTGAAAATACCTTATAATATATCGTAATATGCAGTGTATCATTGAAAATATCTTATAATATTTCGTAATTTGTAGTGTATCATTGAAAATACCTTATAATATAGCGTAATATGCAGTGTATCATTGAAAATACCTTATAATATATTGTAGTTTATCATTGAAAATACCTTATAATATAACGTAATATGCAGTGTATCATTGAAAATACCTTATATTATAACGTAATATACAGTGTATCATAGAAAATACCTTATAATATAACGTAATATGCAGTGTATCATTGAAAATACCTTATAATATAACGTAATATGCAGTATATCATTGAAAATACCTTATAATATTTCGTAATTTGTAGTGTATCATTGAAAATACCTTATATTATAACGTAATATACAGTGTATCATAGAAAATACCTTATAATATAACGTAATATGCAGTGTATCATTGAAAATACCTTCTAATATATCGTAGTTTATCATTGAAAATACCTTATAATATAACGTAATATACAGTGTATCATTGAAAATACATTATAATATAACGTAATATGCAGTGTATCATTGAAAATACCTTATAACATAACGTAATATACAGTGTATCATTGAAAATACCTTATAATATAATGTACTATGCAGCGTATCATTGAAAATACCTTATAATATATCGTAATGTGCAGTGTATCATTGAAAATACCTTCTAATATATCGTAGTTTATCATTGAAAATACCTTATAATATAACGTAATATACAGTGTATCATTGAAAATACCTTATAATATAACGAAATATGCAGTGTATCACTGAAAATACCTTCTAATATATCGTAGTTTATCATTGAAAATACCTTATAATATAACGTAATATGCAGTGTATCATTGAAAATACCTTATAATATAACGTAATATGCAGTGTATCATTGAAAATACATTATAATATAACGTAATATGCAGTGTATCATTGAAAATACCTTATAATATAATGTACTATGCAGCGTATCATTGAAAATACCTTATAATATATCGTAATATGCAGTGTATCATTGAAAATACCTTCTAATATATCGTAGTTTATCATTGAAAATACCTTATAATATAACGTAATATACAGTGTATCATTGAAAATACCTTATAATATAACGAAATATGCAGTGTATCACTGAAAATACCTTCTAATATATCGTAGTTTATCATTGAAATTACCTTATAATATAACGTAATATGCAGTGTATCATTGAAAATACATTATAATATAACGTAATATGCAGTGTATCATTGAAAATACCTTATAACATAACGTAATATACAGCGTATCATTGAAAATACCTTATAATATATCGTAATATGCAGTGTATCATTGAAAATACCTTATAATATAACGTAATATGCAGTGTATCATTGAAAATACCTTATATTATAACGTAATATACAGTGTATCATAGAAAATACCTTATAATATAACGTAATATGCAGTGTATCATTGAAAATACCTTATAATATAACGTAATATGCAGTGTATCATTGAAAATACCTTGTAATATAACGTAATATGCAGTGTATTATTGAAAATACCTTCTAATTGTTTTGGATCTTCACTGGTTTCCGTTACGCGGAAACTTGAATTTACGATCCACCGAAATAGCCAACGAATAAAGGCTTTTAAGAAATAAGCGTGTGTTTGGGAGAGCGTTTTAATTTGTTGGTTTGACCACCGTCACTCGCGATACAATTTCGCAATACGACTAGACTTTTAATCTTTCGGTAAGAACAAAAGGATCGAGCACGTGCTGGTTTTATGATTCCGATTATCGTCGCGACGATTCTTAGAACAGAGAGAACGAGGACCCGACCGATCGTTGTGTATATTGTCGCGGTTCGTTCCCCTCGCCGCGCACCCCGAACTACTCGGTCCGCCCGAAGTGTGCGGGGAGAGAGAGAGACAAGCAACGACAACGATCGAGTCCTCATTATCGGTACTTTTCGGCAGTTGTCAATACACACTCGCTCAGCACGGTACTCCGTGCGAATGTATTCGTGTCTTCGCACAGCGATACCGAACAGCTGATCTGTTTTTACTCGAACATACCGCCCGCCTCGTTGTCGGGTCGGCAACGAAATAATGCAACGATTTTCGCGACTTTGCGACGTGTGTGTTCAATGTGAGTGATCAAAATCGTTCGGTGATTTTACATGGTTGCAGTGAACAATATCAACAAAATGCAATTCTATCCGTTACGTGCTAAAAGTGAACAATGAAAACAAAACAAAGTGCGCTATATACAACTATATACAATATATACATCGGTCTAGTGCGCGTCAACACGAGTCTCGACGACGTTCAGCGCATCGGTGCACCGCCCGCCGTGAAGAGAGTCAGATTTCTTCGCCTGAGGATTCTTCTGCCGAAATGAGCGGTACGAGGCGTTGGACGGCCCGCGTGGTGGTACGAGTGGCAGTCTTCACGGCCGCTACACGTACTCGTCCGTCGGATCCTCGCTGCACTTCGACGACTCGTCCGAGCGGCCATTTCGTAGGCGGTGCGAGGTCGTCCTTCAGTAGTACGATGGCTCCGACAGCAAGATTCTCCCGTGCCTTTTGCCATTTCGGAAGTGTCTGCAACTGGCTCAGGTACTCGGTGCGCCAACGCTTCCAAAAGCCTTCCAGGAGTCTGGATATAAGGTTCCATCTCCTTTTTCCAGCATCGTACGTGATTTCTTCACCCGGTTCTGGAACTGCACACAACGAATTAGCGTTGACTAGGTGATTCGGTGTGAGGAAGGAAGGATCATTTGGATCATCGGACAAGGCGGCAAGGGGTCGAGAATTCAAGCAAGCTTCCACTTGACACAGCAAGGTGGAAAGCTCCTCGAAGGTGAGCTTCTGCTCCCCTATCGTGCGTCGCAGATGCCTCTTTGTGGATTTTACTGCCGCTTCCCACAGACCACCGAAATGTGGAGAATACGGCGGTATGAAGCTCCATTCCGTCCCGTCGGCGGCAAGCAACTCCGCTGTTTCCTGGTAGAACGCCGATGCGGCGTTGAACATGCGCTTCAGAAGCTGATCGGCACCTCTGAACGTCGTGGCGTTGTCGCTTAACATTTTTGTGCAGTTTCCTCGCCGAGCTACGAAGCGCTTGAAGGCGGCGATGAAGGAAGCTGAGGACAAATCAGAAACTACATCTAAATGAACTGCCTTGGTGCATAAACACACAAAGACAACAATGTATCCTTTAGTGGTACGTTGACCCCTCGCTCTCGTCATGAGCATCGGAATTGGACCAGCGTAATCGACTCCGCTGACCGAAAATGCCCTTGCTGGTTGCACTCGTAGGGCAGGCAGCATTCCCATCTGCTGTTTACCAGTGCGTCCTTGGAGACGAGTGCATGTGACGCAACCTCTGATGGTCCGCTTCACCAAAGGCTTGTCCCGCGGGATCCAGTGGGTGAGCCTGAGCGTCGCCCGCGTCAAGGTCACTCCGCCATGGAGCGTCCGAAGGTGAGCCGACCTTATCAGCAAGGTTGCCAATGGAGACTGTCGGTCAACGATCACAGAGTGCCTTTGATCGAATGCCACCGCTGCGTGGTCCAGTCGTCCTCCCACTCGTAGGACACCTTGACGATCTACAATCGGCCGAAGAGGAACAAGAGGCGAAGTCGATTTGATGCTCTTACCCGTCTCCAGCTCCGCAAGTTCGTCGCCAAAGTCATCCGCTTGGCTCATTCGGTGGACGCTCACCCATGCCTCATCAATCTCGGTAGCGGTCAAGAACCCATGTCGTGGTGTATCGATGGAGCGAGCGTTGTTGACGAAACGTCGCACATACGCTGTCACCCTGACCAACCTCAATATTGACGAGAATCGAAGCGGATCCCAGGGCGACTCGAAAGCTGCTTTCAGGCTAGGACGCTCGCAGGGCTTCGTTTTACTGACTGTTGTCGTCGTCACCGTCACTCTGCGCTCCGGGGCCTCACTGTCGTCGACCTCATGTGAGCCAGGCCAGTCCTCCTGAGGCCTTGACAACCACGGGGGACCCGTCCACCAGAGATCGTCGTCGACCAATACCTGCGCCGTGATCCCACGCGTGGCAAGATCTGCAGGATTTTCGTGCGTCCTCGTGTGTCGCCATTCAACCTCCGGCAGCAGGCGCTGGATCTCGGCCACCCTATGCGCCACGAACGGTTTCCACCTGGAAGCATGCGATCTTACCCAGGCTAGAACGACAGATGCATCTGTCCACGCGTGCATCGTCACACTGCGAGGCTGCATCGCGTCTCTCACGGCTCTCAGCAATCGGGCCAGCAGAAGAGCGCCACACAGCTCCAGTCTGGGAATGCTCTGAGGTTTCGTTGGAGCGACCTTGGTTTTCGCCATCAATAAGTGCGTCTCGGCCTTTGCACCGGTAACTGGCACCCTTATAAAGATGGCTGCAGAGTAGGCTCTTTGGGATGCGTCGCTGAATCCGTGCAGATCTACATGGTCGCTGCTCGCCGCACGGTAGCCAATCCATCGCGGAACGGAGATTTGATCGGTCCTCTCCATCTCGCATCTAAGCTGATTCCATCGATCGGCGAGCTGCGCAGACAGTGGCTCATCCCACGACGCTCCAGACAACCAGAGGTCCTGCAGCATGATTTTGGCAGCCACGGTGATCGGAGATAACCAGCCTAGCGGGTCGAAAAGCCTAGCAGTCTCGGACAAAACCAGCCGTTTAGTCCATCGTTGACCTGTTGCCGCGGTCATGAGTTTCGGAGCCGCCAGCGACAGCGTATCGCTTGCTGTACTCCATTTGAGGCCCAGTGCTCCTGTCTCCTGATGATGCTGCAACAATTCAACGAAACCGGAGCTCGATGGCAAATAATTTGCCGCCCACTTATCTAACGGGAATCCGCCCGCCGTCAAGATGTCCGTGAGCTGACGTCGAGCCTCTTCTGCATCGTCTGTATCGTCTCCTCCTGCGAGGATATCGTCGACATAGGAGTTCGTTCGGAGCATCGCTGCACCTCGCGGATATCGAGCCTCTTCGTCGTCGGCAAGCTGGAGCAGCACTCTCGTGGCGAGGTACGGAGCAGACGTCGTGCCGTAGGTCACGGTCGTCAAACGGAAATCTCGGACTTCCTCGCTCGGATCCGTCCTCCAGACGATCCTCTGCCAGTCTCGGTCCTCTGGGTGCACCTTAATCTGGCGAAACATTTTTACGATGTCCGTGGAGAAGGCGTGTCGATGGAACCGCCACTTCGTTATGACGGCCCAGAGGTCAGATTGGAGCTTCGGTCCTGCAGCCAGGTAATTATTGAAATTGCTATCTTTGCCTTTGCCTGAAACATAAGAGCCATTAAAAACTACTCTAATTTTCTTCGAAGCTCCATTTTCCCGCCACACGGCGTGATGCGGAAGGTAATTCTCCCCCCCCGCCAGTCGAGTGCCGCGAGACTAACTCCATATGCCCGAGCCGTTCGTATTCCTCCAGAAATTCGATATATTTCCGGCGTAGCATCTCGTCCTTCGCTCGTCGTCCTTCAGATGATACGAGCATGCGAACGGCGACAGGTCGCGGAACACCGACATCGGCGCTCGGGGTGGTAACGAACGGCAAGCGCACAACATAGCGCCCTTCATGGTCTCGGCTGTGCGTATCCTGGAAGTATCGTTCGCACGCATCATCCTGAGGCGAGCTTATCGGTTTCGACGATACTTCCTCTAGTTCCCAGAACCTCTGCCAATCATCGCGAGGGTCTCGTGCAGGCTGGACTAGTAAGGATCGCACCCGACGGTTTCCACTGCCATCAGACGTCGTGGAAATAGTTGCACCCATCGGCGCCCAGCCGAAGGGTGTTCGGACAATCGGAGGAGTGCCCATTGGTCCGATTCGATTCTCGAGGAGAAGGTGTCCACACGCATCTGCCCCTAGGAGCAACTCCACCCTATTTGGAGAGCGGAAGTCCTCGTCGGCCAACGGGAGTCCTTGCAGGTGAGTCCATTTCTCGTCGTTGATTTCTACCGCCGGAGTCGGAGCGGTAATTTTTTGCGTCACCAACGCTTTCAACGAGAGTTGGAAGCTGGAATCGCGACCGGAGGCGAGTAAAACGGATACTTCGTGACGTACCGTACCCACGTTTATTTCCTGATATCCCGTTAAGTGTACCTCTACGTTCCGGCGCGGAAGACGTAACACTTGCACGATGTCATCAGTAACGAAGGACGTCTCGGACCCGGGGTCGAGTAACGCGCGCGCATAAACACTGCGCCCGTTCGGGGATTTTAACAGGACGCGCGCGGTGGCCAGCAAAACAACGCGATTCGATCGGAACGTATTCACCGAGCTCGTGCTCGGTCCCGCGATGTTTGCATTTTTTGAGAACGCCTCGTGAAGCGCGGTATGATGATGGCCGTCGCACACCATACACCGATACGAAGACGGGCACTCCGCGAGCAAATGTTTTCCGGAGAGACACGAGACGCACAGTTTCGACTGGTACACGAAGTTCTTTCTTTTCTGAGCGCTAAGGTTTTTAAACTGGCTGCAGCGTCCCAGTTGATGGTCTCCTGAGCACGACGGGCACTTGAGAATAGTTTTGCCTTTCGCGAATGATTCCTTCGTCATTTGGACCGTCATGGCTGTCCTCTTCTCTGACCTTCGCTGCTCCTCTCGTTTGGGAGTCGTCGATGGAGGCTCCGGCTCTGGGTTCGAGGCCAGAGCATGTATTCGTGACTCGAGGAAGTCTCGAATTTCTTCGAATGAAGGCATGATCGTCGGATCCGGGAACATTTTTTCCCATTCCAAGCTAGTGGTCGAATCCAGCTTTCTCACGAGAAGAGTGACGAACCAATCGTCCCACGTCTCGACCGATTTCCTCAACGCGGCCAAGGCATCTCGAGCTTGACAGAATTCGTCGAGTACCCGGGTTAACTCTTCCTTCGTCGCTCGTTTTATGGCTGGGCAATCCAAAATTCTTCCGATGTGCGCTTTGGTCAGAACGCGGATTCCTCCGTAGCGACGTTCGAGCGCCGCCCACGCCGTTGCATAATTGGCACCGGTCAGAGACGTGCGCGCGATGACCTTCGCGGCCTCACCGGTGAGGTTCGCCTTCAAGTATTGCAGGCGTTGAACGTCTCGCAACCGTTTCGCGTTGTGAATCGTGGCACGGAACGAATCACGAAACTCCTCCCACTGAAGTAGATCGCCCGAAAACTTTTCTATGTGAAGGGTCGGTAACCTTGTTCCTCCGTTGCATCCGTGAAAGTCGTCTTCAGCCGAATCGTCTACGGTGACTGGCTTCAAATTCTCCAGTCTTTCCGCTAAGTCAGTCGAACTCTCCAGATAAGTTTCTTCGACTTCATCGAATAGTCCCTTTTTTTTGTAGTCACTGACGTCGAATTCTGCCTTCGATGACATCGCGCGATGATTTTCGGCAAAATCACGCCAGTAGTTGTCCAGCAACGTGGCCCTTTTTTGTAGCGCGATCACTGTGAGCTTCGCGGCCCCCATTTTATCAGTGTTCGCGATAAACCTTTTAATGCGACTAGCTAGATCTTCCTGAGCTCGCGCCCATTCGACGAACGTTTGCGACATCTCGTCGACGGTTAAATTTTAAAACGAGCGGAACAACAACTTGTGTTCGAACGCGAAAAAAAAGAGGGACCTTGCGCGTCTCACGGCAAACGACTTTGCTCGATCGATTCGAACAAGCGGTAACGCTTCGACCGAAGGTCACGGGTTTTTCGAATTCGTAACGGTTCGGTACTCGGCCGAATTCGAGGTTTTTGCGAACGGACTCACGAATTCTATTCGGAGAATTCACTTTTGCTCTCTTCCAGGTGCTTCCTGATTGTCCTCGACGTGGCCTCAGAAGATGCTCGATGCACTCACGGATCACTCGAGGAAACAAGAGGAACGAAGCAACGACGGAACTCACGGTGATGCACAGAATTCTTTGGAATTCTGCGGTGGATCAAACTCAACGGTGGAGTAGAGCAATCGGCGCACTCTAGATCCCGGGTTTCGGCACCAATGTTTTGGATCTTCACTGGTTTCCGTTACGCGGAAACTTGAATTTACGATCCACCGAAATAGCCAACGAATAAAGGCTTTTAAGAAATAAGCGTGTGTTTGGGAGAGCGTTTTAATTTGTTGGTTTGACCACCGTCACTCGCGATACAATTTCGCAATACGACTAGACTTTTAATCTTTCGGTAAGAACAAAAGGATCGAGCACGTGCTGGTTTTATGATTCCGATTATCGTCGCGACGATTCTTAGAACAGAGAGAACGAGGACCCGACCGATCGTTGTGTATATTGTCGCGGTTCGTTCCCCTCGCCGCGCACCCCGAACTACTCGGTCCGCCCGAAGTGTGCGGGGAGAGAGAGAGACAAGCAACGACAACGATCGAGTCCTCATTATCGGTACTTTTCGGCAGTTGTCAATACACACTCGCTCAGCACGGTACACCGTGCGAATGTATTCGTGTCTTCGCACAGCGATACCGAACAGCTGATCTGTTTTTACTCGAACACTAATATATCGTAGTTTATCATTGAAAATACCTTATAATATAACGTAATATACAGTGTATCATTGAAAATACCTTATAATATAATGTACTATGCAGCGTATCATTGAAAATACCTTATAATATATCGTAATATGCAGTGTATCATTGAAAATACCTTATAATATAACGTAATATGCAGTGTATCATTGAAAATACCTTATATTATAACGTAATATACAGCGTATCATAGAAAATACCTTATAATATAACGGAATATGCAGAGTATCATAGAAAATACCTTATAATATAACGGAATATGCAGAGTATCATAGAAAATACCTTATAATATAACGTAATATGCAGTGTATCATTGAAAATACCTTATAATATAGCGTAATATGCAGTGTATCATTGAAAATTTCCTATAATATAACTTAATATGCAGTGTATCATTGAAAATACCTTATAATATAATGTACTATGCAGCGTATCATTGAAAATACCTTATAATATATCGTAATATGCAGTGTATCATTGAAAATACCTTATAATATAACGTAATATGCAGTGTATCATTGAAAATACCTTATAATATAACGTAATATGCAGTGTATCATAGAAAATACCTTATAATATAACGGAATATGCAGAGTGTCATAGAAAATACCTTATAATATAACGGAATATGCAGTGTATCATTGAAAATACCTTATAATATAGCGTAATATGCAGTGTATCATTGAAAATTTCCTATAATATAACTTAATATGCAGTGTATCATTGAATATACCTAATAATATATCGTTGTTTATCATTGAAAATACCTTATAATATAACGTAATATACAGTGTATCATTGAAAATACATTATAATATAACGTAATATGCAGTGTATCATTGAAAATACCTTATAACATAACGTAATATACAGTATATCATTGAAAATACCTTATAATGTAACGTAATATGCTGTCAATCATTGAAAATACGTGATAATATAACGTAATATGCAGTCTATCATTGAAAATACCTTATAATATAACGTAATATGCAGTGTATCATTGAACATACCCTATAATATAATGTAATATGCAGTGTATCATTGAAAATACCTTATAATATAACGTAATATGCAGTATATCATTGAAAATACCTTATAATATAACGTAATATGCAGTATATCATTGAACATACCTTATAATATAACGTAATATGCAGTGTATCATTGAAAATACCTTATAATATAACGTAATATGCAGTGTATTATTGAAAATACCTTATATTATAACGTAATATACAGTGTATCATAGAAAATACCTTATAATATAACGTAATATGGAGTGTATCATTGAAAATACCTTATAATATAACGTAATATGCAGTATATCATTGAAAATACCTTATAATATAGCGTAATATGCAGTGTATCATTGAAAATACCTTATAATATAACGTAATATGCAGTGTATCATTGAAAATACCTTATAATATAACGTAATATGCAGTGTATCATAGAAAATACCTTATAATATAACGGAATATGCAGAGTGTCATAGAAAATACCTTATAATATAACGTAATATGCAGTGTATCATTGAAAATACCTTATAATATAGCGTAATATGCAGTGTATCATTGAAAATTTCCTATAATATAACTTAATATGCAGTGTATCATTGAAAATACCTTATAATATAATGTACTATGCAGCGTATCATTGAAAATACCTTATAATATATCGTAATATGCAGTGTATCATTGAAAATACCTTATAATATAACGTAATATGCAGTGTATCATTGAAAATACCTTATAATATAACGTAATATGCAGTGTATCATAGAAAATACCTTATAATATAACGGAATATGCAGAGTGTCATAGAAAATACCTTATAATATAACGGAATATGCAGTGTATCATTGAAAATACCTTATAATATAGCGTAATATGCAGTGTATCATTGAAAATTTCCTATAATATAACTTAATATGCAGTGTATCATTGAATATACCTAATAATATAACGTAATATACAGTGTATCATAGAAAATACCTTATAATATAACGTAATATGCAGTGTATCATTGAAAATACCTTCTAATATATCGTTGTTTATCATTGAAAATACCTTATAATATAACGTAATATACAGTGTATCATTGAAAATACATTATAATATAACGTAATATGCAGTGTATCATTGAAAATACCATATAACATAACGTAATATACAGTGTATCATTGAAAATACCTTATAATATAATGTACTATGCAGCGTATCATTGAAAATACCTTATAATATATCGTAATATGCAGTGTATCATTGAAAATACCTTATAATATAACGTAATATGCAGTGTATTATTGAAAATACCTTATATTATAACGTAATATACAGTGTATCATAGAAAATACCTTATAATATAACGTAATATGCAGTGTATCATTGAAAATACCTTATAATATAACGTAATATGCAGTATATCATTGAAAATACCTTATAATATAGCGTAATATGCAGTGTATCATTGAAAATACCTTATAATATAACGTAATATGCAGTGTATCATTGAAAATACCTTATAATATAACGTAATATACAGTGTATCATAGAAAATACCTTATAATATAACGGAATATGCAGAGTGTCATAGAAAATACCTTATAATATAACGGAATATGCAGTGTATCATTGAAAATACCTTATAATATAGCGTAATATGCAGTGTATCATTGAAAATTTCCTATAATATAACTTAATATGCAGTGTATCATTGAATATACCTAATAATATAACGTAATATACAGTGTATCATAGAAAATACCTTATAATATAACGTAATATGCAGTGTGTCATTGAAAATACCTTCTAATATATCGTTGTTTATCATTGAAAATACCTTATAATATAACGTAATATACAGTGTATCATTGAAAATACATTATAATATAACGTAATATGCAGTGTATCATTGAAAATACCTTATAACATAACGTAATATACAGTGTATCATTGAAAATACCTTATAATATAATGTACTATGCAGCGTATCATTGAAAATACCTTATAATATATCGTAATATGCAGTGTATCATTGAAAATACCTTATAATATAACGTAATATGCAGTGTATTATTGAAAATACCTTATATTATAACGTAATATACAGTGTATCATAGAAAATACCTTATAATATAACGTAATATGCAGTGTATCATTGAAAATACCTTATAATATAACGTAATATGCAGTATATCATTGAAAATACCTTATAATATAGCGTAATATGCAGTGTATCATTGAAAATACCTTATAATATAACGTAATATGCAGTGTATCATTGAAAATACCTTATAATATAACGTAATATACAGTGTATCATAGAAAATACCTTATAATATAACGGAATATGCAGAGTGTCATAGAAAATACCTTATAATATAACGGAATATGCAGTGTATCATTGAAAATACCTTATAATATAGCGTAATATGCAGTGTATCATTGAAAATTTCCTATAATATAACTTAATATGCAGTGTATCATTGAATATACCTAATAATATAACGTAATATACAGTGTTTCATTGAAAATACATTATAATATAACGTAATATGCAGTGTATCATTGAAAATACCTTATAACATAACGTAATATACAGTGTATCATTGAAAATACCTTATAATATAATGTATTATGCAGCGTATCATTGAAAATACCTTATAATATATCGTAATATGCAGTGTATCATTGAAAATACCTTATAATATAACGTAATATGCAGTGTATTATTGAAAATACCTTATATTATAACGTAATATACAGTGTATCATAGAAAATACCTTATAATATAACGTAATATGCAGTGTATCATTGAAAATACCTTATAATATAACGTAATATGCAGTATATCATTGAAAATACCTTATAATATAGCGTAATATGCAGTGTATCATTGATAATACCTTATAATATAACGTACTATGCAGTGTATCATTGAAAATACCTTATAATATATCGTAATATGCAGTGTATCATTGAAAATATCTTATAATATTTCGTAATTTGTAGTGTATCATTGAAAATACCTTATAATATAGCGTAATATGCAGTGTATCATTGAAAATACCTTATAATATATTGTAGTTTATCATTGAAAATACCTTATAATATAACGTAATAAGCAGTGTATCATTGAAAATACCTTATAATATAGCGTAATATGCAGTGTATCATTGAAAATTTCCTATAATATAACTTAATATGCAGTGTATCATTGAATATACCTAATAATATAACGTAATATACAGTGTATCATAGAAAATACCTTATAATATAACGTAATATGCAGTGTATCATTGAAAATACCTTCTAATATATCGTAGTTTATCATTGAAAATACCTTATAATATAACGTAATATACAGTGTATCATTGAAAATACATTATAATATAACGTAATATGCAGTGTATAATTGAAAATACCTTATAACATAACGTAATATACAGTGTATCATTGAAAATACCTTATAATATAATGTACTATGCAGCGTATCATTGAAAATACCTTATAATATATCGTAATGTACAATGTATCATTGAAAATACCTTCTAATATATCGTAGTTTATCATTGAAAATACCTTATAATATAACGTAATATACAGTGTATCATTGAAAATACCTTATAATATAACGAAATATGCAGTGTATCACTGAAAATACCTTCTAATATATCGTAGTTTATCATTGAAAATACCTTATAATATAACGTAATATGCAGTGTATCATTGAAAATACCTTATAATATAACGTAATATGCAGTGTATCATTGAAAATACCTTATATTATAACGTAATATACAGCGTATCATAGAAAATACCTTATAATATAACGGAATATGCAGAGTATCATAGAAAATACCTTATAATATAACGGAATATGCAGAGTATCATAGAAAATACCTTATAATATAACGTAATATGCAGTGTATCATTGAAAATACCTTATAATATAGCGTAATATGCAGTGTATCATTGAAAATTTCCTATAATATAACTTAATATGCAGTGTATCATTGAAAATACCTTATAATATAATGTACTATGCAGCGTATCATTGAAAATACCTTATAATATATCGTAATATGCAGTGTATCATTGAAAATACCTTATAATATAACGTAATATGCAGTGTATTATTGAAAATACCTTATATTATAACGCAATATACAGTGTATCATAGAAAATACCTTATAATATAACGTAATATGCAGTGTATCATTGAAAATACCTTATAATATAACGTAATATGCAGTGTATCATTGAAAATACCTTATATTATAACGTAATATACAGCGTATCATAGAAAATACCTTATAATATAACGGAATATGCAGAGTATCATAGAAAATACCTTATAATATAACGGAATATGCAGAGTATCATAGAAAATACCTTATAATATAACGTAATATGCAGTGTATCATTGAAAATACCTTATAATATAGCGTAATATGCAGTGTATCATTGAAAATTTCCTATAATATAACTTAATATGCAGTGTATCATTGAATATACCTAATAATATAACGTAATATACAGTGTATCATAGAAAATACCTTATAATATAACGTAATATGCAGTGTATCATTGAAAATACCTTCTAATATATCGTAGTTTATCATTGAAAATACCTTATAATATAACGTAATATACAGTGTATCATTGAAAATACATTATAATATAACGTAATATGCAGTGTATCATTGAAAATACCTTATAACATAACGTAATATACAGTGTATCATTGAAAATACCTTATAATATAATGTACTATGCAGCGTATCATTGAAAATACCTTATAATATATCGTAATGTACAGTGTATCATTGAAAATACCTTCTAATATATCCTAGTTTATCATTGAAAATACCTTATAATATAACGTAATATACAGTGTATCATTGAAAATACCTTATAATATAACGAAATATGCAGTGTATCACTGAAAATACCTTCTAATATATCGTAGTTTATCATTGAAAATACCTTATAATATAACGTAATATGCAGTGTATCATTGAAAATACCTTATAATATAACGGAATATGCAGAGTGTCATAGAAAATACCTTATAATATAACGGAATATGCAGTGTATCATTGAAAATACCTTATAATATAGCGTAATATGCAGTGTATCATTGAAAATTTCCTATAATATAACTTAATATGCAGTGTATCATTGAATATACCTAATAATATAACGTAATATACAGTGTATCATAGAAAATACCTTATAATATAACGTAATATGCAGTGTATCATTGAAAATACCTTCTAATATATCGTTGTTTATCATTGAAAATACCTTATAATATAACGTAATATACAGTGTATCATTGAAAATACATTATAATATAACGTAATATGCAGTGTATCATTGAAAATACCTTATAATATAACGTAATATACAGTGTATCATTGAAAATACCTTATAATATAATGTACTATGCAGCGTATCATTGAAAATACCTTATAATATATCGTAATATGCAGTGTATCATTGAAAATACCTTATAATATAACGTAATATGCAGTGTATTATTGAAAATACCTTATATTATAACGTAATATACAGTGTATCATAGAAAATACCTTATAATATAACGTAATATGCAGTGTATCATTGAAAATACCTTATAATATAACGTAATATGCAGTATATCATTGAAAATACCTTATAATATAGCGTAATATGCAGTGTATCATTGAAAATACCTTATAATATAACGTAATATGCAGTGTATCATTGAAAATACCTTATAATATAACGTAATATGCAGTGTATCATAGAAAATAACTTATAATATAACGGAATATGCAGAGTGTCATAGAAAATACCTTATAATATAACGGAATATGCAGTGTATCATTGAAAATACCTTATAATATAGCGTAATATGCAGTGTATCATTGAAAATTTCATATAATATAACTTAATATGCAGTGTATCATTGAATATACCTAATAATATAACGTAATATACAGTGTATCATAGAAAATACCTTATAATATAACGTAATATGCAGTGTATCATTGAAAATACCTTCTAATATATCGTTGTTTATCATTGAAAATACCTTATAATATAACGTAATATACAGTGTATCATTGAAAATACATTATAATATAACGTAATATGCAGTGTATCATTGAAAATACCTTATAACATAACGTAATATACAGTGTATCATTGAAAATACCTTCTAATATATCGTAGTTTATCATTGAAAATACCTTATAATATAACGTAATATACAGTGTATCATTGAAAATACCTTATAATATAACGAAATATGCAGTGTATCACTGAAAATACCTTCTAATATATCGTAGTTTATCATTGAAAATACCTTATAATATAACGTAATATGCAGTGTATCATTGAAAATACCTTATAATATAACGTAATATGCAGTGTATCATTGAAAATACATTATAATATAACGTAATATGCAGTGTATCATTGAAAATACCTTATAATATAATGTACTATGCAGCGTATCATTGAAAATACCTTATAATATATCGTAATATGCAGTGTATCATTGAAAATACCTTCTAATATATCGTAGATTATCATTGAAAATACCTTATAATATAACGTAATATACAGTGTATCATTGAAAATACCTTATAATATAACGAAATATGCAGTGTATCACTGAAAACACCTTCTAATATATAGTAGTTTATCATTGAAAATACCTTATAACATAACGTATTATACAATGTAACATTGAAAATACCTTATAATATAACGTCCTATGCAGCGTATCATTGAAAATACCTTATAATATATCGTAATATGCAGTGTATCATTGAAAATACCTTATAATATAGCGTACTATGCAGTGTATCATTGAAAATACCTTATAATATTTCGTAATTTGTAGTGTATCATTGAAAATACCTGGTAATATAACGTAATATGCAGTGTATCATTGAAAATACCTTATAATATAACGTAATATGCAGTGTATCATTGAAAATACCTTCTAATATATCGTAGTTTATCATTGAAAATACCTTATAATATAACGTAATATACAGTGTATCATTGAAAATACCTTATAATATAAGGAAATATGCAGAGTATCACTGAAAATACCTTCTAATATATCGTAGTTTATCATTGAAAATACCTTATAATATAACGTAATATGCAGTGTATCATTGAAAATGCCTTATAATATATCGAAATATGCAGTGTATCATTGAAAATACCTGGTAATATAACGTAATATGCAGTGTATCATTGAAAATACATTATAATATAACGTAATATGCAGTGTATCATTGAAAATACCTTATAATATAATGTACTATGCAGCGTATCATTGAAAATACCTTATAATATATCGTAATATGCAGTGTATCATTGAAAATACCTTATAATATAGCGTACTATGCAGTGTATCATTGAAAATACCTTATATTATAACGTAATATGCAGTGTATCATTGAAAATACCTGGTAATATAACGTAATATGCAGTGTATCATTGAAAATACCTTATAATATAACGTAATATGCAGTGTATCATTGAAAATACCTTCTAATATATCGTAGTTTATCATTGAAAATACCTTATAATATAACGTAATATACAGTGTATCATTGAAAATACCTTATAATATAACGAAATATGCAGTGTATCACTGAAAATACCTTCTAATATAACGGAATATGCAGAGTGTCATAGAAAATACCTTATAATATAACGGAATATGCAGTGTATCATTGAAAATACCTTATAATATAGCGTAATATGCAGTGTATCATTGAAAATTTCCTATAATATAACTTAATATGCAGTGTATCATTGAATATACCTAATAATATAACGTAATATACAGTGTATCATAGAAAATACCTTATAATATAACGTAATATGCAGTGTATCATTGAAAATACCTTCTAATATATCGTTGTTTATCATTGAAAATACCTTATAATATAACGTAATATACAGTGTATCATTGAAAATACATTATAATATAACGTAATATGCAGTGTATCATTGAAAATACCTTATAACATAACGTAATATACAGTGTATCATTGAAAATACCTTATAATATAATGTACTATGCAGCGTATCATTGAAAATACCTTATAATATATCGTAATATGCAGTGTATCATTGAAAATACCTTATAATATAACGTAATATGCAGTGTATTATTGAAAATACCTTATATTATAACGTAATATACAGTGTATCATAGAAAATACCTTATAATATAACGTAATATGCAGTGTATCATTGAAAATACCTTATAATATAACGTAATATGCAGTATATCATTGAAAATACCTTATAATATAGCGTAATATGCAGTGTATCATTGAAAATACCTTATAATATAACGTAATATGCAGTGTATCATTGAAAATACCTTATAATATAACGTAATATGCAGTGTATCATAGAAAATACCTTATAAATTAACGGAATATGCAGTGTCATAGAAAATACCTTATAATATAACGGAATATGCAGTGTATCATTGAAAATACCTTATAATATAGCGTAATATGCAGTGTATCATTGAAAATTTCCTATAATATAACTTAATATGCAGTGTATCATTGAATATACCTAATAATATAACGTAATATACAGTGTATCATAGAAAATACCTTATAATATAACGTAATATGCAGTGTATCATTGAAAATACCTTCTAATATATCGTTGTTTATCATTGAAAATACCTTATAATATAACGTAATATACAGTGTATCATTGAAAATACATTATAATATAACGTAATATGCAGTGTATCATTGAAAATACCTTATAACATAACGTAATATACAGTGTATCATTGAAAATACCTTATAATATAATGTACTATGCAGCGTATCATTGAAAATACCTTATAATATATCGTAATATGCAGTGTATCATTGAAAATACCTTATAATATAACGTAATATGCAGTGTATTATTGAAAATACCTTATATTATAACGTAATATACAGTGTATCATAGAAAATACCTTATAATATAACGTAATATGCAGTGTATCTTTGAAAATACCTTATAATATAACGTAATATGCAGTATATCATTGAAAATACCTTATAATATAGCGTAATATGCAGTGTATCATTGATAATACCTTATAATATAACGTACTATGCAGTGTATCATTGAAAATACCTTATAATATATCGTAATATGCAGTGTATCATTGAAAATATCTTATAATATTTCGTAATTTGTAGTGTATCATTGAAAATACCTTATAATATAGCGTAATATGCAGTGTATCATTGAAAATACCTTATAATATATTGTAGTTTATCATTGAAAATACCTTATAATATAACGTAATATGCAGTGTATCATTGAAAATACCTTATAATATAGCGTAATATGCAGTGTATCATTGAAAATTTCCTATAATATAACTTAATATGCAGTGTATCATTGAATATACCTAATAATATAACGTAATATACAGTGTATCATAGAAAATACCTTATAATATAACGTAATATGCAGTGTATCATTGAAAATACCTTATAATATAACGTCCTATGCAGCGTATCATTGAAAATACCTTATAATATATCGTAATATGCAGTGTATCATTGAAAATACCTTATAATATATCGTAATATGCAGTGTATCATTGAAAATACCTTATAATATTTCGTAATTTGTAGTGTATCATTGAAAATACCTTATAATATAGCGTACTATGCAGTGTATCATTGAAAATACCTTATAATATAACGTAATATGCAGTGTATCATTGAAAATACCTGGTAATATAACGTAATATGCAGTGTATCATTGAAAATACCTTATAATATAACGTAATATGCAGTGTATCATTGAAAATACCTTCTAATATATCGTAGTTTATCATTGAAAATACCTTATAATATAACGTAATATACAGTGTATCATTGAAAATACCTTATAATATAAGGAAATATGCAGAGTATCACTGAAAATACCTTCTAATATATCGTAGTTTATCATTGAAAATACCTTATAATATAACGTAATATGCAGTGTATCATTGAAAATGCCTTATAATATATCGAAATATGCAGTGTATCATTGAAAATACCTGGTAATATAACGTAATATGCAGTGTATCATTGAAAATACATTATAATATAACGTAATATGCAGTGTATCATTGAAAATACCTTATAATATAATGTACTATGCAGCGTATCATTGAAAATACCTTATAATATATCGTAATATGCAGTGTATCATTGAAAATACCTTCTAATATATCGTAGTTTATCATTGAAAATACCTTATAATATAACGTAATATACAGTGTATCATTGAAAATACCTTATAATATAACGAAATATGCAGTGTATCACTGAAAATACCTTCTAATATAACGGAATATGCAGAGTGTCATAGAAAATACCTTATAATATAACGGAATATGCAGTGTATCATTGAAAATACCTTATAATATAGCGTAATATGCAGTGTATCATTGAAAATTTCCTATAATATAACTTAATATGCAGTGTATCATTGAATATACCTAATAATATAACGTAATATACAGTGTATCATAGAAAATACCTTATAATATAACGTAATATGCAGTGTATCATTGAAAATACCTTCTAATATATCGTTGTTTATCATTGAAAATACCTTATAATATAACGTAATATACAGTGTATCATTGAAAATACATTATAATATAACGTAATATGCAGTGTATCATTGAAAATTTCCTATAATATAACTTAATATGCAGTGTATCATTGAATATACCTAATAATATAACGTAATATACAGTGTATCATAGAAAATACCTTATAATATAACGTAATATGCAGTGTATCATTGAAAATACCTTATAATATAACGTCCTATGCAGCGTATCATTGAAAATACCTTATAATATATCGTAATATGCAGTGTATCATTGAAAATACCTTATAATATATCGTAATATGCAGTGTATCATTGAAAATACCTTATAATATTTCGTAATTTGTAGTGTATCATTGAAAATACCTTATAATATAGCGTACTATGCAGTGTATCATTGAAAATACCTTATATTATAACGTAATATGCAGTGTATCATTGAAAATACCTGGTAATATAACGTAATATGCAGTGTATCATTGAAAATACCTTATAATATAACGTAATATGCAGTGTATCATTGAAAATACCTTATAATATATCGTAGTTTATCATTGAAAATACCTTATAATATAACGTAATATACAGTGTATCATTGAAAATACCTTATAATATAAGGAAATATGCAGAGTATCACTGAAAATACCTTCTAATATATCGTAGTTTATCATTGAAAATACCTTATAATATAACGTAATATGCAGTGTATCATTGAAAATGCCTTATAATATATCGAAATATGCAGTGTATCATTGAAAATACCTGGTAATATAACGTAATATGCAGTGTATCATTGAAAATACATTATAATATAACGTAATATGCAGTGTATCATTGAAAATACCTTATAATATAATGTACTATGCAGCGTATCATTGAAAATACCTTATAATATATCGTAATATGCAGTGTATCATTGAAAATACCTTCTAATATATCGTAGTTTATCATTGAAAATACCTTATAATATAACGTAATATACAGTGTATCATTGAAAATACCTTATAATATAACGAAATATGCAGTGTATCACTGAAAATACCTTCTAATATAACGGAATATGCAGAGTGTCATAGAAAATACCTTATAATATAACGGAATATGCAGTGTATCATTGAAAATACCTTATAATATAGCGTAATATGCAGTGTATCATTGAAAATTTCCTATAATATAACTTAATATGCAGTGTATCATTGAATATACCTAATAATATAACGTAATATACAGTGTATCATAGAAAATACCTTATAATATAACGTAATATGCAGTGTATCATTGAAAATACCTTCTAATATATCGTTGTTTATCATTGAAAATACCTTATAATATAACGTAATATTCAGTGTATCATTGAAAATACATTATAATATAACGTAATATGCAGTGTATCATTGAAAATACCTTATAACATAACGTAATATACAGTGTATCATTGAAAATACCTTATAATATAATGTACTATGCAGCGTATCATTGAAAATACCTTATAATATATCGTAATATGCAGTGTATCATTGAAAATACCTTATAATATAACGTAATATGCAGTGTATTATTGAAAATACCTTATATTATAACGTAATATACAGTGTATCATAGAAAATACCTTATAATATAACGTAATATGCAGTGTATCATTGAAAATACCTTATAATATAACGTAATATGCAGTATATCATTGAAAATACCTTATAATATAGCGTAATATGCAGTGTATCATTGAAAATACCTTATAATATAACGTAATATGCAGTGTATCATTGAAAATACCTTATAATATAACGTAATATGCAGTGTATCATAGAAAATACCTTATAATATAACGGAATATGCAGAGTGTCATAGAAAATACCTTATAATATAACGGAATATGCAGTGTATCATTGAAAATACCTTATAATATAGCGTAATATGCAGTGTATCATTGAAAATTTCCTATAATATAACTTAATATGCAGTGTATCATTGAATATACCTAATAATATAACGTAATATACAGTGTATCATAGAAAATACCTTATAATATAACGTAATATGCAGTGTATCATTGAAAATACCTTCTAATATATCGTTGTTTATCATTGAAAATACCTTATAATATAACGTAATATACAGTGTATCATTGAAAATACATTATAATATAACGTAATATGCAGTGTATCATTGAAAATACCTTATAACATAACGTAATATACAGTGTATCATTGAAAATACCTTATAATATAATGTACTATGCAGCGTATCATTGAAAATACCTTATAATATATCGTAATATGCAGTGTATCATTGAAAATACCTTATAATATAACGTAATATGCAGTGTATTATTGAAAATACCTTATATTATAACGTAATATACAGTGTATCATTGAAAATACCTTATAATATAACGTAATATGCAGTGTATCTTTGAAAATACCTTATAATATAACGTAATATGCAGTATATCATTGAAAATACCTTATAATATAGCGTAATATGCAGTGTATCATTGATAATACCTTATAATATAACGTACTATGCAGTGTATCATTGAAAATACCTTATAATATATCGTAATATGCAGTGTATCATTGAAAATATCTTATAATATTTCGTAATTTGTAGTGTATCATTGAAAATACCTTATAATATAGCGTAATATGCAGTGTATCATTGAAAATACCTTATAATATATTGTAGTTTATCATTGAAAATACCTTATAATATAACGTAATATGCAGTGTATCATTGAAAATACCTTATAATATAGCGTAATATGCAGTGTATCATTGAAAATTTCCTATAATATAACTTAATATGCAGTGTATCATTGAATATACCTAATAATATAACGTAATATACAGTGTATCATAGAAAATACCTTATAATATAACGTAATATGCAGTGTATCATTGAAAATACCTTCTAATATATCGTAGTTTATCATTGAAAATACCTTATAATATAACGTAATATACAGTGTATCATTGAAAATACATTATAATATAACGTAATATGCAGTGTATCATTGAAAATACCTTATAATATAACGTAATATACAGTGTATCATTGAAAATACCTTATAATATAATGTACTATGCAGCGTATCATTGAAAATACCTTATAATATATCGTAATGTACAGTGTATCATTGAAAATACCTTCTAATATATCGTAGTTTATCATTGAAAATACCTTATAATATAACGTAATATACAGTGTATCATTGAAAATACCTTATAATATAACGAAATATGCAGTGTATCACTGAAAATACCTTCTAATATATCGTAGTTTATCATAGAAAATACCTTATAATATAACGTAATATGCAGTGTATCATTGAGAATACCTTATAATATAACGTAATATGCAGTGTATCATTGAAAATACCTTATATTATAACGTAATATACAGCGTATCATAGAAAATACCTTATAATATAACGGAATATGCAGAGTATCATAGAAAATACCTTATAATATAACGGAATATGCAGAGTATCATAGAAAATACCTTATAATATAACGTAATATGCAGTGTATCATTGAAAATACCTTATAATATAGCGTAATATGCAGTGTATCATTGAAAATTTCCTATAATATAACTTAATATGCAGTGTATCATTGAAAATACCTTATAATATAATGTACTATGCAGCGTATCATTGAAAATACCTTATAATATATCGTAATATGCAGTGTATCATTGAAAATACCTTATAATATAACGTAATATGCAGTGTATTATTGAAAATACCTTATATTATAACGTAATATACAGTGTATCATAGAAAATACCTTATAATATAACGTAATATGCAGTGTATCATTGAAAATACCTTATAATATAACGTAATATGCAGTATATCATTGAAAATACCTTATAATATAGCGTAATATGCAGTGTATCATTGAAAATACCTTATAATATATCGTACTATGCAGTGTATCATTGAAAATACCTTATAATATATAGTAATATGCAGTGTATCATTGAAAATATCTTATAATATTTCGTAATTTGTAGTGTATCATTGAAAATACCTTATAATATAGCGTAATATGCAGTGTATCATTGAAAATACCTTATAATATATTGTAGTTTATCATTGAAAATACCTTATAATATAACGTAATATGCAGTGTATCATTGAAAATACCTTATAATATAGCGTAATATGCAGTGTATCATTGAAAATTTCCTATAATATAACTTAATATGCAGTGTATCATTGAATATACCTAATAATATAACGTAATATACAGTGTATCATAGAAAATACCTTATAATATAACGTAATATGCAGTGTATCATTGAAAATACCTTCTAATATATCGTAGTTTATCATTGAAAATACCTTATAATATAACGTAATATACAGTGTATCATTGAAAATACATTATAATATAACGTAATATGCAGTGTATCATTGAAAATACCTTATAACATAACGTAATATACAGTGTATCATTGAAAATACCTTATAATATAATGTACTATGCAGCGTATCATTGAAAATACCTTATAATATATCGTAATGTACAGTGTATCATTGAAAATACCTTCTAATATATCGTAGTTTATCATTGAAAATACCTTATAATATAACGTAATATACAGTGTATCATTGAAAATACCTTATAATATAACGAAATATGCAGTGTATCACTGAAAATACCTTCTAATATATCGTAGTTTATCATTGAAAATACCTTATAATATAACGTAATATGCAGTGTATCATTGAAAATACCTTATAATATAACGTAATATGCAGTGTATCATTGAAAATACATTATAATATAACGTAATATGCAGTGTATCATTGAAAATACCTTATAATATAATGTACTATGCAGCGTATCATTGAAAATACCTTATAATATATCGTAATATGCAGTGTATCATTGAAAATACCTTCTAATATATCGTAGATTATCATTGAAAATACCTTATAATATAACGTAATATACAGTGTATCATTGAAAATACCTTATAATATAACGAAATATGCAGTGTATCACTGAAAACACCTTCTAATATATAGTAGTTTATCATTGAAAATACCTTATAACATAATGTATTATACAGTGTAACATTGAAAATACCTTATAATATAACGTCCTATGCAGCGTATCATTGAAAATACCTTATAATATATCGTAATATGCAGTGTATCATTGAAAATACCTTATAATATATCGTAATATGCAGTGTATCATTGAAAATACTTATAATATTTCGTAATTTGTAGGTGTATCATTGAAAATACCTTATAATATAGCGTACTATGCAGTGTATCATTGAAAATACCTTATATTATAACGTAATATGCAGTGTATCATTGAAAATACCTGGTAATATAACGTTATATGCAGTGTATCATTGAAAATACCTTATAATATAACGTAATATGCAGTGTATCATTGAAAATACCTTCTAATATATCGTAGTTTATCATTGAAAATACCTTATAATATAACGTAATATACAGTGTATCATTGAAAATACCTTATAATATAAGGAAATATGCAGAGTATCACTGAAAAATACCTTCTAATATATCGTAGTTTATCATTGAAAATACCTTATAATATAACGTAATATGCAGTGTATCATTGAAAATGCCTTATAATATATCGAAATATGCAGTGTATCATTGAAAATACCTGGTAATATAACGTAATATGCAGTGTATCATTGAAAATACATTATAATATAACGTAATATGCAGTGTATCATTGAAAATACCTTATAATATAATGTACTATGCAGCGTATCATTGAAAATACCTTATAATATATCGTAATATGCAGTGTATCATTGAAAATACCTTCTAATATATCGTAGTTTATCATTGAAAATACCTTATAATATAAACGTAATATACAGTGTATCATTGAAAATACCTTATAATATAACGAAATATGCAGTGTATCACTGAAAATACCTTCTAATATATCGTAGTTTATCATGAAAATACCTTATAATATAACGTAATATGCAGTGTATCATTGAAAATACCTTATAATATAACGTAATATGCAGTGTATCATTGAAAATACATTATAATATAACGTAATATGCAGTGTATCAATGAAAATACCTTATAATATAATGTACTATGCAGCGTATCATTGAAAATACCTTATAATATATCGTAATATGCAGTGTATCATTGAAAATACCTTCTAATATATCGTAGATTATCATTGAAAATACCTTATAATATAACGTAATATACAGTGTATCATTGAAAATACCTTATAATATAACGAAATATGCAGTGTATCACTGAAAACACCTTCTAATATATAGTAGTTTATCATTGAAAATACCTTATAACATAACGTATTATACAGTGTAACATTGAAAATACCTTATAATATAGCGTACTATGCAGTGTATCATTGAAAATACCTTATATTATAACGTAATATGCAGTGTATCATTGAAAATACCTGGTAATATAACGTAATATGCAGTGTATCATTGAAAATACCTTATAATATAACGTAATATGCAGTGTATCATTGAAAATACCTTCTAATATATCGTAGTTTATCATTGAAAATACCTTATAATATAACGTAATATACAGTGTATCATTGAAAATACCTTATAATATAAGGAAATATGCAGAGTATCACTGAAAATACCTTCTAATATATCGTAGTTTATCATTGAAAATACCTTATAATATAACGTAATATGCAGTGTATCATTGAAAATGCCTTATAATATATCGAAATATGCAGTGTATCATTGAAAATACCTGGTAATATAACGTAATATGCAGTGTATTATTGAAAATACCTTCTAATATATCGTAGTTTATCATTGAAAATACCTTATAATATAACGTAATATACAGTGTATCATTGAAAATACCTTATAATATAATGTACTATGCAGCGTATCATTGAAAATACCTTATAATATATCGTAATATGCAGTGTATCATTGAAAATACCTTATAATATAACGTAATATGCAGTGTATCATTGAAAATACCTTATATTATAACGTAATATACAGCGTATCATAGAAAATACCTTATAATATAACGGAATATGCAGAGTATCTTAGAAAATACCTTATAATATAACGGAATATGCAGAGTATCATAGAAAATACCTTATAATATAACGTAATATGCAGTGTATCATAGAAAATACCTTATAATATAACGGAATATGCAGAGTATCATAGAAAATACCTTATAATATAACGGAATATGCAGAGTATCATAGAAAATACCTTATAATATAACGTAATATGCAGTGTATCATTGAAAATACCTTATAATATAGCGTAATATGCAGTGTATCATTGAAAATTTCCTATAATATAACTTAATATGCAGTGTATCATTGAAAATACCTTATAATATAATGTACTATGCAGCGTATCATTGAAAATACCTTATAATATATCGTAATATGCAGTGTATCATTGAAAATACCTTATAATATAACGTAATATGCAGTGTATCATTGAAAATACCTTATAATATAACGTAATATGCAGTGTATCATAGAAAATACCTTATAATATAACGGAATATGCAGAGTGTCATAGAAAATACCTTATAATATAACGGAATATGCGGTGTATCATTGAAAATACCTTATAATATAGCGTAATATGCAGTGTATCATTGAAAATTTCCTATAATATAACTTAATATGCAGTGTATCATTGAATATACCTAATAATATAACGTAATATACAGTGTATCATAGAAAATACATTATAATATAACGTAATATGCAGTGTATCATTGAAAATTTCCTATAATATAACTTAATATGCAGTGTATCATTGAATATACCTAATAATATAACGTAATATACAGTGTATCATAGAAAATACCTTATAATATAACGTAATATGCAGTGTATCATTGAAAATACCTTCTAATATATCGTAGTTTATCATTGAAAATACCTTATAATATAACGTAATATACAGTGTATCATTGAAAATACATTATAATATAACGTAATATGCAGTGTATCACTGAAAATACCTTCTAATATATCGTAGTTTATCATTGAAAATACCTTATAATATAACGTAATATGCAGTGTATCATTGAAAATACCTTATATATAACGTAATATGCAGTGTATCATTGAAAATACCTTATAATATAACGTAATATGCAGTGTATCATAGAAAATACCTTATAATATAACGGAATATGCAGAGTGTCATAGAAAATACCTTATAATATAACGGAATATGCAGTGTATCATTGAAAATACCTTATAATATAGCGTAATATGCAGTGTATCATTGAAAATTTCCTATAATATAACTTAATATGCAGTGTATCATTGAATATACCTAATAATATAACGTAATATACAGTGTATCATAGAAAATACCTTATAATATAACGTAATATGCAGTGTATCATTGAAAATACCTTATAATATATCGTAGTTTATCATTGAAAATACCTTATAATATAACGTAATATACAGTGTATCATTGAAAATACATTATAATATAACGTAATATGCAGTGTATCATTGAAAATACCTTCTAATATATCGTAGTTTATCATTGAAAATACCTTATAATATAACGAAATATGCAGTGTGTCATTGAACATACCTTATATTATGTCGTAGTTTATCATTGAAAATACCTTATAGTATAACGTAATATGCAGTGTATCACTGAAAATACCTTCTAATATATCGTAGTTTATCATTGAAAATACCTTATAATATAACGTAATAAGCAGTGTATCATTGAAAATGCCTTATAATATATCGTGATATGCAGTGTATCATTGAAAATACCTTATAATATTTCGTAATTTGTAGTGTATCATTGAAAATACCTTATAATATAACGTAATATGCAGTGTATTATTGAAAATACCTTATATTATAACGTAATATACAGTGTATCATAGAAAATACCTTATAATATAACGTAATATGCAGTGTATCATTGAAAATACCTTATAATATAACGTAATATGCAGTATATCATTGAAAATACCTTATAAATATAGCGTAATATGCAGTGTATCATTGATAATACCTTATAATATAACGTACTATGCAGTGTATCATTGAAAATACCTTATAATATATCGTAATATGCAGTGTATCATTGAAAATATCTTATAATATTTCGTAATTTGTAGTGTATCATTGAAAATACCTTATAATATAGCGTAATATGCAGTGTATCATTGAAAATACCTTATAATATATTGTAGTTTATCATTGAAAATACCTTATAATATAACGTAATATGCAGTGTATCATTGAAAATACCTTATAATATAGCGTAATATGCAGTGTATCATTGAAAATTTCCTATAATATAACTTAATATGCAGCGTATCATTGAATATACCTAATAATATAACGTAATATACAGTGTATCATAGAAAATACCTTCTAATATATCGTTGTTTATCATTGAAAATACCTTATAATATAACGTAATATACAGTGTATCATTGAAAATACATTATAATATAACGTAATATGCAGTGTATCATTGAAAATACCTTCTAATATATCGTAGTTTATCATTGAAAATACCTTATAATATAACGAAATAATGCAGTGTGTCATTGAACATACCTTATATTATGTCGTAGTTTATCATTGAAAATACCTTATAGTATAACGTAATATGCAGTGTATCACTGAAAATACCTTCTAATATATCGTAGTTTATCATTGAAAATACCTTATAATATAACGTAATAAGCAGTGTATCATTGAAAATGCCTTATAATATATCGTGATATGCAGTGTATCATTGAAAATACCTTATAATATTTCGTAATTTGTAGTGTATCATTGAAAATACCTTATAATATAACGTAATATGCAGTGTATCATTGAAAATACCTTATAATATAACGTAATATGCAGTGTATCATTGAAAATACCTTATATTATAACGTAATATACAGTGTATCATAGAAAATACCTTATAATATAACGTAATATGCAGTGTATCATTGAAAATACCTTATAATATAACGTAATATGCAGTATATCATTGAAAATACCTTATAATATAGCGTAATATGCAGTGTATCATTGATAATACCTTATAATATAAAGTACTATGCAGTGTATCATTGAAAATACCTTATAATATATCGTAATATGCAGTGTATCATTGAAAATATCTTATAATATTTCGTAATTTGTAGTGTATCATTGAAAATTTCCTATAATATAACTTAATATGCAGTGTATCATTGAAAATACCTTATAATATAATGTACTATGCAGCGTATCATTGAAAATACCTTATAATATATCGTAATATGCAGTGTATCATTGAAAATACCTTATAATATAACGTAATATGCAGTGTATCATTGAAAATACCTTATAATATAACGTAATATGCAGTGTATCATAGAAAATACCTTATAATATAACGGAATATGCAGAGTGTCATAGAAAATACCTTATAATATAACGGAATATGCAGTGTATCATTGAAAATACCTTATAATATAGCGTAATATGCAGTGTATCATTGAAAATTTCCTATAATATAACTTAATATGCAGTGTATCATTGAATATACCTAATAATATAACGTAATATACAGTGTATCATAGAAAATACCTTATAATATAACGTAATATGCAGTGTATCATTGAAAATACCTTCTAATATATCGTTGTTTATCATTGAAAATACCTTATAATATAACGTAATATACAGTGTATCATTGAAAATACATTATAATATAACGTAATATGCAGTGTATCATTGAAAATACCTTCTAATATATCGTAGTTTATCATTGAAAATACCTTATAATATAACGAAATATGCAGTGTGTCATTGAACATACCTTATATTATGTCGTAGTTTATCATTGAAAAATACCTTATAGTATAACGAAATATGCAGTGTATCACTGAAAATACCTTCTAATATATCGTAGTTTATCATTGAAAATACCTTATAATATAACGTAATAAGCAGTGTATCATTGAAAATACCTTATAATATATCATAATATGCAGTGTAACCGTGTCGGTCACATATAGATGCTCCCGTGTATCGATAATAAATATCGATCCCACCACGGCGATCCACGATATCGTGCACGGTCCTTGTCTTAACAAAGGACAGCGAGATCGCCCCACTAATTAGGTATGCGTACGCATCGATCCCCACTTTCGATAGCGATCGAAGGAAGTCGATGCGGATCGTGGATAGATCACTCTACGTCTGAAAGCGATCTAATAATCACGCGTCCGCGAAGTGTTCCGTTCGACGAAACTCGGCGCGTATTCGGGAGGCCAAACCGGCCTGTTGGAATCGACAAACCGACGATCGAACCTCGGTACGTGCGCGCCTCAAACCGAGGAGTCGCGATTGCAAACCGCGTCGTGGCACAGTCAAAAGAACGTGTAATTCACAATACGGTAATAACGTAACCGCGTAGTAGTCACTGCTTAACGTAAATTTGTAAAAGAATCCGAATTCTGTAACTTGCCTTGAGCATGCCGCGTGTTACGCAGTGAAAGTACGAGCGTAAGAAAGAGCGACGCGTCGGTTTGGAAATAAACACAAGCGCGCCGTTCTCAGAAACTGAGCGTAAATTCGCCGAACGGAACGGATTTTTCCTTCATAAAGGCTTCTGTTGAGCTAGACCTATTAAAATTTAGACGATTATACACTCACAAATTCGTTTGGGCAATCGAGATTCCATTCGGATCACCTCTGTGTGCCCCGCTGGTGTCTCGTTATTGTTTCCTCTCGCTTTTGTGAGCGGATCGCATTTTAATTATATTTACCGGTCGCGTCAAATAAATTCAAGATTTATACGGGTATACACTCACAAATTCGTTAGGGCAATCGAGATTCCACTCGGATCACCTCTGTGTGCCCCGCTTGTGTCTCGTTATTGTTTCCTCTCGCTTTTGTGAGCGGATCGCAGTTTAATTATATTTACCGGTCGCGTCAAATAGATTCAAGATTTATACGAGTATACACTCACAAATTCGTTAGGGCAATCGAGATTCCACTCGGATCACCTCTGTGTGCCCCGCTGGTGTCTCGTTATTGCTTCCTCTCGCCTTTGTGAGTAGTTACATATAGACAAATTCGCGAATATTGGTTGAGTAAATACTCTCACGAATCCGTTAGGGCAATCGAGCCTCCACTCGGATCACCTCTGTGTGCCCCGCTGGTGTCTCGTTATTGCTTCCTCTCGTTTTTTGTGAGCGAATCGCAGATAGGCAATAACTACGTCCATCCGAGTTTCGGCCGGACCGGTTAATGTTACTGTTTATGCGATCGCAACCCAAATCCGCGAATTGCTGTAGTATAAATACTCTCACAACTCCGTTAGGGCAATTGAGATTCCACTCGGATCACCTCTGGGTGCCCCGCTGGTGTCTCATTATTGTTACCTATCGCCCTTGTGAGCGGATTATAACGCAAACATCGATCGGGAGAACATCACGAATAGGCAATACCCACGTCCATCCGGAATTCCGGCCGGACCGGTTGTTGTTACTATTTCCGTGAATCACATCACGAAATTCGTAAGCGTAGTCATTATACCCTCACAATTTCGTTTGGCAATCGAGATCTCATTCGGATCACCTAAGTGTGCCCTGCTGATGTCTCGTTATTGTACCACTCGCTATTGTGAGGCATAGGCAATAGGCGTAAGCTGCTACCATCCAGAGAAATCTGGCCGGACCAGTACACGTTACTATTTTGCCTCGGTTCGATTTGGCAAACTGACTAAACACGATCACGGTCACTCTATCGAAACCGGAGGTTACTCTAAGTCCACTTACGTGCTGAGGAGTACCTCTTAGGTGGAGCGGAGGGACTGGGGTTTGGTGAGTGTCGATATCGGTGCGTATCATCTGGAAACAGCCGAGCGCACGGGTAGTAAGACCGGCCAGTTTGTTCTTCGCGTGCGATAAACGTATAATAAAATAAATCTAAAATCTAATAAAATAAAATATAAGGAAACAACGTGATTCAAGGGACGGTCAATTGTGACCGTTATGATTTAAAGGGTGATAAGGACGCACAGTGCATAAGATTTCGCGAACCGGACGTGGAGCAAAACACATTCCGCCGCGGATAACTTAAATTAAATTGTGAGAGCCGGTGCTCCGGTTTGACAAGGTTAGCAAATTTCGTTAGAGACCGTGTCTCGATTTTGTAAATTTGTCACAGATTCATAACGAGAGTATCTTACGTTTTTTTTTCCGTTATTACACTCTAGTACTCTGACTTTCGCCTAATCTCACCGCCGTCCATTCCTGGAGGCACGGATCTCCACTTATCGCATCCGGAAATATTTAGCACATTTAATGTGGATAGACGAAAGTAATAACGTAAAACAATGTAAAGAAAAATAACGGTTACAGCAGTGTATCATTGAAAATACCTTATAATATAACGTAATATGCAGTGTATCATTGAAAATACATTATAATATAACGTAATATGCAGTGTATCATTGAAAATACCTTATAATATAACGTAATATGCAGTGTATCATTGAAAATACCTTATAATATAACGTAATATGCAGTATATCATTGAAAATACCTTATAATATAGCGTAATATGCAGTGTATCATTGAAAATACCTTATAATATATCGTAGTTTATCATTGAAAACGCCTTATAATGTAACGTAATATGGAGTGTTTCAATGAAAATACCTTATAATATAACGTAATATGCAGTGTATCATTGAAAATACCTTATAATATATCGTAATATGCAGTGTATCATTGAAAATACCTTATAATATTTCGTAATTTGTAGTGTATCATTGAAAATACCTTATAATATAGCGTAATATGCAGTGTAACATTGAAAATACCTTATATTATAACGTAACATACAGTGTATCATAGAAAATACCTTATAATATAACGGAATATGCAGAGTATCATAGAAAATACCTTATAATATAACGGAATATGCAGAGTATCATAGAAAATACCTTATAATATAACGTAATATGCAGTGTATCATTGAAAATACCTTATAATATAGCGTAATATGCAGTGTATCATTGAAAATTTCCTATAATATAACTTAATATGCAGTGTATCATTGAAAATACCTTATAATATAATGTACTATGCAGCGTATTATTGAAAATACCTTATAATATATCGTAATATGCAGTGTATCATTGAAAATACCTTATAATATAACGTAATATGCAGTGTATCATTGAAAATACCTTATAATATAACGTAATATGCAGTGTATCATAGAAAATACCTTATAATATAACGTAATATGCAGTGTATCATTGAAAATACATTATAATATAACGTAATATGCAGTGTATCATTGAAAATACCTTATAATATAACGGAATTTGTAGTGTATCATTGAAAATACCTTATAATATAACGAAATATACAGTGTGTCATTGAACATACCTCATATTATGTCGTAGTTTATCATTGAAAATACCTTATAGTGTAACGAAATATGCAGTGTATCACTGAAAATACCTTCTAATATATCGTAGTTTATCATTGAAAATACCTTATAATATAACGTAATAAGCAGTGTATCATTGAAAATGCGTTATAATATATCGTAATATGCAGTGTATCATTGAAAATACCTTATAATATTTCGTAATTTGTAGTGTATCATTGAAAATACCTTATAATATGGCGTAATATGCAGTGTATCATTGAAAATACCTTATAATATATCGTAGTTTATCATTGAAAACGCCTTATAATGTAACGTAATATGGAGTGTTTCAATGAAAATACCTTATAATATAATGGAATATGCAGAGTATCATTGAAAATACCTTATAATGTGACGTAATATGCAGTGTATCATTGAAAATACCTTATAATATATCGTAATATGCAGTGTATCATTGAAAATACCTTATAATATAACGTAATATGCAGTGTATCATTGAAAATACCTTATAGTATAACGTAATATACAGTGTATCATAGAAAATACCTTATAATATAACGTAATATGCAGTGTATCATTGAAAATACCTTATGATTTAACGTAATTTGTAGTGTATCATTGAAAATACCTTATAATATAACGTAATATGCAGTGTATCATTGAAAATACCTTCCCATATAACGTAATATGCAGTGTATCATTGAAAATACCTTATAATATATCGTTATTTTTGGGGAACTTTGAAAATACCTTATAATATAACGTAATATGCAGTGTATCATTGAAAATACCTTATAATATGGCGTAATATGCAGTGTATCATTGAAAATACCTTATAATATATCGTAGTTTATCATTGAAAACGCCTTATAATGTAACGTAATATGGAGTGTTTCAATGAAAATACCTTATAATATAATGGAATATGCAGAGTATCATTGAAAATACCTTATAATATAACGTAATATGCAGTGTATCATTGAAAATACCTTATAATATATAGTAGTTTATCATTGAAAATACCTTATAATATAACGTAATAAGCAGTGTATCATTGAAAATGCCTTATAATATATCGTAATATGCAGTGTATCATTGAAAATACCTTATAATATAACGTAATATGCAGTGTATCATTGAAAATACCTTATAATATATAGTAGTTTATCATTGAAAATACCTTATAATATAACGTAATAAGCAGTGTATCATTGAAAATGCCTTATAATATATCGTAATATGCAGTGTATCATTGAAAATACCTTATAATATAACGTAATATGCAGTGTATCATTGAAAATACCTTATAATATAACGTAATATGCAGTGTATCATTGAAAATACCTTATAGTATAACGTAATATACAGTGTATCATAGAAAATACCTTATAATATAACGGAATATGCAGAGTGTCATAGAAAATACCTTATAATATAACGGAATATGCAGTGTATCATTGAAAATACCTTATAATATAGCGTAATATGCAGTGTATCATTGAAAATTTCCTATAATATAACTTAATATGCAGTGTATCATTGAATATACCTAATAATATAACGTAATATACAGTGTATCATAGAAAATACCTTATAATATAACGTAATATGCAGTGTATCATTGAAAATACATTATAATATAACGTAATATGCAGTGTATCATTGAAAATACCTTATATTATAACGGAATTTGTAGTGTATCATTGAAAATACCTTATAATATAACGAAATATACAGTGTGTCATTGAACATACCTTATATTATGTCGTAGTTTATCATTGAAAATACCTTATAGTATAACGAAATATGCAGCGTATCATTGAAAATACCTTATAATATATCGTAATATGCAGTGTATCATTGAAAATACCTTATAATATATCGTAATATGCAGTGTATCATTGAAAATACCTTATAATATAGCGTACTATGCAGTGTATCATTGAAAATACCTTATAGTATAACGTAATATGCAGTGTATCGTTGAAAATACCTTATAATATAACGTAATATGCAGTATATCATTGAAAATACCTTATAATATGGCGTAATATGCAGTGTATCATTGAAAATACCTTATAATATATCGTAGTTTATCATTGAAAACGCCTTATAATGTAACGTAATATGGAGTGTTTCAATGAAAATACCTTATAATATAATGGAATATGCAGAGTATCATTGAAAATACCTTATAATATAACGTAATATGCAGTGTATCATTGAAAATACCTTATAATATATAGTAGTTTATCATTGAAAATACCTTATAATATAACGTAATATGCAGTGTATCATTGAAAATTCCTTATAATATATCGTAATATGCAGTGTATCATTGAAAATACCTTATAATATAACGTAATATGCAGTGTATCATTGAAAATACCTTATAATATGGCGTAACATACAGTGTATCATAGAAAATACCTTATAATATAACGGAATATGCAGAGTATCATAGAAAATACCTTATAATATAACGGAATATGCAGAGTATCATAGAAAATACCTTATAATATAACGTAATATGCAGTGTATCATTGAAAATACCTTATAATATAGCGTAATATGCAGTGTATCATTGAAAATTTCCTATAATATAACTTAATATGCAGTGTATCATTGAAAATACCTTATAATATAATGTACTATGCAGCGTATCATTGAAAATACCTTATAATATATCGTAATATGCAGTGTATCATTGAAAATACCTTATAATATAACGTAATATGCAGTGTATCATTGAAAATACCTTATAATATAACGTAATATGCAGTGTATCATAGAAAATACCTTATAATATAACGTAATATGCAGTGTATCATTGAAAATACATTATAATATAACGTAATATGCAGTGTATCATTGAAAATACCTTATAATATAACGGAATTTGTAGTGTATCATTGAAAATACCTTATAATATAACGAAATATACAGTGTGTCATTGAACATACCTTATATTATGTCGTAGTTTATCATTGAAAATACCTTATAGTGTAACGAAATATGCAGTGTATCACTGAAAATACCTTCTAATATATCGTAGTTTATCATTGAAAATACCTTATAATATAACGTAATAAGCAGTGTATCATTGAAAATGCGTTATAATATATCGTAATATGCAGTGTATCATTGAAAATACCTTATAATATTTCGTAATTTGTAGTGTATCATTGAAAATACCTTATAATATGGCGTAATATGCAGTGTATCATTGAAAATACCTTATAATATATCGTAGTTTATCATTGAAAACGCCTTATAATGTAACGTAATATGGAGTGTTTCAATGAAAATACCTTATAATATAATGGAATATGCAGAGTATCATTGAAAATACCTTATAATGTGACGTAATATGCAGTGTATCATTGAAAATACCTTATAATATATCGTAATATGCAGTGTATCATTGAAAATACCTTCTCATATAACGTAATATGCAGTGTATCATTGAAAATACCTTATAATATATCGTTATTTGTAGTGTATCTTTGAAAATACCTTATAATATAACGTAATATGCAGTGTATCATTGAAAATACCTTATGATATAACGTAATTTGTAGTGTATCATTGAAAATACCATATAATATATAGTAGTTTATCATTGAAAATACCTTATAATATAACGTAATATGCAGTGTATCATTGAAAATACCTTATAATATAACGTAATATGCAGTGTATCATTGAAAATACCTTATGATTTAACGTAATTTGTAGTGTATCATTGAAAATACCTTATAATATAACGTAATATGCAGTGTATCATTGAAAATACCTTCCCATATAACGTAATATGCAGTGTATCATTGAAAATACCTTATAATATATCGTTATTTTTGGGGAACTTTGAAAATACCTTATAATATAACGTAATATGCAGTGTATCATTGAAAATACCTTATAATATGGCGTAATATGCAGTGTATCATTGAAAATACCTTATAATATATCGTAGTTTATCATTGAAAACGCCTTATAATGTAACGTAATATGGAGTGTTTCAATGAAAATACCTTATAATATAATGGAATATGCAGAGTATCATTGAAAATACCTTATAATATAACGTAATATGCAGTGTATCATTGAAAATACCTTATAATATATAGTAGTTTATCATTGAAAATACCTTATAATATAACGTAATAAGCAGTGTATCATTGAAAATGCCTTATAATATAACGTAATATGCAGTGTATCATTGAAAATACCTTATAATATAACGTAATATGCAGTGTATCATTGAAAATACCTTATAATATATAGTAGTTTATCATTGAAAATACCTTATAATATAACGTAATAAGCAGTGTATCATTGAAAATGCCTTATAATATATCGTAATATGCAGTGTATCATTGAAAATACCTTATAATATAACGTAATATGCAGTGTATCATTGAAAATACCTTATAATATGGCGTAACATACAGTGTATCATAGAAAATACCTTATAATATAACGGAATATGCAGAGTATCATAGAAAATACCTTATAATATAACGGAATATGCAGAGTATCATAGAAAATACCTTATAATATAACGTAATATGCAGTGTATCATTGAAAATACCTTATAATATAGCGTAATATGCAGTGTATCATTGAAAATTTCCTATAATATAACTTAATATGCAGTGTATCATTGAAAATACCTTATAATATAATGTACTATGCAGCGTATCATTGAAAATACCTTATAATATATCGTAATATGCAGTGTATCATTGAAAATACCTTATAATATAACGTAATATGCAGTGTATCATTGAAAATACCTTATAATATAACGTAATATGCAGTGTATCATAGAAAATACCTTATAATATAACGTAATATGCAGTGTATCATTGAAAATACATTATAATATAACGTAATATGCAGTGTATCATTGAAAATACCTTATAATATAACGGAATTTGTAGTGTATCATTGAAAATACCTTATAATATAACGAAATATACAGTGTGTCATTGAACATACCTTATATTATGTCGTAGTTTATCATTGAAAATACCTTATACAGTAACGAAATATGCAGTGTATCACTGAAAATACCATCTAATATATCGTAGTTTATCATTGAAAATACCTTATAATATAACGTAATAAGCAGTGTATCATTGAAAATGCGTTATAATATATCGTAATATGCAGTGTATCATTGAAAATACCTTATAATATTTCGTAATTTGTAGTGTATCATTGAAAATACCTTATAATATGGCGTAATATGCAGTGTATCATTGAAAATACCTTATAATATATCGTAGTTTATCATTGAAAACGCCTTATAATGTAACGTAATATGGAGTGTTTCAATGAAAATACCTTATAATATAATGGAATATGCAGAGTATCATTGAAAATACCTTATAATGTGACGTAATATGCAGTGTATCATTGAAAATACCTTATAATATATCGTAATATGCAGTGTATCATTGAAAATACCTTATAATATAACGTAATATGCAGTGTATCATTGAAAATACCTTATAGTATAACGTAATATACAGTGTATCATAGAAAATACCTTATAATATAACGGAATATGCAGAGTGTCATAGAAAATACCTTATAATATAACGGAATATGCAGTGTATCATTGAAAATACCTTATAATATAGCGTAATATGCAGTGTATCATTGAAAATTTCCTATAATATAACTTAATATGCAGTGTATCATTGAATATACCTAATAATATAACGTAATATACAGTGTATCATAGAAAATACCTTATAATATAACGTAATATGCAGTGTATCATTGAAAATACATTATAATATAACGTAATATGCAGTGTATCATTGAAAATACCTTATAATATAACGGAATTTGTAGTGTATCATTGAAAATACCTTATAATATAACGAAATATACAGTGTGTCATGGAACATACCTTATATTATGTCGTAGTTTATCATTGAAAATACCTTATAGTATAACGAAATATGCAGCGTATCATTGAAAATACCTTATAATATATCGTAATATGCAGTGTATCATTGAAAATACCTTATAATATATCGTAATATGCAGTGTATCATTGAAAATACCTTATAATATAGCGTACTATGCAGTGTATCATTGAAAATACCTTATAGTATAACGTAATATGCAGTGTATCGTTGAAAATACCTTATAATATAACGTAATATGCAGTATATCATTGAAAATACCTTATAATATGGCGTAATATGCAGTGTATCATTGAAAATACCTTATAATATATAGTAGTTTATCATTGAAAACGCCTTAATATGTAACGTAATATGGAGTGTTTCAATGAAAATACCTTATAATATAACGTAATATGCAGTGTATCATTGAAAATACCTTATAATATATCGTAATATGCAGTCTATCATTGAAAATACCTTATAATATTTCGTAATTTGTAGTGTATCATTGAAAATACCTTATAATATAGCGTAATATGCAGTGTAACATTGAAAATACCTTATAATATAACGTAATATGCAGTATATCATTGAAAATACCTTATAATATGGCGTAATATGCAGTGTATCATTGAAAATACCTTATAATATATCGTAGTTTATCATTGAAAACGCCTTATAATGTAACGTAATATGGAGTGTTTCAATGAAAATACCTTATAATATAATGGAATATGCAGAGTATCATTGAAAATACCTTATAATATAACGTAATATGCAGTGTATCATTGAAAATACCTTATAATATATAGTAGTTTATCATTGAAAATACCTTATAATATAACGTAATAAGCAGTGTATCATTGAAAATGCCTTATAATATATCGTAATATGCAGTGTATCATTGAAAATACCTTATAATATTTCGTAATTTGTAGTGTATCATTGAAAATACCTTATAATATATCGTACTATGCAGTGTATATTGAAAATACCTTATAATATAACGTAATATGCAGTGTATCATTGAAAATACCTTATAATATAACGTAAAATGCAGTATATCATTGAAAATACCTTATAATATAGCGTAATATGCAGTGTATCATTGAAAATACCTTATAATATATCGTAGTTTATCATTGAAAACGCCTTAATATGTAACGTAATATGGAGTTTTTCAATGAAAATACCTTATAATATAACGTAATATGCAGTGTATCATTGAAAATACCTTATAATATATCGTAATATGCAGTGTATCATTGAAAATACCTTATAATATTTCGTAATTTGTAGTATATCATTGAAAATACCTTATAATATAACGTAATATGCAGTGTATCATTGAAAATACCTTATAATATAACGTAATATGCAGTATATCATTGAAAATACCTTATAATATAACGTAATATGCAGTGTATCATTGAAAATACATTATAATATAACGGAATTTGTAGTGTATCATTGAAAATACCTTATAATATAACGAAATATACAGTGTGTCATTGAACATACCTTATATTATGTCGTAGTTTATCATTGAAAATACCTTATAGTATAACGAAATATGCAGTGTATCACTGAAAATACCTTCTAATATATCGTAGTTTATCATTGAAAATACCTTATAATATAACGTAATAAGCAGTGTATCATTGAAAATGCGTTATAATATATCGTAATATGCAGTGTATCATTGAAAATACCTTATAATATTTCGTAATTTGTAGTGTATCATTGAAAATACCTTATAATATAACGTAATATGCAGTGTATCATTGAAAATACCTTATAATATAACGGAATTTGTAGTGTATCATTGAAAATAACTTATAATATAACGAAATATGCAGTGTATCATTGAACATACCATATATTATGTCGTAGTTTATCAATGAAAATACCTTATAGTATAACGAAATATGCAGTGTATCATTGAAAATACCTTATAATATTTCGTAATTTGTAGTGTATCATTGAAAATACCTTATAATATAGCGTACAATGCAGTGTATCATTGAAAATACCTTATAATATAGCGTAATATGCAGTGTATCGTTGAAAATACCTTATAATATAACGTAATATGCAGTATATCATTGAAAATACCTTATAATATGGCGCAATATGCAGTGTATCATTGAAAATACCTTATAATATATCGTAGTTTATCATTGAAAACGCCTTATAATGTAACGTAATATGGAGTGTTTCAATGAAAATACCTTATAATATAATGGAATATGCAGAGTATCATTGAAAATACCTTATAATATAACGTAATATGCAGTGTATCATTGAAAATACCTTATAATATATAGTAGTTTATCATTGAAAATACCTTATAATATAACGTAATAAGCAGTGTATCATTGAAAATGCCTTATAATATATCGTAATATGCAGTGTATCTTTGAAAATACCTTATAATATAACGTAATATGCAGTGTATCATTGAAAATACCTTATAATATAACGTAATATGCAGTATATCATTGAAAATACCTTATAATATAGCGTAATATGCAGTGTATCATTGAAAATACCTTATAATATATCGTAATTTGTAGTGTATCATTGAAAATACCTTATAATATTTCGTAATTTGTAGTGTATCATTGAAAATACCTTATAATATAACGTAATATGCAGTGTATCATTGAAAATACCTTATAATATAACGTAATATGCAGTATATCATTGAAAATACCTTATAATATAGCGTAATATGCAGTGTAACATTGAAAATACCTTATAATATAACGTACTATGCAGCGTATCATTTAAAATACCTTATAATATATCGTAATATGCAGTGTATCATTGAAAATACCTTATAATATAACGTACTATGCAGCTTATCATTGAAAATACCTTATAATATATCGTAATATGCAGTGTATCATTGAAAATACCTTATAATATATCGTAATATGCAGTGTATCATTGAAAATACCTTATAATATAGCGTACTATGCAGTGTATCATTGAAAATACCTTATAGTATAACGTAATATGCAGTGTATCGTTGAAAATACCTTATAATATAACGTAATATGCAGTATATCATTGAAAATACCTTATAATATGGCGTAATATGCAGTGTATCATTGAAAATACCTTATAATATATCGTAGTTTATCATTGAAAACGCCTTATAATGTAACGTAATATGGAGTGTTTCAATGAAAATACCTTATAATATAATGGAATATGCAGAGTATCATTGAAAATACCTTATAATATAACGTAATATGCAGTGTATCATTGAAAATACCTTATAATATATAGTAGTTTATCATTGAAAATACCTTATAATATAACGTAATATGCAGTGTATCATAGAAAATACCTTATAATATAACGGAATATGCAGAGTGTCATAGAAAATACCTTATAATATAACGGAATATGCAGTGTATCATTGAAAATACCTTATAATATAGCGTAATATGCAGTGTATCATTGAAAATTTCCTATAATATAACTTAATATGCAGTGTATCATTGAATATACCTAATAATATAACGTAATATACAGTGTATCATAGAAAATACCTTATAATATAACGTAATATGCAGTGTATCATTGAAAATACCTTCTAATATATCGTTGTTTATCATTGAAAATACCTTATAATATAACGTAATATACAGTGTATCATTGAAAATACATTATAATATAACGTAATATGCAGTGTATCATTGAAAATACCTTCTAATATATCGTAGTTTATCATTGAAAATACCTTATAATATAACGAAATATGCAGTGTGTCATTGAACATACCTTATATTATGTCGTAGTTTATCATTGAAAATACCTTATAGTATAACGAAATATGCAGTGTATCACTGAAAATACCTTCTAATATATCGTAGTTTATCATTGAAAATACCTTATAATATAACGTAATAAGCAGTGTATCATTGAAAATGCCTTATAATATATCGTGATATGCTATGTATCATTGAAAATACCTTATAATATTTCGTAATTTGTAGTGTATCATTGAAAATACCTTATAATATAACGTAATATGCAGTGTATCATTGAAAATACCTTATAATATAACGTAATATGCAGTGTATTATTGAAAATACCTTATATTATAACGTAATATACAGTGTATCATAGAAAATACCTTATAATATAACGTAATATGCAGTGTATCATTGAAAATACCTTATAATATAACGTAATATGCAGTATATCATTGAAAATACCTTATAATATAGCGTAATATGCAGTGTATCATTGATAATACCTTATAATATAACGTAATATGCAGTGTATCATTGAAAATACCTTATAATATATCGTAATATGCAGTGTATCATTGAAAATATCTTATAATATTTCGTAATTTGTAGTGTATCATTGAAAATACCTTATAATATAGCGTAATATGCAGTGTATCATTGAAAATACCTTATAATATATTGTAGTTTATCATTGAAAATACCTTATAATATAACGTAATATGCAGTGTATCATTGAAAATACCTTATAATATAGCGTAATATGCAGTGTATCATTGAAAATTTCCTATAATATAACTTAATATGCAGTGTATCATTGAATATACCTAATAATATAACGTAATATACAGTGTATCATAGAAAATACCTTCTAATATATCGTTGTTTATCATTGAAAATACCTTATAATATAACGTAATATACAGTGTATCATTGAAAATACATTATAATATAACGTAATATGCAGTGTATCATTGAAAATACCTTCTAATATATCGTAGTTTATCATTGAAAATACCTTATAATATAACGAAATATGCAGTGTGTCATTGAACATACCTTATATTATGTCGTAGTTTATCATTGAAAATACCTTATAGTATAACGAAATATGCAGTGTATCACTGAAAATACCTTCTAATATATCGTAGTTTATCATTGAAAATACCTTATAATATAACGTAATAAGCAGTGTATCATTGAAAATGCCTTATAATATATCGTGATATGCAGTGTATCATTGAAAATACCTTATAATATTTCGTAATTTGTAGTGTATCATTGAAAATACCTTATAATATAACGTAATATGCAGTGTATCATTGAAAATACCTTATAATATAACGTAATATGCAGTGTATTATTGAAAATACCTTATATTATAACGTAATATACAGTGTATCATAGAAAATACCTTATAATATAACGTAATATGCAGTGTATCATTGAAAATACCTTATAATATAACGTAATATGCAGTATATCATTGAAAATACCTTATAATATAGCGTAATATGCAGTGTATCATTGATAATACCTTATAATATAAAGTACTATGCAGTGTATCATTGAAAATACCTTATAATATAACGTAATATGCAGTGTATCATTGAAAATACCTTCTAATATATCGTAGTTAATCATTGAAAAGACTTTATAATATAACGTAATATTTAGTTTATCATTGAAAATACCTTATAACATAACGTAAATTGCAGAGTATCATTGAAAATAACTTATGATATAACGTAATATGCAGTGTATCATTGAAAATACCTTATAATATAGCGTAATATGCAGTGTATCATTGAAAATACCTTGTAATATAACGTAATATGCAGTGTATCATTGAAAATACCTTTTAATATATCGTTGTTTATCATTGAAAATAACTTATGATATAACGTAATATGCAGTGTATCATTGAAAATACCATATAATATAACGTAATATGCAGTGTATCATTGAAAATACCTTATAATATAACGTAATATGCAGTGTATCATTGAAAATACCTTATAATATATCGTAGTTTATCATTGAAAACGCCTTATAATGTAACGTAATATGGAGTGTTTCAATGAAAATACCTTATAATATAACGGAATATGCAGATTATCATTGAAAATACCTTATAATATAACGTACTATGCAGTGTATCATTGAAAATACCTTATAATATAACGTAATATGCAGTGTATCATTGAAAATACATTATATTATAACGTAATATGCAGTGTATCATTGAAAATACCTTATAATATAACGTAATATGCAGTGTATCATTGAAAATACCTTATAATATAACGTAATATGCAGTGTATCATTGAAAATACCTTATAATATAACGTAATATGCAGTGTATCATTGAAAATACCTTATAATATAACGTAATATGCAGTGTATCATTGAAAATACCTTCTAATATATCGTAGTTTATCATTGAAAAGACCTTATAATATTACGTAATATTTAGTTTATCATTGAAAATACCTTATAACATAACGTAAATTGCAGAGTATCATTGAAAATACCTTATAATATAACGTAATATGCAGTGTATCATTGAAAATACCTTATAATATAACGTTTATAAGCAGTGTATCATTGAAAATACAATAGAATATAACGTAATATGCAGTGTATCATTGAAAATACCTTATAATATAACGGAATTTGTAGTGTATCATTGAAAATACCTTATAATATAACGAAATATGCAGTGTGTCATTGAACATACCTTATATTATGTCGTAGTTTATCATTAAAAATACCTTATAGTATAACGTAATATGCAGTGTATCATTGAAAATAACTTATAATATAACGAAATATGCATTGTGTCATTGAAAAGACCTTATAATATAACGTAATTTGTAGTGTATCATTGAAAATACCTTATAGTATAACGAAATATGCAGTGTATCACTGAAAATACCTTCTAATATATCGTAGTTTATCATTGAAAATACCTTATAATATAACGTAATATGCAGTATATCATTGAAAATACCTTATAATATAGCGTAATATGCAGTGTATCATTGAAAATACCTCATAATATTTCGTAATTTGTAGTATATCATTGAAAATACCTTATAATATAGCGTAATATGCAGTGTATCATTGAAAATACCTTATAATATATCGTAATATGCAGTGTATCATTGAAAATACCTTATAATATAACGTAATATGCAGTGTGTCATTGAAAATACCTTATAATATAACGTAATATGCAGTGTATCATTGAAAATACCTTATAATATATCGTAGTTTATCATTGAAAACGCCTTATAATGTAACGTAATATGGAGTGTTTCAATGAAAATACCTTATAATATAACGGAATATGCAGATTATCATTGAAAATACCTTATAATATAACGTACTATGCAGTGTATCATTGAAAATACCTTATAATATAACGTAATATGCAGTGTATCATTGAAAATACCTTATATTATAACGTAATATGCAGTGTATCATTGAAAATACCTTATAATATAACGTAATATGCAGTGTATCATTGAAAATACCTTGTAATATAACGTAATATGCATTGTATCATTGAAAATACCTTATAATATAACGTAATATGCAGTGTATCATTGAAAATACCTTATAATATAACGTAATATGCAGTGTATCATTGAAAATACCTTCTAATATATCGTAGTTTATCATTGAAAAGACCTTATAATATAACGTAATATTTAGTTTATCATTGAAAATACCTTATAACATAACGTAAATTGCAGAGTATCATTGAAAATAACTTATGATATAACGTTTATATGCAGTGTATCATTGAAAATACAATAGAATATAACGTAATATGCAGTGTATCATTGAAAATACCTTATAATATAACGTAATATGCAGTGTATCATTGAAAATACCTTATAATATATCGCAGTTTATCATTGAAAACGCCTTATAATGTAACGTAATATGGAGTGTTTCAATGAAAATACCTTATAATATAACGGAATATGCAGATTATCATTGAAAATACCTTATAATATAACGTACTATGCAGTGTATCATTGAAAATACCTTATAATATAACGTAATATGCAGTGTATCATTGAAAATACATTATATTATAACGTAATATGCAGTGTATCATTGAAAATACCTTATAATATAACGTAATATGCAGTGTATCATTGAAAATACCTTGTAATATAACGTAATATGCAGTGTATCATTGAAAATACCTTATAATATAACGTAATATGCAGTGTATCATTGAAAATACCTTATAATATAACGTAATATGCAGTGTATCATTGAAAATACCTTCTAATATATCGTAGTTTATCATTGAAAAGACCTTATAATATTACGTAATATTTAGTTTATCATTGAAAATACCTTATAACATAACGTAAATTGCAGAGTATCATTGAAAATAACTTATGATATAACGTAATATGCAGTGTATCATTGAAAATACCTTATAATATATCGTAGTTTATCATTGAAAACGCCTTATAATGTAACGTAATATGGAGTGTTTCAATGAAAATACCTTATAATATAACGGAATATGCAGATTATCATTGAAAATACCTTATAATATAACGTAATATGCAGTGTATCATTGAAAATACCTTATAATATAACGTAATATGCAGTGTATCATTGAAAATACCTTATAATATATCGTAGTTTATCATTGAAAACGCCTTATAATGTAACGTAATATGGAGTGTTTCAATGAAAATACCTTATAATATAACGGAATATGCAGATTATCAATGAAAATACCTTATAATATAACGTACTATGCAGTGTATCATTGAAAATACCTTATAATATAACGTAATATGCAGTGTTTCAATGAAAATACCTTATAATATAACGGAATATGCAGATTATCATTGAAAATACCTTATAATATAACGTACTATGCAGTGTATCATTGAAAATACCTTATAATATAACGTAATATGCAGTGTATCATTGAAAATACATTATATTATAACGTAATATGCAGTGTATCATTGAAAATACCTTATAATATAACGTAATATGCAGTGTATCATTGAAAATACCTTGTAATATAACGTAATATGCAGTGTATCATTGAAAATACCTTATAATATAACGTAATATGCAGTGTATCATTGAAAATACCTTATAATATAACGTTTATATGCAGTGTATCATTGAAAATACAATAGAATATAACGTAATATGCAGTGTATCATTGAAAATACCTTATAATATAACGGAATTTGTAGTGTATCATTGAAAATACCTTATAATATAACGAAATATGCAGTGTGTCATTGAACATACCTTATATTATGTCGTAGTTTATCATTAAAAATACCTTATAGTATAACGTAATATGCAGTGTATCATTGAAAATAACTTATAATATAACGAAATATGCATTGTGTCATTGAAAAGACCTTATAATATAACGTAATATGCAGTGTATCATTGAAAATAACTTATAATATAACGTAATATGCAGTGTATCATTGAAAATAGCTTATAATATAACGTAATTTGTAGTGTATCATTGAAAATACCTTATAGTATAACGAAATATGCAGTGTATCACTGAAAATACCTTCTAATATATCGTAGTTTATCATTGAAAATACCTTATAATATAACGTAATATGCAGTATATCATTGAAAATACCTTATAATATAGCGTAATATGCAGTGTATCATTGAAAATACCTCATAATATTTCGTAATTTGTAGTATATCATTGAAAATACCTTATAATATAGCGTAATATGCAGTGTATCATTGAAAATACCTTATAATATATCGTAATATGCAGTGTATCATTGAAAATACCTTATAATATAACGTAATATGCAGTGTGTCATTGAAAATACCTTATAATATAACGTAATATGCAGTGTATCATTGAAAATACCTTATAATATATCGTAGTTTATCATTGAAAACGCCTTATAATGTAACGTAATATGGAGTGTTTCAATGAAAATACCTTATAATATAACGGAATATGCAGATTATCATTGAAAATACCTTATAATATAACGTAATATGCAGTGTATCATTGAAAAAACATTATAATATAACGTAATATGCAGTGTATCATTGAAAATACATTATAATATAACGTAATATCCAGTGTATCATTGAAAATACCTTCTAATATATCGTAGTTTATCATTGAAAAGACCTTATAATATTACGTAATATTTAGTTTATCATTGAAAATACCTTATAACATAACGTAAATTGCAGAGTATCATTGAAAATAACTTATGATATAACGTAATATGCAGTGTATCATTGAAAATACCTTATAATATAGCGTAATATGCAGTGTATCATTGAAAATACCTTGTAATATAACGTAATATGCAGTGTATCATTGAAAATACCTTATAATATAACGTTTATATGCAGTGTATCATTGAAAATACCTTATAATATAACGTAATATGCAGTGTATCATTGAAAATACCTTATAATATTACGTTTATATGCAGTGTATCATTGAAAATACAATAGAATATAACGTAATATGCAGTGTATCATTGAAAATACCTTATAATATAACGGAATTTGTAGTGTATCATTGAAAATACCTTATAATATAACGAAATATGCAGTGTGTCATTGAACATACCTTATATTATGTCGTAGTTTATCATTAAAAATACCTTATAGTATAACGTAATATGCAGTGTATCATTGAAAATAACTTATAATATAACGAAATATGCATTGTGTCATTGAAAAGACCTTATAATATAACGTAATATGCAGAGTATCATTGAAAATAACTTATAATATAACGTAATATGCAGTGTATCATTGAAAATAGCTTATAATATAACGTAATTTGTAGTGTATCATTGAAAATACCTTATAGTATAACGAAATATGCAGTGTATCACTGAAAATACCTTCTAATATATCGTAGTTTATCATTGAAAATACCTTATAATATAACGTAATATGCAGTATATCATTGAAAATACCTTATAATATAGCGTAATATGCAGTGTATCATTGAAAATACCTCATAATATTTCGTAATTTGTAGTATATCATTGAAAATACCTTATAATATAGCGTAATATGCAGTGTATCATTGAAAATACCTTATAATATATCGTAATATGCAGTGTATCATTGAAAATACCTTATAATATAACGTAATATGCAGTGTGTCATTGAAAATACCTTATAATATAACGTAATATGCAGTGTATCATTGAAAATACCTTATAATATATCGTAGTTTATCATTGAAAACGCCTTATAATGTAACGTAATATGGAGTGTTTCAATGAAAATACCTTATAATATAACGGAATATGCAGATTATCATTGAAAATACCTTATAATATAACGTAATATGCAGTGTATCATTGAAAATACCTTATAATATAACGTAATATGCAGTGTATCATTGAAAATACCTTATAATATATCGTAGTTTATCATTGAAAACGCCTTATAATGTAACGTAATATGGAGTGTTTCAATGAAAATACCTTATAATATAACGGAATATGCAGATTATCATTGAAAATACCTTATAATATAACGTACTATGCAGTGTATCATTGAAAATACCTTATATTATAACGTAATATGCAGTGTATCATTGAAAATACCTTATAATATAACGTAATATGCAGTGTATCATTGAAAATACCTTGTAATATAACGTAATATGCAGTGTATCATTGAAAATACCTTATAATATAACGTAATATGCAGTGTATCATTGAAAATACCTTATAATATAACGTAATATGCAGTGTATCATTGAAAATACCTTCTAATATATCGTAGTTTATCATTGAAAAGACCTTATAATATAACGTAATATTTAGTTTATCATTGAAAATACCTTATAATATAACGTAAATTGCAGAGTATCATTGAAAATAACTTATGATATAACGTTTATATGCAGTGTATCATTGAAAATACAATAGAATATAACGTAATATGCAGTGTATCATTGAAAATACCTTATAATATAACGGAATTTGTAGTGTATCATTGAAAATACCTTATAATATAACGAAATATGCAGTGTGTCATTGAACATACCTTATATTATGTCGTAGTTTATCATTAAAAATACCTTATAGTATAACGTAATATGCAGTGTATCATTGAAAATAACTTATAATATAACGAAATATGCATTGTGTCATTGAAAAGACCTTATAATATATCGTAATATGCAGTGTATCATTGAAAATACCTTATAATATAACGTAATATGCAGTGTATCATTGAAAATACCTTCTAATATATCGTAGTTTATCATTGAAAATACCTTATAATATAACGTAATATGCAGTGTATCATTGAAAATACCTTATATTATAACGTAATATGCAGTGTATCATTGAAAATACCTTGTAATATAAGGTAATATGCAGTGTATCATTGAAAATACCTTATAATATAACGTAATATGCAGTGTATCATTGAAAATACCTTCTAATATATCGTAGTTAATCATTGAAAAGACTTTATAATATAACGTAATATTTAGTTTATCATTGAAAATACCTTATAACATAACGTAAATTGCAGAGTATCATTGAAAATAACTTATGATATAACGTAATATGCAGTGTATCATTGAAAATACCTTTTAATATATCGTTGTTTATCATTGAAAATGCCTTATAATGTAACGTAATATGGAGTGTTTCAATGAAAATACGTTATAATATAACGGAATATGCAGAGTATCATTGAAAATACCTTATAATATAACGTAATATGCAGTGTATCATTGAAAATACCTTATAATATATCGTAATATGCAGTGTATCATTGAAAATACCTTATAACATAACGTAAATTGCAGAGTATCATTGAAAATAACTTATGATATAACGTAATATGCAGTGTATCATTGAAAATACCTTATAATATAACGTAATATGCAGTGTATCATTGAAAATACCTTATAATATAACGTAATATGCATTGTATCATTGAAAATACCTTATAATATAACGTAATATGCAGTGTATCAATGAAAATACCTTATAATATAACGTGATATGCAATGTATCATTGAAAATAGCTTATAATATAACGTAATTTGTAGTGTATCATTGAAAATACCTTATAGTATAACGTAATATGCAGTGTATCATTGAAAATACCTTCTAATATATCGTAGTTTATCATTGAAAATACCTTATAATATAACGTAATATGCAGTATATCATTGAAAATACCTTATAATATAGCGTAATATGCAGTGTATCATTGAAAATACCTCATAATATTTCGTAATTTGTAGTATATCATTGAAAATACCTTATAATATAGCGTAATATGCAGTTTATCATTGAAAATGCCTTATAATGTAACGTAATATGCAGTGTATCATTGAAAATACCTTATAATATAACGTAATATGCAGTGTATCATTGAAAATACCTTATAATATAACGTAATATGCAGTGTATCATTGAAAATACCTTATAATATAACGTAATATGCAGTGTATCATTGAAAATACCTTATATTATAACGTAATATGCAGTGTAGCATTGAAAATACCTTATAATATAACGTAATATGCAGTGTATCATTGAAAATACCTTGTAATATAACGTAATATGCAGTGTATCATTGAAAATACCTTATAATATAACGTAATATGCAGTGTATCATTGAAAATACCTTATAATATAACGTAATATGCAGTGTATCATTGAAAATACCTTCTAATATATCGTAGTTTATCATTGAAAAGACCTTATAATATTACGTAATATTTAGTTTATCATTGAAAATACCTTATAACATAACGTAAATTGCAGAGTATCATTGAAAATAACTTATGATATAACGTAATATGCAGTGTATCATTGAAAATACCTTATAATATATCGTAGTTTATCATTGAAAACGCCTTATAATGTAACGTAATATGGAGTGTTTCAATGAAAATACCTTATAATATAACGGAATATGCAGATTATCATTGAAAATACCTTATAATATAACGTAATATGCAGTGTATCATTGAAAATACCTTATAATATAACGTAATATGCAGTGTATCATTGAAAATACCTTATAATATATCGTAGTTTATCATTGAAAACGCCTTATAATGTAACGTAATATGGAGTGTTTCAATGAAAATACCTTATAATATAACGGAATATGCAGATTATCATTGAAAATACCTTATAATATAACGTACTATGCAGTGTATCATTGAAAATACCTTATAATATAACGTAATATGCAGTGTATCATTGAAAATACCTTCTAATATATCGTAGTTTATCATTGAAAAGACCTTATAATATAACGTAATATTTAGTTTATCATTGAAAATACCTTATAACATAACGTAAATTGCAGAGTATCATTGAAAATAACTTATGATATAACGTTTATATGCAGTGTATCATTGAAAATACAATAGAATATAACGTAATATGCAGTGTATCATTGAAAATACCTTATAATATAACGGAATTTGTAGTGTATCATTGAAAATACCTTATAATATAACGAAATATGCAGTGTATCATTGAACATACCTTATATTATGTCGTAGTTTATCATTAAAAATACCTTATAGTATAACGTAATATGCAGTGTATCATTGAAAATACCTTATATTATAACGTAATATGCAGTGTATCATTGAAAATACCTTGTAATATAACGTAATATGCAGTGTATCATTGAAAATACCTTATAATATAACGTAATATGCAGTGTATCATTGAAAATACCTGGTAATATAACGTAATATGCAGTGTATCATTGAAAATACCTTATAATATAACGTAATATGCAGTGTATCATTGAAAATACCTTATAATATAACGTAATATGCAGTGTATCATTGAAAATACCTTCTAATATATCGTAGTTTATCATTGAAAAGACCTTATAATATAACGTAATATTTAGTTTATCATTGAAAATACCTTATAACATAACGTAAATTGCAGAGTATCATTGAAAATAACTTATGATATAACGTTTATATGCAGTGTATCATTGAAAATACAATAGAATATAACGTAATATGCAGTGTATCATTGAAAATACCTTATAATATAACGGAATTTGTAGTGTATCATTGAAAATACCTTATAATATAACGAAATATGCAGTGTGTCATTGAACATACCTTATATTATGTCGTAGTTTATCATTAAAAATACCTTATAGTATAACGTAATATGCAGTGTATCATTGAAAATACCTTATATTATAACGTAATATGCAGTGTATCATTGAAAATACCTTGTAATATAACGTAATATGCAGTGTATCATTGAAAATACCTTATAATATAACGTAATATGCAGTGTATCATTGAAAATACCTTCTAATATATCGTAGTTAATCATTGAAAATGCCTTATAATGTAACGTAATATGGAGTGTTTCAATGAAAATACGTTATAATATAACGGAATATGCAGAGTATCATTGAAAATACCTTATAATATATCGTAATATGCAGTGTATCATTGAAAATACCTTATAACATAACGTAAATTGCAGAGTATCATTGAAAATAACTTATGATATAATGTAATATGCAGTGTATCATTGAAAATACCTTATAATATAACGTAATATGCAGTGTATCATTGAAAATACCTTATAATATAACGTAATATGCATTGTATCATTGAAAATACCTTATAATATAACGTAATTTGCAGTGTATCAATGAAAATACCTTATAATATAACGTGATATGCAATGTATCATTGAAAATAGCTTATAATATAACGTAATTTGTAGTGTATCATTGAAAATACCTTATAGTATAACGAAATATGCAGTGTATCACTCAAAATACCTTCTAATATATCGTTGTTTATCATTGAAAATACCTTATAATATAACGTAATATGCAGTATATCATTGAAAATACCTTATAATATAGCGTAATATGCAGTGTATCATTGAAAATACCTCATAATATTTCGTAATTTGTAGTATATCATTGAAAATACCTTATAATATAGCGTAATATGCAGTGTATCATTGAAAATACCTTATAATATATCGTAATATGCAGTGTATCATTGAAAATACCTTATAATATAACGTAATATGCAGTGTGTCATTGAAAATACCTTATAATATAACGTAATATGCAGTGTATCATTGAAAATACCTTATAATATAACGTAATATGCAGTGTATCATTGAAAATACCTTATAATATATCGCAGTTTATCATTGAAAACGCCTTATAATGTAACGTAATATGGAGTGTTTCAATGAAAATACCTTATAATATAACGGAATATGCAGATTATCATTGAAAATACCTTATAATATAACGTACTATGCAGTGTATCATTGAAAATACCTTATAATATAACGTAATATGCAGTGTATCATTGAAAATACATTATATTATAACGTAATATGCAGTGTATCATTGAAAATCCCTTATAATATAACGTAATATGCAGTGTATCATTGAAAATACCTTGTAATATAACGTAATATGCAGTGTATCATTGAAAATACCTTATAATATAACGTAATATGCAGATTATCATTGAAAAGACCTTATAATATTACGTAATATTTAGTTTATCATTGAAAATACCTTATAACATAACGTAAATTGCAGAGTATCATTGAAAATAACTTATGATATAACGTAATATGCAGTGTATCATTGAAAATACCTTATAATATATCGTAGTTTATCATTGAAAACGCCTTATAATGTAACGTAATATGGAGTGTTTCAATGAAAATACCTTATAATATAACGGAATATGCAGATTATCATTGAAAATACCTTATAATATAACGTAATATGCAGTGTATCATTGAAAATACCTTATAATATAACGTAATATGCAGTGTATCATTGAAAATACCTTATAATATATCGTAGTTTATCATTGAAAACGCCTTATAATGTAACGTAATATGGAGTGTTTCAATGAAAATACCTTATAATATAACGGAATATGCAGATTATCATTGAAAATACCTTATAATATAACGTACTATGCAGTGTATCATTGAAAATACCTTATAATATAACGTAATATTCAGTGTATCATTGAAAATACCTTATATTATAACGTAATATGCAGTCTATCATTGAAAATACCTTATAATATAACGTAATATGCAGTGTATCATTGAAAATACCTGGTAATATAACGTAATATGCAGTGTATCATTGAAAATACCTTATAATATAACGTAATATGCAGTGTATCATTGAAAATACCTTATAATATAACGTAATATGCAGTGTATCATTGAAAATACCTTCTAATATATCGTAGTTTATCATTGAAAAGACCTTATAATATAACGTAATATTTAGTTTATCATTGAAAATACCTTGTAACATAACGTAAATTGCAGAGTATCATTGAAAATAACTTATGATATAACGTTTATATGCAGTGTATCATTGAAAATACAATAGAATATAACGTAATATGCAGTGTATCATTGAAAATACCTTATAATATAACGGAATTTGTAGTGTATCATTGAAAATACCTTATAATATAACGAAATATGCAGTGTGTCATTGAACATACCTTATATTATGTCGTAGTTTATCATTAAAAATACCTTATAGTATAACGTAATATGCAGTGTATCATTGAAAATACCTTATATTATAACGTAATATGCAGTGTATCATTGAAAATACCTTGTAATATAACGTAATATGCAGTTTATCATTGAAAATACCTTATAATATAACGTAATATGCAGTGTATCATTGAAAATACCTTCTAATATATCGTAGTTAATCATTGAAAAGACTTTATAATATAACGTAATATTTAGTTTATCATTGAAAATACCTTATAACATAACGTAAATTGCAGAGTATCATTGAAAATAACTTATGATATAACGTAATATGCAGTGTATCATTGAAAATACCTTATAATATAGCGTAATATGCAGTGTATCATTGAAAATACCTTGTAATATAACGTAATATGCAGTGTATCATTGAAAATACCTTTTAATATATCGTTGTTTATCATTGAAAATGCCTTATAATGTAACGTAATATGGAGTGTTTCAATGAAAATACGTTATAATATAACGGAATATGCAGAGTATCATTGAAAATACCTTATAATATAACGTAATATGCAGTGTATCATTGAAAATACCTTATAATATATCGTAATATGCAGTGTATCATTGAAAATACCTTATAACATAACGTAAATTGCAGAGTATCATTGAAAATACCTTATAATATAACGTAATATGCATTGTATCATTGAAAATACCTTATAATATATCGTGATATGCAGTGTATCAATGAAAATACCTTATAATATAACGTGATATGCAATGTATCATTGAAAATAGCTTATAATATAACGTAATTTGTAGTGTATCATTGAAAATACCTTATAGTATAACGAAATATGCAGTGTATCACTGAAAATACCTTCTAATATATCGTTGTTTATCATTGAAAATACCTTATAATATAACGTAATATGCAGTATATCATTGAAAATACCTTATAATATAGCGTAATATGCAGTGTATCATTGAAAATACCTCATAATATTTCGTAATTTGTAGTATATCATTGAAAATACCTTATAATATAGCGTAATATGCAGTGTATCATTGAAAATACCTTATAATATATCGTAATATGCAGTGTATCATTGAAAATACCTTATAATATAACGTAATATGCAGTGTGTCATTGAAAATACCTTATAATATAACGTAATATGCAGTGTATCATTGAAAATACCTTATAATATATCGTAGTTTATCATTGAAAACGCCTTATAATGTAACGTAATATGGAGTGTTTCAATGAAAATACCTTATAATATAACGGAATATGCAGATTATCATTGAAAATACCTTATAATATAACGTAATATGCAGTGTATCATTGAAAATACCTTATAATATAACGTAATATGCAGTGTATCATTGAAAATACCTTATAATATATCGCAGTTTATCATTGAAAACGCCTTATAATGTAACGTAATATGGAGTGTTTCAATGAAAATACCTTATAATATAACGGAATATGCAGATTATCATTGAAAATACCTTATAATATAACGTACTATGCAGTGTATCATTGAAAATACCTTATAATATAACGTAATATGCAGTGTATCATTGAAAATACCTTATATTATAACGTAATATGCAGTGTATCATTGAAAATACCTTATAATATAACGTAATATGCAGTGTATCATTGAAAATACCTTGTAATATAACGTAATATGCAGTGTATCATTGAAAATACCTTATAATATAACGTAATATGCAGTGTATCATTGAAAATACCTTATAATATAACGTAATATGCAGTGTATCATTGAAAATACCTTCTAATATATCGTAGTTTATCATTGAAAAGACCTTATAATATAACGTAATATTTAGTTTATCATTGAAAATACCTTATAACATAACGTAAATTGCAGAGTATCATTGAAAATAACTTATGATATAACGTAATATGCAGTGTATCATTGAAAATACCTTATAATATAGCGTAATATGCAGTGTATCATTGAAAATACCTTGTAATATAACGTAATATGCAGTGTATCATTGAAAATACCTTATAATATAACGTTTATATGCAGTGTATCATTGAAAATACAATAGAATATAACGTAATATGCAGTGTATCATTGAAAATACCTTATAATATAACGGAATTTGTAGTGTATCATTGAAAATACCTTATAATATAACGAAATATGCAGTGTGTCATTGAACATACCTTATATTATGTCGTAGTTTATCATTAAAAATACCTTATAGTATAACGTAATATGCAGTGTATCATTGAAAATAACTTATAATATAACGAAATATGCATTGTGTCATTGAAAAGACCTTATAATATAACGTAATATGCAGTGTATCATTGAAAATACCTTATAATATAACGTAATATGCAGTGTATCATTGAAAATAGCTTATAATATAACGTAATTTGTAGTGTATCATTGAAAATACCTTATAGTATAACGAAATATGCAGTGTATCACTGAAAATACCTTCTAATATATCGTAGTTTATCATTGAAAATACCTTATAATATAACGTAATATGCAGTATATCATTGAAAATACCTTATAATATAGCGTAATATGCAGTGTATCATTGAAAATACCTCATAATATTTCGTAATTTGTAGTATATCATTGAAAATACCTTATAATATAGCGTAATATGCACTGTATCATTGAAAATACCTTATAATATATCATAATATGCAGTTTATCATTGAAAATATCTTATAATATAACGTAATATGCAGTGTGTCATTGAAAATACCTTATAATATAACGTAATATGCAGTGTATCATTGAAAATACCTTATATCATATCGTAGTTGTTCATTGAAAACGCCTTATAATGTAACGTAATATGGAGTGTTTCAATGAAAATACCTTATAATATAACGGAATATGCAGATTATCATTGAAAATACCTTATAATATAACGTAATATGCAGTGTATCATTGAAAATACCTTATAATATAACGTAATATGCAGTGTATCATTGAAAATACCTTATAATATATCGTAGTTTATCATTGAAAACGCCTTATAATGTAACGTAATATGGAGTGTTTCAATGAAAATACCTTATAATATAACGGAATATGCAGATTATCATTGAAAATACCTTATAATATAACGTAATATGCAGTGTATCATTGAAAATACCTTATAATATAACGTAATATGCAGTGTATCAATGAAAATACCTTATATTATAACGTAATATGCAGTGTATCATTGAAAATACCTTATAATATATCGTAATATGCAGTGTATCATTGAAAATACCTTATAATATAACGTAATATGCAGTGTATCATTGAAAATACCTTATAATATAACGTAATATGCAGTGTATCATTGAAAATACCTTATAATATAACGTAATATGCAGTGTATCATTGAAAATACCTTCTAATATATCGTAGTTTATCATTGAAAAGACCTTATAATATAACGTAATATTTAGTTTATCATTGAAAATACCTTATAACATAACGTAAATTGCAGAGTATCATTGAAAATAACTTATGATATAACGTAATATGCAGTGTATCATTGAAAATACCTTATAATATAACGTAATATGCAGTGTATCATTGAAAATACCTTGTAACATAACGTAAATTGCAGAGTATCATTGAAAATAACTTATGATATAACGTAATATGCAGTGTATCATTGAAAATACCTTATAATATAACGTAATATGCAGTGTATCATTGAAAATACCTTATAATATAACGTAATATGCATTGTATCATTGAAAATACCTTATAATATAACGTAATTTGCAGTGTATCAATGATAATACCTTATAATATAACGTGATATGCAATGTATCATTGAAAATAGCTTATAATATAGCGTACTATGCAGTGTATCATTGAAAATACCTTATAATATAACGTAATATGCAGATTATCATTGAAAATACCTTATAATATAACGTAATATGCAGTGTATCATTGAAAATACCTGGTAATATAACGTAATATGCAGTGTATCATTGAAAATACCTTATAATATAACGTAATATGCAGTGTATCATTGAAAATACCTTATAATATAACGTAATATGCAGTGTATCATTGAAAATACCTTCTAATATATCGTAGTTTATCATTGAAAAGACCTTATAATATAACGTAATATTTAGTTTATCATTGAAAATACCTTGTAACATAACGTAAATTGCAGAGTATCATTGAAAATAACTTATGATATAACGTTTATATGCAGTGTATCATTGAAAATACAATAGAATATAACGTAATATGCAGTGTATCATTGAAAATACCTTATAATATAACGGAATTTGTAGTGTATCATTGAAAATACCTTATAATATAACGAAATATGCAGTGTGTCATTGAACATACCTTATATTATGTCGTAGTGTATCATTGAAAATACCTTATATTATAACGTAATATGCAGTGTATCATTGAAAATACCTTATAATATAACGTAATATGCAGTGTATCAATGAAAATACCTTATATTATAACGTAATATGCAGTGTATCATTGAAAATACCTTATAATATAACGTAATATGCAGTGTATCATTGAAAATACCTTGTAATATAACGTAATATGCAGTGTATCATTGAAAATACCTTATAATATAACGTAATATGCAGTGTATCATTGAAAATACCTTATAATATAACGTAATATGCAGTGTATCATTGAAAATACCTTCTAATATATCGTAGTTTATCATTGAAAAGACCTTATAATATAACGTAATATTTAGTTTATCATTGAAAATACCTTATAACATAACGTAAATTGCAGAGTATCATTGAAAATAACTTATGATATAACGTAATATGCAGTGTGTCATTGAAAATACCTTATAATATAACGTAATATGCAGTGTATCATTGAAAATACCTTGTAACATAACGTAAATTGCAGAGTATCATTGAAAATAACTTATGATATAACGTAATATGCAGTGTATCATTGAAAATACCTTATAATATAACGTAATATGCAGTGTATCATTGAAAATACCTTATAATATAACGTAATATGCATTGTATCATTGAAAATACCTTATAATATAACGTAATTTGCAGTGTATCAATGATAATACCTTATAATATAACGTGATATGCAATGTATCATTGAAAATAGCTTATAATATAACGTAATATGCAGTGTATCATTGAAAATACCTTCTAATATATCGTAGTTTATCATTGAAAAGACCTTATAATATAACGTAATATTTAGTTTATCATTGAAAATACCTTATAACATAACGTAAATTGCAGAGTATCATTGAAAATAACTTATGATATAACGTAATATGCAGTGTATCATTGAAAATACCTTATAATATAACGTAATATGCAGTGTATCATTGAAAATACCTTGTAATATAACGTAATATGCAGTGTATCATTGAAAATACCTTATAATATAACGTTTATATGCAGTGTATCATTGAAAATACAATAGAATATAACGTAATATGCAGTGTATCATTGAAAATACCTTATAATATAACGGAATTTGTAGTGTATCATTGAAAATACCTTATAATATAACGAAATATGCAGTGTGTCATTGAACATACCTTATATTATGTCGTAGTTTATCATTAAAAATACCTTATAGTATAACGTAATATGCAGTGTATCATTGAAAATAACTTATAATATAACGAAATATGCATTGTGTCATTGAAAAGACCTTATAATATAACGTAATATGCAGTGTATCATTGAAAATACCTTATAATATAACGTAATATGCAGTGTATCATTGAAAATAGCTTATAATATAACGTAATTTGTAGTGTATCATTGAAAATACCTTATAGTATAACGAAATATGCAGTGTATCACTGAAAATACCTTCTAATATATCGTAGTTTATCATTGAAAATACCTTATAATATAACGTAATATGCAGTATATCATTGAAAATACCTTATAATATAGCGTAATATGCAGTGTATCATTGAAAATACCTCATAATATTTCGTAATTTGTAGTATATCATTGAAAATACCTTATAATATAGCGTAATATGCAGTGTATCATTGAAAATACCTTATAATATATCGTAATATGCAGTGTATCATTGAAAATACCTTATAATATAACGTAATATGCAGTGTATCATTGAAAATACCTTATAATATAACGTAATATGCAGTGTATCATTGAAAATACCTTATAATATATCGTAGTTGATCATTGAAAACGCCTTATAATGTAACGTAATATGGAGTGTTTCAATGAAAATACCTTATAATATAACGGAATATGCAGATTATCATTGAAAATACCTTATAATATAACGTAATATGCAGTGTATCATTGAAAATACCTTATAATATAACGTAATATGCAGTGTATCATTGAAAATACCTTATAATATATCGTAGTTTATCATTGAAAACGCCTTATAATGTAACGTAATATGGAGTGTTTCAATGAAAATACCTTATAATATAACGGAATATGCAGATTATCATTGAAAATACCTTATAATATAACGTACTATGCAGTGTATCATTGAAAATACCTTATAATATAACGTAATATGCAGTGTATCAATGAAAATACCTTATATTATAACGTAATATGCAGTGTATCATTGAAAATACCTTATAATATAACGTAATATGCAGTGTATCATTGAAAATACCTTGTAATATAACGTAATATGCAGTGTATCATTGAAAATACCTTATAATATAACGTAATATGCAGTGTATCATTGAAAATACCTTATAATATAACGTAATATGCAGTGTATCATTGAAAATACCTTCTAATATATCGTAGTTTATCATTGAAAAGACCTTATAATATAACGTAATATTTAGTTTATCATTGAAAATACCTTATAACATAACGTAAATTGCAGAGTATCATTGAAAATAACTTATGATATAACGTAATATGCAGTGTATCATTGAAAATACCTTATAATATAGCGTAATATGCAGTGTATCATTGAAAATACCTTGTAACATAACGTAAATTGCAGAGTATCATTGAAAATAACTTATGATATAACGTAATATGCAGTGTATCATTGAAAATACCTTATAATATAACGTAATATGCAGTGTATCATTGAAAATACCTTATAATATAACGTAATATGCATTGTATCATTGAAAATACCTTATAATATAACGTAATTTGCAGTGTATCAATGATAATACCTTATAATATAACGTGATATGCAATGTATCATTGAAAATAGCTTATAATATAGCGTACTATGCAGTGTATCATTGAAAATACCTTATAATATAACGTAATATGCAGATTATCATTGAAAATACCTTATAATATAACGTAATATGCAGTGTATCATTGAAAATACCTGGTAATATAACGTAATATGCAGTGTATCATTGAAAATACCTTATAATATAACGTAATATGCAGTGTATCATTGAAAATACCTTATAATATAACGTAATATGCAGTGTATCATTGAAAATACCTTCTAATATATCGTAGTTTATCATTGAAAATACCTTATAATATAACGTAATATTTAGTTTATCATTGAAAATACCTTGTAACATAACGTAAATTGCAGAGTATCATTGAAAATAACTTATGATATAACGTTTATATGCAGTGTATCATTGAAAATACAATAGAATATAACGTAATATGCAGTGTATCATTGAAAATACCTTATAATATAACGGAATTTGTAGTGTATCATTGAAAATACCTTATAATATAACGAAATATGCAGTGTGTCATTGAACATACCTTATATTATGTCGTAGTGTATCATTGAAAATACCTTATATTATAACGTAATATGCAGTGTATCATTGAAAATACCTTATAATATAACGTAATATGCAGTGTATCATTGAAAATACCTGGTAATATAACGTAATATGCAGTGTATCATTGAAAATACCTTATAATATAACGTAATATGCAGTGTATCATTGAAAATACCTTATAATATAACGTAATATGCAGTGTATCATTGAAAATACCTTCTAATATATCGTAGTTTATCATTGAAAAGACCTTATAATATAACGTAATATTTAGTTTATCATTGAAAATACCTTGTAACATAACGTAAATTGCAGAGTATCATTGAAAATAACTTATGATATAACGTTTATATGCAGTGTATCATTGAAAATACAATAGAATATAACGTAATATGCAGTGTATCATTGAAAATACCTTATAATATAACGGAATTTGTAGTGTATCATTGAAAATACCTTATAATATAACGAAATATGCAGTGTGTCATTGAACATACCTTATATTATGTCGTAGTTTATCATTAAAAATACCTTATAGTATAACGTAATATGCAGTGTATCATTGAAAATACCTTATATTATAACGTAATATGCAGTGTATCATTGAAAATACCTTGTAATATAACGTAATATGCAGTGTATCATTGAAAATACCTTATAATATAACGTAATATGCAGTGTATCATTGAAAATACCTTCTAATATATCGTAGTTAATCATTGAAAAGACTTTATAATATAACGTAATATTTAGTTTATCATTGAAAATACCTTATAACATAACGTAAATTGCCGAGTATCATTGAAAATAACTTATGATATAACGTAATATGCAGTGTATCATTGAAAATACCTTATAATATAGCGTAATATGCAGTGTATCATTGAAAATACCTTGTAATATAACGTAATATGCAGTGTATCATTGAAAATACCTTTTAATATATCGTTGTTTATCATTGAAAATGCCTTATAATGTAACGTAATATGGAGTGTTTCAATGAAAATACGTTATAATATAACGGAATATGCAGAGTATCATTGAAAATACCTTATAATATAACGTAATATGCAGTGTATCATTGAAAATACCTTATAATATATCGTAATATGCAGTGTATCATTGAAAATACCTTATAACATAACGTAAATTGCAGAGTATCATTGAAAATACCTTATAATATAACGTAATATGCATTGTATCATTGAAAATACCTTATAATATAACGTAATTTGCAGTGTATCAATGAAAATACCTTATAATATAACGTGATATGCAATGTATCATTGAAAATAGCTTATAATATAACGTAATTTGTAGTGTATCATTGAAAATACCTTATAGTATAACGAAATATGCAGTGTATCACTGAAAATACCTTCTAATATATCGTTGTTTATCATTGAAAATACCTTATAATATAACGTAATATGCAGTATATCATTGAAAATACCTTATAATATAGCGTAATATGCAGTGTATCATTGAAAATACCTCATAATATTTCGTAATTTGTAGTATATCATTGAAAATACCTTATAATATAGCGTAATATGCAGTGTATCATTGAAAATACCTTATAATATATCGTAATATGCAGTGTATCATTGAAAATACCTTATAATATAACGTAATATGCAGTGTGTCATTGAAAATACCTTATAATATAACGTAATATGCAGTGTATCATTGAAAATACCTTATAATATATCGTAGTTTATCATTGAAAACGCCTTATAATGTAACGTAATATAGAGTGTTTCAATGAAAATACCTTATAATATAACGGAATATGCAGATTATCATTGAAAATACCTTATAATATAACGTAATATGCAGTGTATCATTGAAAATACCTTATAATATAACGTAATATGCAGTGTATCATTGAAAATACCTTATAATATATCGCAGTTTATCATTGAAAACGCCTTATAATGTAACGTAATATGGAGTGTTTCAATGAAAATACCTTATAATATAACGGAATATGCAGATTATCATTGAAAATACCTTATAATATAACGTACTATGCAGTGTATCATTGAAAATACCTTATAATATAACGTAATATGCAGTGTATCATTGAAAATACCTTATATTATAAGGTATTTTCAATGATACACTGCAGAGTATCATTGAAAATACCTTATAATATAACGTAATATGCAGTGTATCATTGAAAATACCTTGTAATATAACGTAATATGCAGTGTATCATTGAAAATACCTTATAATATAACGTAATATGCAGTGTATCATTGAAAATACCTTATAATATAACGTAATATGCAGTGTATCATTGAAAATACCTTCTAATATATCGTAGTTTATCATTGAAAAGACCTTATAATATAACGTAATATTTAGTTTATCATTGAAAATACCTTATAACATAACGTAAATTGCAGAGTATCATTGAAAATAACTTATGATATAACGTAATATGCAGTGTATCATTGAAAATACCTTATAATATAGCGTAATATGCAGTGTATCATTGAAAATACCTTGTAATATAACGTAATATGCAGTGTATCATTGAAAATACCTTATAATATAACGTTTATATGCAGTGTATCATTGAAAATACAATAGAATATAACGTAATATGCAGTGTATCATTGAAAATACCTTATAATATAACGGAATTTGTAGTGTATCATTGAAAATACCTTATAATATAACGAAATATGCAGTGTGTCATTGAACATACCTTATATTATGTCGTAGTTTATCATTAAAAATACCTTATAGTATAACGTAATATGCAGTGTATCATTGAAAATAACTTATAATATAACGAAATATGCATTGTGTCATTGAAAAGACCTTATAATATAACGTAATATGCAGTGTATCATTGAAAATACCTTATAATATAACGTAATATGCAGTGTATCATTGAAAATAGCTTATAATATAACGTAATTTGTAGTGTATCATTGAAAATACCTTATAGTATAACGAAATATGCAGTGTATCACTGAAAATACCTTCTAATATATCGTAGTTTATCATTGAAAATACCTTATAATATAACGTAATATGCAGTATATCATTGAAAATACCTTATAATATAGCGTAATATGCAGTGTATCATTGAAAATACCTCATAATATTTCGTAATTTGTAGTATATCATTGAAAATACCTTATAATATAGCGTAATATGCAGTGTATCATTGAAAATACCTTATAATATATCGTAATATGCAGTGTATCATTGAAAATACCTTATAATATAACGTAATATGCAGTGTGTCATTGAAAATACCTTATAATATAACGTAATATGCAGTGTATCATTGAAAATACCTTATAATATATCGTAGTTTATCATTGAAAACGCCTTATAATGTAACGTAATATGGAGTGTTTCAATGAAAATACCTTATAATATAACGGAATATGCAGATTATCATTGAAAATACCTTATAATATAACGTAATATGCAGTGTATCATTGAAAATACCTTATAATATAACGTAATATGCAGTGTATCATTGAAAATACCTTATAATATATCGTAGTTTATCATTGAAAACGCCTTATAATGTAACGTAATATGGAGTGTTTCAATGAAAATACCTTATAATATAACGGAATATGCAGATTATCATTGAAAATACCTTATAATATAACGTACTATGCAGTGTATCATTGAAAATACCTTATAATATAACGTAATATGCAGTGTATCAATGAAAATACCTTATATTATAACGTAATATGCAGTGTATCATTGAAAATACCTTATAATATAACGTAATATGCAGTGTATCATTGAAAATACCTTGTAATATAACGTAATATGCAGTGTATCATTGAAAATACCTTATAATATAACGTAATATGCAGTGTATCATTGAAAATACCTTCTAATATATCGTAGTTTATCATTGAAAAGACCTTATAATATAACGTAATATTTAGTTTATCATTGAAAATACCTTATAACATAACGTAAATTGCAGAGTATCATTGAAAATAACTTATGATATAACGTAATATGCAGTGTATCATTGAAAATACCTTATAATATAGCGTAATATGCAGTGTATCATTGAAAATACCTTGTAATATAACGTAATATGCAGTGTATCATTGAAAATACCTTTTAATATATCGTAGTTTATCATTGAAAATGCCTTATAATGTAACGTAATATGGAGTGTTTCAATGAAAATACCTTATAATATAACGGAATATGCAGATTATCATTGAAAATACCTTATAATATAACGTAATATGCAGTGTATCATTGAAAATACCTTATAATATAACGTAATATGCAGTGTATCATTGAAAATACCTTATATTATAACGTAATATGCAGTGTATCATTGAAAATACCTTATAATATAACGTAATATGCAGTGTATAATTGAAAATACCTTGTAATATAACGTAATATGCAGTGTATCATTGAAAATACCTTCTAATATATCGTAGTTTATCATTGAAAATACCTTATAATATAACGTAATATGCAGTATATCATTGAAAATACCTTATAATATAACGTAATATGCATTGTATCATTGAAAATACCTTATAATATAACGTAATTTGCAGTGTATCAATGAAAATACCTTATAATATAACGTGATATGCAATGTATCATTGAAAATAGCTTATAATATAACGTAATTTGTAGTGTATCATTGAAAATACCTTATAGTATAACGAAATATGCAGTGTATCACTGAAAATACCTTCTAATATATCGTAGTTTATCATTGAAAATACCTTATAATATAACGTAATATGCAGTATATCATTGAAAATACCTTATAATATAGCGTAATATGCAGTGTATCATTGAAAATACCTTATAATATATCGTAATATGCAGTGTATCATTGAAAATACCTTATAATATAACGTATTATGCAGTGTGTCATTGAAAATACCTTATAATATAACGTAATATGCAGTGTATCATTGAAAATACCTTATAATATATCGTAGTTTATCATTGAAAACGCCTTATAATGTAACGTAATATGGAGTGTTTCAATGAAAATACCTTATAATATAACGGAATATGCAGATTATCATTGAAAATACCTTATAATATAATGTAATATGCAGTGTATCATTGAAAATACCTTATAATATAACGTAATATGCAGTGTATCATTGAAAATACCTTATAATATATCGTAGTTTATCATTGAAAACGCCTTATAATGTAACGTAATATGGAGTGTTTCAATGAAAATACCTTATAATATAACGGAATATGCAGATTATCATTGAAAATACCTTATAATATAACGTACTATGCAGTGTATCATTGAAAATACCTTATAATATAACGTAATATGCAGTGTATCAATGAAAATACCTTATATTATAACGTAATATGCAGTGTATCATTGAAAATACCTTATAATATAACGTAATATGCAGTGTATCATTGAAAATACCTTGTAATATAACGTAATATCCAGTGTATCATTGAAAATACCTTATAATATAACGTAATATGCAGTGTATCATTGAAAATACCTTATAATATAACGTAATATGCAGTGTATCATTGAAAATACCTTCTAATATATCGTAGTTTATCATTGAAAAGACCTTATAATATAACGTAATATTTAGTTTATCATTGAAAATACCTTATAACATAACGTAAATTGCCGAGTATCATTGAAAATAACTTATGATATAACGTAATATGCAGTGTATCATTGAAAATACCTTATAATATAGCGTAATATGCAGTGTATCATTGAAAATACCTTGTAACATAACGTAAATTGCAGAGTATCATTGAAAATAACTTATGATATAACGTAATATGCAGTGTATCATTGAAAATACCTTATAATATAACGTAATATGCAGTGTATCATTGAAAATACCTTATAATATAACGTAATATGCATTGTATCATTGAAAATACCTTATAATATAACGTAATTTGCAGTGTATCAATGAAAATACCTTATAATATAACGTGATATGCAATGTATCATTGAAAATAGCTTATAATATAGCGTAATATGCAGTGTATCATTGAAAATACCTTATAATATAACGTAATATGCAGTGTATCATTGAAAATACCTTATAATATAACGTAATATGCAGTATATCATTGAAAATACCTTATAATATAGCGTAATATGCAGTGTATCATTGAAAATACCTTATAATATATCGTAATATGCAGTGTATCATTGAAAATACCTTATAATATAACGTAATATGCTGTATATCATTGAAAATACCTTATAATATAGCGAAATATGCAGTGTATCATTGAAAATACCTTATAATATATCGTAATATGCAGTGTATCATTGAAAATACCTTATAATATAACGAAATATGCAGTGTGTCATTGAACATACCTTATATTATGTCGTAGTTTATCATTGAAAATACCTTATAGTATAACGAAATATGCAGTGTGTCATTGAACATACCTTATATTATGTCGTAGTTTATCATTGAAAATACCTTATAGTATAACGAAATATGCAGTGTATCATTGAAAATACCTTATAATATATCGTAGTTTATCATTGAAAACGCCTTATAATGTAACGTAATATGGAGTGTTTCAATGAAAATACCTTATAATATAACGGAATATGCAGATTATCATTGAAAATACCTTATAACATAACGTAAATTGCCGAGTATCATTGAAAATAACTTATGATATAACGTAATATGCAGTGTATCATTGAAAATACCTTATAATATAGCGTAATATGCAGTGTATCATTGAAAATACCTTGTAACATAACGTAAATTGCAGAGTATCATTGAAAATAACTTATGATATAACGTAATATGCAGTGTATCATTGAAAATACCTTATAATATAACGTAATATGCAGTGTATCATTGAAAATACCTTATAATATAACGTAATATGCATTGTATCATTGAAAATACCTTATAATATAACGTAATTTGCAGTGTATCAATGAAAATACCTTATAATATAACGTGATATGCAATGTATCATTGAAAATAGCTTATAATATAGCGTACTATGCAGTGTATCATTGAAAATACCTTATAATATAACGTAATATGCAGTGTATCATTGAAAATACCTTATAATATAACGTAATATGCAGTATATCATTGAAAATACCTTATAATATAGCGTAATATGCAGTGTATCATTGAAAATACCTTATAATATATCGTAATATGCAGTGTATCATTGAAAATACCTTATAATATAACGTAATATGCTGTATATCATTGAAAATACCTTATAATATAGCGAAATATGCAGTGTATCATTGAAAATACCTTATAATATATCGTAATATGCAGTGTATCATTGAAAATACCTTATAATATAACGTAATATGCAGTGTGTCATTGAACATACCTTATATTATGTCGTAGTTTATCATTGAAAATACCTTATAGTATAACGAAATATGCAGTGTGTCATTGAACATACCTTATATTATGTCGTAGTTTATCATTGAAAATACCTTATAGTATAACGAAATATGCAGTGTATCATTGAAAATACCTTATAATATAACGTAATATGCAGTGTATCATTGAAAATACCTTCTAATATATCGTAGTTTATCATTGAAAAGACCTTATAATATAACGTAATATTTAGTTTATCATTGAAAATACCTTATAACATAACGTAAATTGCCGAGTATCATTGAAAATAACTTATGATATAACGTAATATGCAGTGTATCATTGAAAATTCCTTATAATATAGCGTAATATGCAGTGTATCATTGAAAATACCTTGTAACATAACGTAAATTGCAGAGTATCATTGAAAATAACTTATGATATAACGTAATATGCAGTGTATCATTGAAAATACCTTATAATATAACGTAATATGCAGTGTATCATTGAAAATACCTTATAATATAACGTAATATGCATTGTATCATTGAAAATACCTTATAATATAACGTAATTTGCAGTGTATCAATGAAAATACCTTATAATATAACGTGATATGCAATGTATCATTGAACATAGCTTATAATATAGCGTACTATGCAGTGTATCATTGAAAATACCTTATAATATAACGTAATATGCAGTGTATCATTGAAAATACCTTATAATATAACGTAATATGCAGTATATCATTGAAAATACCTTATAATATAGCGTAATATGCAGTGTATCATTGAAAATACCTTATAATATATCGTAATATGCAGTGTATCATTGAAAATACCTAATAATATTTCGTAATTTGTAGTGTATCATTGAAAATACCTTATAATATAACGTAATATGCAGTGTATCATTGAAAATACCTTATAATATAACGTAATATGCAGTATATCATTGAAAATACCTTATAATATAGCGAAATATGCAGTGTATCATTGAAAATACCTTATAATATATCGTAATATGCAGTGTATCATTGAAAATACCTTATAATATAACGTAATATGCAGTGTGTCATTGAACATACCTTATATTATGTCGTAGTTTATCATTGAAAATACCTTATAATATAACGTAATATGCAGTGTATCATTGAAAATACCTTATAATATATCGTAGTTTATCATTGAAAACGCCTTATAATGTAACGTAATATGGAGTGTTTCAATGAAAATACCTTATAATATAACGGAATATGCAGATTATCATTGAAAATACCTTATAATATAATGTAATATGCAGTGTATCATTGAAAATACCTTATAATATAACGTAATATGCAGTGTATCATTGAAAATACCTTATATTATAACGTAATATGCAGTGTATCATTGAAAATACCTTATAATATAACGTAATATGCAGTGTATCATTGAAAATACCTTGTAATATAACGTAATATGCAGTGTATCATTGAAAATACCTTATAATATAACGTAATATGCAGTGTATCATTGAAAATACCTTCTAATATATCGTAGTTTATCATTGAAAAGACCTTATAATATAACGTAATATTTAGTTTATCATTGAAAATACCTTATAACATAACGTAAATTGCAAAGTATCATTGAAAATAACTTATGATATAACGTAATATGCAGTGTATCATTGAAAATACCTTATAATATAGCGTAATATGCAGTGTATCATTGAAAATACCTTATAATATATCGTAGTTTATCATTGAAAACGCCTTATAATGTAACGTAATATGGAGTGTTTCAATGAAAATACCTTATAATATAACGGAATATGCAGATTATCATTGAAAATACCTTATAATATAACGTAATATGCAGTGTATCATTGAAAATACCTTATAATATAACGTAATATGCAGTGTATCATTGAAAATACCTTATAATATAACGTAATATGCAGTGTATCATTGAAAATACCTTATAATATATCGTAGTTTATCATTGAAAACGCCTTATAATGTAACGTAATATGGAGTGTTTCAATGAAAATACCTTATAATATAACGGAATATGCAGATTATCATTGAAAATACCTTATAATATAATGTAATATGCAGTGTATCATTGAAAATACCTTATAATATAACGTAATATGCAGTGTATCATTGAAAATACCTTATATTATAACGTAATATGCAGTGTATCATTGAAAATACCTTATAATATAACGTAATATGCAGTGTATCATTGAAAATACCTTATAATATATCGTAATATGCAGTGTATCATTGAAAATACCTTATAATATAACGTAATATGCAGTGTATCATTGAAAATACCTTCGAATATATCGTAGTTTATCATTGAAAAGACCTTATAATATAACGTAATATTTAGTTTATCATTGAAAATACCTTATAACATAACGTAAATTGCCGAGTATCATTGAAAATAACTTATGATATAACGTAATATGCAGTGTGTCATTGAAAATACCTTATAATATAGCGTAATATGCAGTGTATCATTGAAAATACCTTGTAACATAACGTAAATTGCAGAGTATCATTGAAAATAACTTATGTTATAACGTAATATGCAGTGTATCATTGAAAATACCTTATAATATAACGTAATATGCAGTGTATCATTGAAAATACCTTATAATATAACGTAATATGCATTGTATCATTGAAAATACCTTATAATATAACGTAATTTGCAGTGTATCAATGAAAATACCTTATAATATAACGTGATATGCAATGTATCATTGAAAATAGCTTATAATATAGCGTACTATGCAGTGTATCATTGAAAATACCTTATAATATAACGTAATATGCAGTGTATCATTGAAAATACCTTATAATATAACGTAATATGCAGTATATCATTGAAAATACCTTATAATATAGCGTAATATGCAGTGTATCATTGAAAATACCTTATAATATATCGTAATATGCAGTGTATCATTGAAAATACCTAATAATATTTCGTAATTTGTAGTGTATCATTGAAAATACCTTATAATATAACGTAATATGCAGTGTATCATTGAAAATACCTTATAATATAACGTAATATGCTGTATATCATTGAAAATACCTTATAATATAGCGAAATATGCAGTGTATCATTGAAAATACCTTATAATATATCGTAATATGCAGTGTATCATTGAAAATACCTTATAATATAACGTAATATGCAGTGTGTCATTGAACATACCTTATATTATGTCGTAGTTTATCATTGAAAATACCTTATAGTATAACGAAATATGCAGTGTATCATTGAAAATACCTTATAATATATCGTAGTTTATCATTGAAAACGCCTTATAATGTAACGTAATATGGAGTGTTTCAATGAAAATACCTTATAATATAACGGAATATGCATTGTATCATTGAAAATACCTTATAATATAACGTAATTTGCAGTGTATCAATGAAAATACCTTATAATATAACGTGATATGCAATGTATCATTGAAAATAGCTTATAATATAGCGTACTATGCAGTGTATCATTGAAAATACCTTATAATATATCGTAATATGCAGTGTATCATTGAAAATACCTAATAATATTTCGTAATTTGTAGTGTATCATTGAAAATACCTTATAATATAACGTAATATGCAGTGTATCATTGAAAATACCTTATAATATAACGTAATATGCTGTATATCATTGAAAATACCTTATAATATAGCGAAATATGCAGTGTATCATTGAAAATACCTTATAATATATCGTAATATGCAGTGTATCATTGAAAATACCTTATAATATAACGTAATATGCAGTGTGTCATTGAACATACCTTATATTATGTCGTAGTTTATCATTGAAAATACCTTATAGTATAACGAAATATGCAGTGTATCATTGAAAATACCTTATAATATATCGTAGTTTATCATTGAAAACGCCTTATAATGTAACGTAATATGGAGTGTTTCAATGAAAATACCTTATAATATAACGGAATATGCAGATTATCATTGAAAATACCTTATAATATAATGTAATATGCAGTGTATCATTGAAAATACCTTATAATATAGCGTAATATGCAGTGTATCATTGAAAATACCTTATAATATATCGTAGTTTATCATTGAAAACGCCTTATAATGTAACGTAATATGGAGTGTTTCAATGAAAATACCTTATAATATAACGGAATATGCAGATTATCATTGAAAATACCTTATAATATAACGTAATATGCAGTGTATCATTGAAAATACCTTATAATATAACGTAATATGCAGTGTATCATTGAAAATACCTTATAATATAACGTAATATGCAGTGTATCATTGAAAATACCTTATAATATATCGTAGTTTATCATTGAAAACGCCTTATAATGTAACGTAATATGGAGTGTTTCAATGAAAATACCTTATAATATAACGGAATATGCAGATTATCATTGAAAATACCTTATAATATAATGTAATATGCAGTGTATCATTGAAAATACCTTATAATATAACGTAATATGCAGTGTATCATTGAAAATACCTTATATTATAACGTAATATGCAGTGTATCATTGAAAATACCTTATAATATAACGTAATATGCAGTGTATCATTGAAAATACCTTATAATATATCGTAATATGCAGTGTATCATTGAAAATACCTTATAATATAACGTAATATGCAGTGTATCATTGAAAATACCTTCGAATATATCGTAGTTTATCATTGAAAAGACCTTATAATATAACGTAATATTTAGTTTATCATTGAAAATACCTTATAACATAACGTAAATTGCCGAGTATCATTGAAAATAACTTATGATATAACGTAATATGCAGTGTATCATTGAAAATACCTTATAATATAGCGTAATATGCAGTGTATCATTGAAAATACCTTGTAACATAACGTAAATTGCAGAGTATCATTGAAAATAACTTATGTTATAACGTAATATGCAGTGTATCATTGAAAATACCTTATAATATAACGTAATATGCAGTGTATCATTGAAAATACCTTATAATATAACGTAATATGCAGTGTATCATTGAAAATACCTTATAATATAACGTAATTTGCAGTGTATCAATGAAAATACCTTATAATATAACGTGATATGCAATGTATCATTGAAAATAGCTTATAATATAGCGTACTATGCAGTGTATCATTGAAAATACCTTATAATATAACGTAATATGCAGTGTATCATTGAAAATACCTTATAATATAACGTAATATGCAGTATATCATTGAAAATACCTTATAATATAGCGTAATATGCAGTGTATCATTGAAAATACCTTATAATATATCGTAATATGCAGTGTATCATTGAAAATACCTAATAATATTTCGTAATTTGTAGTGTATCATTGAAAATACCTTATAATATAACGTAATATGCAGTGTATCATTGAAAATACCTTATAATATAACGTAATATGCTGTATATCATTGAAAATACCTTATAATATAGCGAAATATGCAGTGTATCATTGAAAATACCTTATAATATATCGTAATATGCAGTGTATCATTGAAAATACCTTATAATATAACGTAATATGCAGTGTGTCATTGAACATACCTTATATTATGTCGTAGTTTATCATTGAAAATACCTTATAGTATAACGAAATATGCAGTGTATCATTGAAAATACCTTATAATATATCGTAGTTTATCATTGAAAACGCCTTATAATGTAACGTAATATGGAGTGTTTCAATGAAAATACCTTATAATATAACGGAATATGCAGATTATCATTGAAAATACCTTATAATATAATGTAATATGCAGTGTATCATTGAAAATACCTTATAATATAACGTAATATGCAGTGTATCATTGAAAATACCTTATATTATAACGTAATATGCAGTGTATCATTGAAAATACCTTATAATATAACGTAATATGCAGTGTATCATTGAAAATACCTTGTAATATAACGTAATATGCAGTGTATCATTGAAAATACCTTATAATATAACGTAATATGCAGTGTATCATTGAAAATACCTTCTAATATATCGTAGTTTATCATTGAAAAGACCTTATAATATAACGTAATATTTAGTTTATCATTGAAAATACCTTATAACATAACGTAAATTGCATAGTATCATTGAAAATAACTTATGATATAACGTAATATGCAGTGTATCATTGAAAATACCTTATAATATAGCGTAATATGCAGTGTATCATTGAAAATACCTTATAATATATCGTAGTTTATCATTGAAAACGCCTTATAATGTAACGTAATATGGAGTGTTTCAATGAAAATACCTTATAATATAACGGAATATGCAGATTATCATTGAAAATACCTTATAATATAACGTAATATGCAGTGTATCATTGAAAATACCTTATAATATAACGTAATATGCAGTGTATCATTGAAAATACCTTATAATATAACGTAATATGCAGTGTATCATTGAAAATACCTTATAATATATCGTAGTTTATCATTGAAAACGCCTTATAATGTAACGTAATATGGAGTGTTTCAATGAAAATACCTTATAATATAACGGAATATGCAGATTATCATTGAAAATACCTTATAATATAATGTAATATGCAGTGTATCATTGAAAATACCTTATAATATAACGTAATATGCAGTGTATCATTGAAAATACCTTATATTATAACGTAATATGCAGTGTATCATTGAAAATACCTTATAATATAACGTAATATGCAGTGTATCATTGAAAATACCTTGTAATATAACGTAATATGCAGTGTATCATTGAAAATACCTTATAATATAACGTAATATGCAGTGTATCATTGAAAATACCTTCTAATGTATCGTAGTTTATCATTGAAGAGACCTTATAATATAACGTAATATTTAGTTTATCATTGAAAATACCTTATAACATAACGTAAATTGCAGAGTATCATTGAAAATAACTTATGATATAACGTAATATGCAGTGTATCATTGAAAATACCTTATAATATAGCGTAATATGCAGTGTATCATTGAAAATACCTTGTAATATAACGTAATATGCAGTGTATCATTGAAAATACCTTTTAATATATCGTAGTTTATCATTGAAAATGCCTTATAATGTAACGTAATATGGAGTGTTTCAATGAAAATACCTTATAATATAACGGAATATGCAGATTATCATTGAAAATACCTTATAATATAACGTAATATGCAGTGTATCATTGAAAATACCTTATAATATAACGTAATATGCAGTGTATCATTGAAAATACCTTATATTATAACGTAATATGCAGTGTATCATTGAAAATACCTTATAATATAACGTAATATGCAGTGTATCATTGAAAATACCTTGTAATATAACGTAATATGCAGTGTATCATTGAAAATACCTTCTAATATATCGTAGTTTATCATTGAAAATACCTTATAATATAACGTAATATGCAGTATATCATTGAAAATACCTTATAATATAGCGAAATATGCAGTGTATCATTGAAAATACCTTATAATATATCGTAATATGCAGTGTATCATTGAAAATACCTTATAATATAACGTAATATGCAGTGTGTCATTGAACATACCTTATATTATGTCGTAGTTTATCATTGAAAATACCTTATAGTATAACGAAATATGCAGTGTATCATTGAAAATACCTTATAATATATCGTAGTTTATCATTGAAAACGCCTTATAATGTAACGTAATATGGAGTGTTTCAATGAAAATACCTTATAATATAACGGAATATGCAGATTATCATTGAAAATACCTTATAATATAATGTAATATGCAGTGTATCATTGAAAATACCTTATAATATAGCGTAATATGCAGTGTATCATTGAAAATACCTTATAATATATCGTAGTTTATCATTGAAAACGCCTTATAATGTAACGTAATATGGAGTGTTTCAATGAAAATACCTTATAATATAACGGAATATGCAGATTATCATTGAAAATACCTTATAATATAACGTAATATGCAGTGTATCATTGAAAATACCTTATAATATAACGTAATATGCAGTGTATCATTGAAAATACCTTATAATATAACGTAATATGCAGTGTATCATTGAAAATACCTTATAATATATCGTAGTTTATCATTGAAAACGCCTTATAATGTAACGTAATATGGAGTGTTTCAATGAAAATACCTTATAATATAACGGAATATGCAGATTATCATTGAAAATACCTTATAATATAATGTAATATGCAGTGTATCATTGAAAATACCTTATAATATAACGTAATATGCAGTGTATCATTGAAAATACCTTATATTATAACGTAATATGCAGTGTATCATTGAAAATACCTTATAATATAACGTAATATGCAGTGTATCATTGAAAATACCTTATAATATATCGTAATATGCAGTGTATCATTGAAAATACCTTATAATATAACGTAATATGCAGTGTATCATTGAAAATACCTTCGAATATATCGTAGTTTATCATTGAAAAGACCTTATAATATAACGTAATATTTAGTTTATCATTGAAAATACCTTATAACATAACGTAAATTGCCGAGTATCATTGAAAATAACTTATGATATAACGTAATATGCAGTGTATCATTGAAAATACCTTATAATATAGCGTAATATGCAGTGTATCATTGAAAATACCTTGTAACATAACGTAAATTGCAGAGTATCATTGAAAATAACTTATGTTATAACGTAATATGCAGTGTATCATTGAAAATACCTTATAATATAACGTAATATAACGTAATATGCAGTGTATCATTGAAAATACCTTATAATATAATGTAATATGCAGTGTATCATTGATAACACCTTATAATATAACGTAATTTGCAGTGTATCAATGAAAATACCTTATAATATAACGTGATATGCAATGTATCATTGAAAATAGCTTATAATATAGCGTACTATGCAGTGTATCATTGAAAATACCTTATAATATAACGTAATATGCAGTGTATCATTGAAAATACCTTATAATATAACGTAATATGCAGTATATCATTGAAAATACCTTATAATATAGCGTAATATGCAGTGTATCATTGAAAATACCTTATAATATATCGTAATATGCAGTGTATCATTGAAAATACCTAATAATATTTCGTAATTTGTAGTGTATCATTGAAAATACCTTATAATATAACGTAATATGCAGTGTATCATTGAAAATACCTTATAATATAACGTAATATGCTGTATATCATTGAAAATACCTTATAATATAGCGAAATATGCAGTGTATCATTGAAAATACCTTATAATATATCGTAATATGCAGTGTATCATTGAAAATACCTTATAATATAACGTAATATGCAGTGTGTCATTGAACATACCTTATATTATGTCGTAGTTTATCATTGAAAATACCTTATAGTATAACGAAATATGCAGTGTATCATTGAAAATACCTTATAATATATCGTAGTTTATCATTGAAAACGCCTTATAATGTAACGTAATATGGAGTGTTTCAATGAAAATACCTTATAATATAACGGAATATGCAGATTATCATTGTAAATACCTTATAATATAATGTAATATGCAGTGTATCATTGAAAATACCTTATAATATAACGTAATATGCAGTGTATCATTGAAAATACCTTATATTATAACGTAATATGCAGTGTATCATTGAAAATACCTTATAATATAACGTAATATGCAGTGTATCATTGAAAATACCTTGTAATATAACGTAATATGCAGTGTATCATTGAAAATACCTTATAATATAACGTAATATGCAGTGTATCATTGAAAATACCTTCTAATATATCGTAGTTTATCATTGAAAAGACCTTATAATATAACGTAATATTTAGTTTATCATTGAAAATACCTTATAACATAACGTAAATTGCAGAGTATCATTGAAAATAACTTATGATATAACGTAATATGCAGTGTATCATTGCAAATACCTTATAATATAGCGTAATATGCAGTGTATCATTGAAAATACCTTATAATATATCGTAGTTTATCATTGAAAACGCCTTATAATGTAACGTAATATGGAGTGTTTCAATGAAAATACCTTATAATATAACGGAATATGCAGATTATCATTGAAAATACCTTATAATATAACGTAATATGCAGTGTATCATTGAAAATACCTTATAATATAACGTAATATGCAGTGTATCATTGAAAATACCTTATAATATAACGTAATATGCAGTGTATCATTGAAAATACCTTATAATATATCGTAGTTTATCATTGAAAACGCCTTATAATGTAACGTAATATGGAGTGTTTCAATGAAAATACCTTATAATATAACGGAATATGCAGATTATCATTGAAAATACCTTATAATATAATGTAATATGCAGTGTATCATTGAAAATACCTTATAATATAACGTAATATGCAGTGTATCATTGAAAATACCTTATATTATAACGTAATATGCAGTGTATCATTGAAAATACCTTATAATATAACGTAATATGCAGTGTATCATTGAAAATACCTTGTAATATAACGTAATATGCAGTGTATCATTGAAAATACCTTATAATATAACGTAATATGCAGTGTATCATTGAAAATACCTTCTAATATATCGTAGTTTATCATTGAAGAGACCTTATAATATAACGTAATATTTAGTTTATCATTGAAAATACCTTATAACATAACGTAAATTGCAGAGTATCATTGAAAATAACTTATGATATAACGTAATATGCAGTGTATCATTGAAAATACCTTATAATATAGCGTAATATGCAGTGTATCATTGAAAATACCTTGTAATATAACGTAATATGCAGTGTATCATTGAAAATACCTTTTAATATATCGTAGTTTATCATTGAAAATGCCTTATAATGTAACGTAATATGGAGTGTTTCAATGAAAATACCTTATAATATAACGGAATATGCAGATTATCATTGAAAATACCTTATAATATAACGTAATATGCAGTGTATCATTGAAAATACCTTATAATATAACGTAATATGCAGTGTATCATTGAAAATACCTTATATTATAACGTAATATGCAGTGTATCATTGAAAATACCTTATAATATAACGTAATATGCAGTGTATCATTGAAAATACCTTGTAATATAACGTAATATGCAGTGTATCATTGAAAATACCTTCTAATATATCGTAGTTTATCATTGAAAATACCTTATAATATAACGTAATATGCAGTATATCATTGAAAATACCTTATAATATAACGTAATATGCATTGTATCATTGAAAATACCTTATAATATAACGTAATTTGCAGTGTATCAATGAAAATACCTTATAATATAACGTGATATGCAATGTATCATTGAAAATAGCTTATAATATAACGTAATTTGTAGTGTATCATTGAAAATACCTTATAGTATAACGAAATATGCAGTGTATCACTGAAAATACCTTCTAATATATCGTAGTTTATCATTGAAAATACCTTATAATATAACGTAATATGCAGTATATCATTGAAAATACCTTATAATATAGCGTAATATGCAGTGTATCATTGAAAATACCTTATAATATATCGTAATATGCAGTCTATCATTGAAAATACCTTATAATATAACATAATATGCAGTGTGTCATTGAAAATACCTTATAATATAACGTAATATGCAGTGTATCATTGAAAATACCTTATAATATATCGTAGTTTATCATTGAAAACGCCTTATAATGTAACGTAATATGGAGTGTTTCAATGAAAATACCTTATAATATAACGGAATATGCAGATTATCATTGAAAATACCTTATAATATAACGTAATATGCAGTGTATCATTGAAAATACCTTATAATATAACGTAATATGCAGTGTATCATTGAAAATACCTTATAATATATCGTAGTTTATCATTGAAAACGCCTTATAATGTAACGTAATATGGAGTGTTTCAATGAAAATACCTTATAATATAACGGAATATGCAGATTATCATTGAAAATACCTTATAATATAACGTACTATGCAGTGTATCATTGAAAATACCTTATAATATAACGTAATATGCAGTGTATCAATGAAAATACCTTATATTATAACGTAATATGCAGTGTATCATTGAAAATACCTTATAATATAACGTAATATGCAGTGTATCATTGAAAATACCTTGTAATATAACGTAATATCCAGTGTATCATTGAAAATACCTTATAATATAACGTAATATGCAGTGTATCATTGAATATACCTTATAATATAACGTAATATGCAGTGTATCATTGAAAATACCTTCTAATATATCGTAGTTTATCATTGAAAAGACCTTATAATATAACGTAATATTTAGTTTATCATTGAAAATACCTTATAACATAACGTAAATTGCCGAGTATCATTGAAAATAACTTATGATATAACGTAATATGCAGTGTATCATTGAAAATACCTTATAATATAGCGTAATATGCAGTGTATCATTGAAAATACCTTGTAACATAACGTAAATTGCAGAGTATCATTGAAAATAACTTATGACATAACGTAATATGCAGTGTATCATTGAAAATACCTTATAATATAACGTAATATGCAGTGTATCATTGAAAATACCTTATAATATAACGTAATATGCATTGTATCATTGAAAATACCTTATAATATAACGTAATTTGCAGTGTATCAATGAAAATACCTTATAATATAACGTGATATGCAATGTATCATTGAAAATAGCTTATAATATAGCGTACTATGCAGTGTATCATTGAAAATACCTTATAATATAACGTAATATGCAGTGTATCATTGAAAATACCTTATAATATAACGTAATATGCAGTATATCATTGAAAATACCTTATAATATAGCGTAATATGCAGTGTATCATTGAAAATACCTTATAATATATCGTAATATGCAGTGTATCATTGAAAATACCTAATAATATTTCGTAATTTGTAGTGTATCATTGAAAATACCTTATAATATAACGTAATATGCAGTGTATCATTGAAAATACCTTATAATATAACGTAATATGCTGTATATCATTGAAAATACCTTATAATATAGCGAAATATGCAGTGTATCATTGAAAATACCTTATAATATATCGTAATATGCAGTGTATCATTGAAAATACCTTATAATATAACGTAATATGCAGTGTGTCATTGAACATACCTTATATTATGTCGTAGTTTATCATTGAAAATACCTTATAGTATAACGAAATATGCAGTGTATCATTGAAAATACCTTATAATATATCGTAGTTTATCATTGAAAACGCCTTATAATGTAACGTAATATGGAGTGTTTCAATGAAAATACCTTATAATATAACGGAATATGCAGATTATCATTGAAAATACCTTATAATATAATGTAATATGCAGTGTATCATTGAAAATACCTTATAATATAACGTAATATGCAGTGTATCATTGAAAATACCTTATATTATAACGTAATATGCAGTGTATCATTGAAAATACCTTATAATATAACGTAATATGCAGTGTATCATTGAAAATACCTTGTAATATAACGTAATATGCAGTGTATCATTGAAAATACCTTATAATATAACGTAATATGCAGTGTATCATTGAAAATACCTTCTAATATATCGTAGTTTATCATTGAAAAGACCTTATAATATAACGTAATATTTAGTTTATCATTGAAAATACCTTATAACATAACGTAAATTGCAGAGTATCATTGAAAATAACTTATGATATAACGTAATATGCAGTGTATCATTGAAAATACCTTATAATATAGCGTAATATGCAGTGTATCATTGAAAATACCTTGTAATATAACGTAATATGCAGTGTATCATTGAAAATACCTTTTAGTATATCGTAGTTTATCATTGAAAATGCCTTATAATGTAACGTAATATGGAGTGTTTCAATGAAAATACCTTATAATATAACGGAATATGCAGAGTATCATTGAAAATACCTTATAATATAACGTAATATGCAGTGTATCATTGAAAATACCTTATAATATATCGTAATATGCAGTGTATCATTGAAAATACCTCATAATATTTCGTAATTTGTAGTATATCATTGAAAATACCTTATAATATAACGTAATATGCAGTGTATCATTGAAAATACCTTATAATATAACGTTTATATGCAGTGTATCAATGAAAATACCTTATAATATAACGTAATATGCAGTGTATCATTGAAAATACCTTATAATATAACGTTTATATGCAGTGTATCATTGAAAATACAATAGAATATAACGTAATATGCAGTGTATCATTGAAAATACCTTATAATATAACGGAATTTGTAGTGTATCATTGAAAATACCTTATAATATAACGAAATATGCAGTGTGTCATTGAACATACCTTATATTATGTCGTAGTTTATCATTAAAAATACCTTATAGTATAACGTAATATGCAGTGTATCATTGAAAATAACTTATAATATAACGAAATATGCATTGTGTCGTTGAAAAGACCTTATAATATAACGTAATATGCAGTGTATCATTGAAAATACCTTATAATATAACGTAATATGCAGTGTATCATTGAAAATACCTTATAATATACCTAGTAATATGCAGTGTATCATTGAAAATACCTTTTAATATATCGTAGTTTATCATTGAAAATGCCTTATAATGTAACGTAATATGGAGTGTTTCAATGAAAATACCTTATAATATAACGGAATATGCAGAGTATCATTGAAAATACCTTATAATATAACGTAATATGCAGTGTATCATTGAAAATACCTTATAATATATCGTAATATGCAGTGTATCATTGAAAATACCTCATAATATTTCGTAATTTGTAGTATATCATTGAAAATACCTTATAATATAACGTAATATGCAGTGTATCATTGAAAATACCTTATAATATAACGTTTATATGCAGTGTATCAATGAAAATACCTTATAATATAACGTAATATGCAGTGTATCATTGAAAATACCTTATAATATAACGTTTATATGCAGTGTATCATTGAAAATACAATAGAATATAACGTAATATGCAGTGTATCATTGAAAATACCTTATAATATAACGGAATTTGTAGTGTATCATTGAAAATACCTTATAATATAACGAAATATGCAGTGTGTCATTGAACATACATTATATTATGTCGTAGTTTATCATTAAAAATACCTTATAGTATAACGTAATATGCAGTGTATCATTGAAAATAACTTATAATATAACGAAATATGCATTGTGTCGTTGAAAAGACCTTATAATATAACGTAATATGCAGTGTATCATTGAAAATACCTTATAATATAACGTAATATGCAGTGTATCATTGAAAATACCTTATAATATACCTAGTAATATGCAGTGTATCATTGAAAATACCTTTTAATATATCGTAGTTTATCATTGAAAATGCCTTATAATGTAACGTAATATGGAGTGTTTCAATGAAAATACCTTATAATATAACGGAATATGCAGAGTATCATTGAAAATACCTTATAATATAACGTAATATGCAGTGTATCATTGAAAATACCTTATAATATATCGTAATATGCAGTGTATCATTGAAAATAACTTATGATATAACGTAATATGCAGTGTATCATTGAAAATACCTTATAATATAACGTAATATGCAGTGTATCATTGAAAATACCTTATAATATGACGTAATATGCAGTGTATCATTGAAAATACCTTATATTATAACGTAATATGCAGTGTATCATTGAAAATACCTTATAATATAACGTAATATGCAGTGTATCATTGAAAATACCTTGTAATATAACGTAATATGCAGTGTATCATTGAAAATACCTTATAATATAACGTAATATGCAGTGTATCATTGAAAATACCTTCTAATATATCGTAGTTTATCATTGAAAAGACCTTATAATATAACGTAATATTTAGTTTATCATTGAAAATACCTTATAACATAACGTAAATTGCTGAGTATCATTGAAAATAACTTATGATATAACGTAATATGCAGTGTATCATTGAAAATACCTTATAATATAGCGTAATATGCAGTGTATCATTGAAAATACCTTGTAATATAACGTAATATGCAGTGTATCATTGAAAATACCTTTTAATATATCGTAGTTTATCATTGAAAATGCCTTATAATATAACGTAATATGCATTGTATCATTGAAAATACCTTATAGTATAACGAAATATGCAGTGTATCACTGAAAATACCTTCTAATATATCGTAGTTTATCATTGAAAATACCTTATAATATAACGTAATATGCATTGTATCATTGAAAAGACCTTATAATATAACGTAATATGCAGTGTATCATTGAAAATACCTTATAATATAACGTAATATGCAGTGTATCATTGAAAATACCTTATAATATAACGTAATATGCATTGTATCATTGAAAATACCTTATAGTATAACGAAATATGCAGTGTATCACTGAAAATACCTTCTAATATATCGTAGTTTATCATTGAAAATACCTTATAATATAACGTAATATGCAGTATATCATTGAAAATACCTTATAATATAGCGTAATATGCAGTGTATCATTGAAAATACCTTATAATATATCGTAGTTTATCATTGAAAACGCCTTATAATGTAACGTAATATGGAGTGTTTCAATGAAAATACCTTATAATATAACGGAATATGCAGAGTATCATTGAAAATACCTTATAATATAACGTAATATGCAGTGTATCATTGAAAATACCTTATAATATATAGTAGTTTATCATTGAAAATACCTTATAACATAACGTAAATTGCAGAGTATCATTGAAAATACCTTATAATATAACGTAATATGCATTGTATCATTGAAAATACCTTATAATATAACGTAATTTGCAGTGTATCATTGAAAATACCTTATAATATAACGTAATATGCAGTGTATCATTGAAAATATCTTCTAATATATCGTAGTTTATCATTGAAAAGACCTTATAATATATCGTAATATTTAGTTTATCATTGAAAATACCTTATAACATAACGTAAATTGCTGAGTATCATTGAAAATAACTTATGATATAACGTAATATGCAGTGTATCATTGAAAATACCTTATAATATAGCGTAATATGCAGTGTATCATTGAAAATACCTTATAATATAACGTAATATGCAGTGTATCATTGAAAATACCTTTTAATATATCGTAGTTTATCATTGAAAATGCCTTATAATGTAACGTAATATGGAGTGTTTCAATGAAAATACCTTATAATATAACGGAATATGCAGAGTATCATTGAAAATACCTTATAATATAATGTAATATGCAGTGTATCATTGAAAATACATTATAATATAACGTAATATGCAGTGTATCATTGAAAATACCTTATATTATAACGTAATATGCAGTGTATCATTGAAAATACCTTATAATATAACGTAATATGCAGTGTATCATTGAAAATACCTTTTAATATATCGTAGTTTATCATTGAATATGCCTTATAATGTAACGTAATATGGAGTGTTTCAATGAAAATACCTTATAATATCACGGAATATGCAGAGTATCATTGAAAATACCTTATAATATAACGTACTATGCAGCGTATCATTGAAAATACCTTATAATATATCGTAATATGCAGTGTATCATTGAAAATACCTTATATTATAACGTAATATGCAGTGTATCATTGAAAATACCTTGTAATATAACGTAATATGCAGTGTATCATTGAAAATACCTTATAATATAACGTAATATGCAGTGTATCATTGAAAATACCTTCTAATATATCGTAGTTTATCATTGAAAAGACCTTATAATATAACGTAATATTTAGTTTATCATTGAAAATACCTTATAACATAACGTAAATTGCAGAGTATCATTGAAAATAACTTATGATATAACGTAATATGCAGTGTATCATTGAAAATACCTTATAATATAGCGTAATATGCAGTGTATCATTGAAAATACCTTGTAATATAACGTAATATGCAGTGTATCATTGAAAATACCTTATAATATAACGTTTATATGCAGTGTATCATTGAAAATACCTTATAATATAAGGTAATATGCAGTGTATCATTGAAAATACCTTATAATATAACGTTTATATGCAGTGTATCATTGAAAATACAATAGAATATAACGTAATATGCAGTGTATCATTGAAAATACCTTATAATATAACGGAATTTGTAGTGTATCATTGAAAATACCTTATAATATAACGAAATATGCAGTGTGTCATTGAACATACCTTATATTATGTCGTAGTTTATCATTAAAAATACCTTATAGTATAACGTAATATGCAGTGTATCATTGAAAATAACTTATAATATAACGAAATATGCATTGAGTCATTGAAAAGACCTTATAATATAACGTAATATGCAGTGTAACATTGAAAATACCTTATAATATAACGAAATATGCAGTGTATCATTGAAAATACCTTATAATATATCGTAGTTTATCATTGAAAACGCCTTATAATGTAACGTAATATGGAGTGTTTCAATGAAAATACCTTATAATATAACGGAATATGCAGATTATCATTGAAAATACCTTATTATATAACGTAATATGCAGTGTATCATTGAAAATACCTTATAATATAACGTAATATGCAGTGTATCATTGAAAATACCTTGTAATATAACGTAATATGCAGTGTATCATTGAAAATACCTTTTAATATATCGTAGTTTATCATTGAAAACGCCTTATAATGTAACGTAATATGGAGTGTTTCAATGAAAATACCTTATAATATAACGGAATATGCAGATTATCATTGAAAATACCTTATAATATAACGTAATATGCAGTGTATCATTGAAAATACCTTATAATATAACGTAATATGCAGTGTATCATTGAAAATACCTTCTAATATATAGTAGTTTATCATTGAAAATACCTTATAACATAACGTAATATACAGTGTAACATTGAAAATACCTTATAATATAACGAAATATGCAGTGTATCATTGAAAATACCTTATAATATATCGTAGTTTATCATTGAAAACGCCTTATAATGTAACGTAATATGGAGTGTTTCAATGAAAATACCTTATAATATAACGGAATATGCAGATTATCATTGAAAATACCTTATAATATAACGTAATATGCAGTGTATCATTGAAAATACCTTATAATATAACGTAATATGCAGTGTATCATTGAAAATACCTTATAATATAACGTAATATGCAGTGTATCATTGAAAATACCTTCTAATATATCGTAGTTTATCATTGAAAATACCTTATAATATAACGTAATATGCAGTGTATCATTGAAAATACCTTATATTATAACGTAATATGCAGTGTATCATTGAAAATACCTTGTAATATAACGTAATATGCAGTGTATCATTGAAAATACCTTATAATATAACGTAATATGCAGTGTATCATTGAAAATACCTTCTAATATATCGTAGTTTATCATTGAAAAGACCTTATAATATAACGTAATATTTAGTTTATCATTGAAAATACCTTATAACATAACGTAAATTGCAGAGTATCATTGAAAATAACTTATGATATAACGTAATATGCAGTGTATCATTGAAAATACCTTATAATATAGCGTAATATGCAGTGTATCATTGAAAATACCTTGTAATATAACGTAATATGCAGTGTATCATTGAAAATACCTTATAATATAACGTTTATATGCAGTGTATCATTGAAAATACCTTATAATATAAGGTAATATGCAGTGTATCATTGAAAATACCTAATAATATAACGTTTATATGCAGTGTATCATTGAAAATACAATAGAATATAACGTAATATGCAGTGTATCATTGAAAATACCTTATAATATAACGGAATTTGTAGTGTATCATTGAAAATACCTTATAATATAACGAAATATGCAGTGTGTCATTGAACATACCTTATATTATGTCGTGGTTTATCATTAAAAATACCTTATAGTACAACGTAATATGCAGTGTATCATTGAAAATAACTTATAATATAACGAAATATGCATTGTGTCATTGAAAAGACCTTATAATATAACGTAATATGCAGTGTATCATTGAAAATACCTTATAATATAACGTAATATGCAGTGTATCATTGAAAATACCTTATAATATAACGTAATATGCAGTGTATCATTGAAAATACCTGATAATATATAGTAGTTTATCATTGAAAATACCTTATAACATAACGTAATATACAGTGTAACATTGAAAATACCTTATAATATAACGAAATATGCAGTGTATCATTGAAAATACCTTATAATATATCGTAGTTTATCATTGAAAACGCCTTATAATGTAACGTAATATGGAGTGTTTCAATGAAAATACCTTATAATATAACGGAATATGCAGATTATCATTGAAAATACCTTATAATATAACGTAATATGCAGTGTATCATTGAAAATACCTTATAATATAACGTAATATGCAGTGTATCATTGAAAATACCTTATAATATAACGTAATATGCAGTGTATCATTGAAAATACCTTCTAATATATCGTAGTTTATCATTGAAAATACCTTATAATATAACGTAATATGCAGTGTATCATTGAAAATACCTTATAATATATAGTAGTTTATCATTGAAAATACCTTATAACATAACGTAATATACAGTGTAACATTGAAAATACCTTATAATATAACGAAATATGCAGTGTATCATTGAAAATACCTTATAATATATCGTAGTTTATCATTGAAAACGCCTTATAATGTAACGTAATATGGAGTGTTTCAATGAAAATACCTTATAATATAACGGAATATGCAGATTATCATTGAAAATACCTTATAATATAACGTAATATGCAGTGTATCATTGAAAATACCTTATAATATAACGTAATATGCAGTGTATCATTGAAAATACCTTATAATATAACGTAATATGCAGTGTATCATTGAAAATACCTTCTAATATATCGTAGTTTATCATTGAAAATACCTTATAACATAACGTAATATACAGTGTAACATTGAAAATACCTTATAATATAACGAAATATGCAGTGTATCATTGAAAATACCTTATAATATATCGTAGTTTATCATTGAAAACGCCTTATAATGTAACGTAATATGGAGTGTTTCAATGAAAATACCTTATAATATAACGGAATATGCAGATTATCATTGAAAATACCTTATAATATAACGTAATATGCAGTGTATCATTGAAAATACCTTATAATATAACGTAATATGCAGTGTATCATTGAAAATACCTTATAATATAACGTAATATGCAGTGTATCATTGAAAATACCTTCTAATATATCGTAGTTTATCATTGAAAATACCTTATAATATAACGTAATATGCAGTGTATCATTGAAAATACCTTATATTATAACGTAATATGCAGTGTATCATTGAAAATACCTTCTAATATATAGTAGTTTATCATTGAAAATACCTTATAACATAACGTAATATACAGTGTAACATTGAAAATACCTTATAATATAACGAAATATGCAGTGTATCATTGAAAATACCTTATAATATATCGTAGTTTATCATTGAAAACGCCTTATAATGTAACGTAATATGGAGTGTTTCAATGAAAATACCTTATAATATAACGGAATATGCAGATTATCATTGAAAATACCTTATAATATAAGGTAATATGCAGTGTATCATTGAAAATACCTTATAATATAACGTAATATGCAGTGTATCATTGAAAATACAATAGAATATAACGTAATATGCAGTGTATCATTGAAAATACCTTATAATATAACGGAATTTGTAGTGTATCATTGAAAATACCTTATAATATAACGAAATATGCAGTGTGTCATTGAACATACCTTATATTATGTCGTAGTTTATCATTAAAAATACCTTATAGTATAACGTAATATGCAGTGTATCATTGAAAATAACTTATAATATAACGAAATATGCATTGTGTCATTGAAAAGACCTTATAATATAACGTAATATGCAGTGTATCATTGAAAATACCTTATAATATAACGTAATATGCAGTGTATCATTGAAAATACCTTATAATATAACGTAATATGCAGTGTATCATTGAAAATACCTTCTAATATATCGTAGTTTATCATTGAAAATACCTTATAATATAACGTAATATGCAGTGTATCATTGAAAATACCTTATATTATAACGTAATATGCAGTGTATCATTGAAAATACCTTGTAATATAACGTAATATGCATTGTATCATTGAAAATACCTTATAATATAACGTAATATGCAGTGTATCATTGAAAATACCTTCTAATATATCGTAGTTTATCATTGAAAAGACCTTATAATATAACGTAATATTTAGTTTATCATTGAAAATACCTTATAACATAACGTAAATTGCAGAGTATCATTGAAAATAACTTCTGATATAACGTAATATGCAGTGTATCATTGAAAATACCTTATAATATAGCGTAATATGCAGTGTATCATTGAAAATACCTTGTAATATAACGTAATATGCAGTGTATCATTGAAAATACCTTATAATATAACGTTTATATGCAGTGTATCATTGAAAATACCTTATAATATAAGGTAATATGCAGTGTATCATTGAAAATACCTTATAATATAACGTTTATATGCAGTGTATCATTGAAAATACAATAGAATATAACGTAATATGCAGTGTATCATTGAAAATACCTTATAATATATCGGAATTTGTAGTGTATCATTGAAAATACCTTATAATATAACGAAATATGCAGTGTGTCATTGAACATACCTTATATTATGTCGTAGTTTATCATTAAAAATACCTTATAGTATAACGTAATATGCAGTGTATCATTGAAAATAACTTATAATATAACGAAATATGCATTGTGTCATTGAAAAGACCTTATAATATAACGTAATATGCAGTGTATCATTGAAAATACCTTATAATATAACGTAATATGCAGTGTATCATTGAAAATACCTTATAATATAACGTAATATGCATTGTATCATTGAAAATACCTTATAATATAACGAAATATGCAGTGTGTCATTGAACATACCTTATATTATGTCGTAGTTTATCATTAAAAATACCTTATAGTATAACGTAATATGCAGTGTATCATTGAAAATAACTTATAATATAACGAAATATGCATTGTGTCATTGAAAAGACCTTATAATATAACGTAATATGCAGTGTATCATTGAAAATACCTTATAATATATCGTAGTTTATCATTGAAAACGCCTTATAATGTAACGTAATATGGAGTGTATCATTGAAAATACCTTATAATATAACGTAATATGCAGTGTATCATTGAAAATACCTTCTAATATATCGTAGTTTATCATTGAAAATACCTTATAATATAACGTAATATGCAGTGTATCATTGAAAATACCTTCTAATATATCGTAGTTTATCATTGAAAATACCTTATAATATAACGTAATATGCAGTGTATCATTGAAAATACCTTATATTATAACGTAATATGCAGTGTATCATTGAAAATACCTTGTAATATAACGTAATATGCAGTGTATCATTGAAAATACCTTATAATATAACGTAATATGCAGTGTATCATTGAAAATACCTTCTAATATATCGTAGTTTATCATTGAAAAGACCTTATAATATAACGTAATATTTAGTTTATCATTGAAAATACCTTATAACATAACGTAAATTGCAGAGTATCATTGAAAATAACTTATGATATAACGTAATATGCAGTGTATCATTGAAAATACCTTCTAATATTTCGTAGTTTATCATTGAAAATACCTTATAATATAACGTAATATGCAGTGTATCATTGAAAATACCTTATATTATAACGTAATATGCAGTGTATCATTGAAAATACCTTGTAATATAACGTAATATGCAGTGTATCATTGAAAATACCTTATAATATAACGTAATATGCAGTGTATCATTGAAAATACCTTCTAATATATCGTAGTTTATCATTGAAAAGACCTTATAATATAACGTAATATTTAGTTTATCATTGAAAATACCTTATAACATAACGTAAATTGCAGAGTATCATTGAAAATAACTTATGATATAACGTAATATGCAGTGTATCATTGAAAATACCTTATAATATAGCGTAATATGCAGTGTATCATTGAAAATACCTTGTAATATAACGTAATATGCAGTGTATCATTGAAAATACCTTATAATATAACGTTTATATGCAGTGTATCATTGAAAATACCTTATAATATAAGGTAATATGCAGTGTATCATTGAAAATACCTAATAATATAACGTTTATATGCAGTGTATCATTGAAAATACAATAGAATATAACGTAATATGCAGTGTATCATTGAAAATACCTTATAATATAACGGAATTTGTAGTGTATCATTGAAAATAACTTATAATATAACGAAATATGCATTGTGTCATTGAAAAGACCTTATAATATAACGGAATATGCAGTGTATCATTGAAAATACCTTATAATATAACGTAATATGCAGTGTATCATTGAAAATACCTTATAATATAACGTAATATGCAGTGTATCATTGAAAATACCTGATAATATATAGTAGTTTATCATTGAAAATACCTTATAACATAACGTAATATACAGTGTAACATTGAAAATACCTTATAATATAACGAAATATGCAGTGTATCATTGAAAATACCTTATAATATATCGTAGTTTATCATTGAAAACGCCTTATAATGTAACGTAATATGGAGTGTTTCAATGAAAATACCTTATAATATAACGGAATATGCAGATTATCATTGAAAATACCTTATAATATAACGTAATATGCAGTGTATCATTGAAAATACCTTATAATATAACGTAATATGCAGTGTATCATTGAAAATACCTTATAATATAACGTAATATGCAGTGTATCATTGAAAATACCTTATAATATATAGTAGTTTATCATTGAAAATACCTTATAACATAACGTAATATACAGTGTAACATTGAAAATACCTTATAATATAACGAAATATGCAGTGTATCATTGAAAATACCTTATAATATATCGTAGTTTATCATTGAAAACGCCTTATAATGTAACGTAATATGGAGTGTTTCAATGAAAATACCTTATAATATAACGGAATATGCAGATTATCATTGAAAATACCTTATAATATAACGTAATATGCAGTGTATCATTGAAAATACCTTATAATATAACGTAATATGCAGTGTATCATTGAAAATACCTTATAATATAACGTAATATGCAGTGTATCATTGAAAATACCTTCTAATATATCGTAGTTTATCATTGAAAATACCTTATAATATAACGTAATATGCAGTGTATCATTGAAAATACCTTATATTATAACGTAATATGCAGTGTATCATTGAAAATACCTTGTAATATAACGTAATATGCATTGTATCATTGAAAATACCTTATAATATAACGTAATATGCAGTGTATCATTGAAAATACCTTCTAATATATCGTAGTTTATCATTGAAAAGACCTTATAATATAACGTAATATTTAGTTTATCATTGAAAATACCTTATAACATAACGTAAATTGCAGAGTATCATTGAAAATAACTTATGATATAACGTAATATGCAGTGTATCATTGAAAATACCTTATAATATAGCGTAATATGCAGTGTATCATTGAAAATACCTTGTAATATAACGTAATATGCAGTGTATCATTGAAAATACCTTATAATATAACGTTTATATGCAGTGTATCATTGAAAATACCTTATAATATAAGGTAATATGCAGTGTATCATTGAAAATACCTTATAATATAACGTTTATATGCAGTGTATCATTGAAAATACAATAGAATATAACGTAATATGCAGTGTATCATTGAAAATACCTTATAATATATCGGAATTTGTAGTGTATCATTGAAAATACCTTATAATATAACGAAATATGCAGTGTGTCATTGAACATACCTTATATTATGTCGTAGTTTATCATTAAAAATACCTTATAGTATAACGTAATATGCAGTGTATCATTGAAAATAACTTATAATATAACGAAATATGCATTGTGTCATTGAAAAGACCTTATAATATAACGTAATATGCAGTGTATCATTGAAAATACCTTATAATATATCGTAGTTTATCATTGAAAACGCCTTATAATGTAACGTAATATGGAGTGTTTCAATGAAAATACCTTATAATATAACGGAATATGCAGATTATCATTGAAAATACCTTATAATATAACGTAATATGCAGTGTATCATTGAAAATACCTTATAATATAACGTAATATGCAGTGTATCATTGAAAATACCTTATAATATAACGTAATATGCAGTGTATCATTGAAAATACCTTCTAATATATCGTAGTTTATCATTGAAAATACCTTATAATATAACGTAATATGCAGTGTATCATTGAAAATACCTTCTAATATATCGTAGTTTATCATTGAAAATACCTTATAATATAACGTAATATGCAGTGTATCATTGAAAATACCTTATATTATAACGTAATATGCAGTGTATCATTGAAAATACCTTGTAATATAACGTAATATGCAGTGTATCATTGAAAATACCTTATAATATAACGTAATATGCAGTGTATCATTGAAAATACCTTCTAATATATCGTAGTTTATCATTGAAAAGACCTTATAATATAACGTAATATTTAGTTTATCATTGAAAATACCTTATAACATAACGTAAATTGCAGAGTATCATTGAAAATAACTTATGATATAGCGTAATATGCAGTGTATCATTGAAAATACAATAGAATATAACGTAATATGCAGTGTATCATTGAAAATACCTTATAATATAACGGAATTTGTAGTGTATCATTGAAAATACCTTATAATATAACGAAATATGCAGTGTGTCATTGAAAATACCTTATATTATGTCGTAGTTTATCATTAAAAATACCTTATAGTATAACGTAATATGCAGTGTATCATTGAAAATAACTTATAATATAACGAAATATGCATTGTGTCATTGAAAAGACCTTATAATATAACGTAATATGCAGTGTATCATTGAAAATACCTTATAATATAACGTAATATGCAGTGTATCATTGAAAATACCTTATAATATAACGTAATATGCAGTGTATCATTGAAAATACCTTATAATATATAGTAGTTTATCATTAAAAATACCTTATAACATAACGTAATATACAGTGTAACATTGAAAATACCTTATAATATAACGAAATATGCAGTGTATCATTGAAAATACCTTATAATATATCGTAGTTTATCATTGAAAACGCCTTATAATGTAACGTAATATGGAGTGTTTCAATGAAAATACCTTATAATATAACGGAATATGCAGATTATCATTGAAAATACCTTATAATATAACGTAATATGCAGTGTATCATTGAAAATACCTTATAATATAACGTAATATGCAGTGTATCATTGAAAATACCTTATAATATATAGTAGTTTATCATTGAAAATACCTTATAACATAACGTAATATACAGTGTAACATTGAAAATACCTTATAATATAACGAAATATGCAGTGTATCATTGAAAATACCTTATAATATATCGTAGTTTATCATTGAAAACGCCTTATAATGTAACGTAATATGGAGTGTTTCAATGAAAATACCTTATAATATATAGTAGTTTATCATTGAAAATACCTTATAACATAACGTAATATACAGTGTAACATTGAAAATACCTTATAATATAACGAAATATGCAGTGTATCATTGAAAATACCTTATAATATATCGTAGTTTATCATTGAAAACGCCTTATAATGTAACGTAATATGGAGTGTTTCAATGAAAATACCTTATAATATAACGGAATATGCAGATTATCATTGAAAATACCTTATAATATAACGTAATATGCAGTGTATCATTGAAAATACCTTATAATATAACGTAATATGCAGTGTATCATTGAAAATACCTTATAATATAACGTAATATGCAGTGTATCATTGAAAATACCTTCTAATATATCGTAGTTTATCATTGAAAATACCTTATAATATAACGTAATATGCAGTGTATCATTGAAAATACCTTATATTATAACGTAATATGCAGTGTATCATTGAAAATACATTGTAATATAACGTAATATGCAGTGTATCATTGAAAATACCTTATAATATAACGTAATATGCAGTGTATCATTGAAAATACCTTCTAATATATCGTAGTTTATCATTGAAAAGACCTTATAATATAACGTAATATTTAGTTTATCATTGAAAATACCTTATAACATAACGTAAATTGCAGAGTATCATTGAAAATAACTTATGATATAACGTAATATGCAGTGTATCATTGAAAATACCTTATAATATAGCGTAATATGCAGTGTATCATTGAAAATACCTTGTAATATAACGTAATATGCAGTGTATCATTGAAAATACCTTATAATATAACGTTTATATGCAGTGTATCATTGAAAATACCTTATAATATAAGGTAATATGCAGTGTATCATTGAAAATACCTTATAATATAACGTTTATATGCAGTGTATCATTGAAAATACCTTATAATATAGCGTAATATGCAGTGTATCATTGAAAATACCTTGTAATATAACGTAATATGCAGTGTATCATTGAAAATACCTTATAATATAACGTTTATATGCAGTGTATCATTGAAAATACCTTATAATATAAGGTAATATGCAGTGTATCATTGAAAATACCTTATAATATAACGTTTATATGCAGTGTATCATTGAAAATACAATAGAATATAACGTAATATGCAGTGTATCATTGAAAATACCTTATAATATATCGGAATTTGTAGTGTATCATTGAAAATACCTTATAATATAACGAAATATGCAGTGTGTCATTGAACATACCTTATATTATGTCGTAGTTTATCATTAAAAATACCTTATAGTATAACGTAATATGCAGTGTATCATTGAAAATAACTTATAATATAACGAAATATGCATTGTGTCATTGAAAAGACCTTATAATATAACGTAATATGCAGTGTATCATTGAAAATACCTTATAATATATCGTAGTTTATCATTGAAAACGCCTTATAATGTAACGTAATATGGAGTGTTTCAATAAAAATACCTTATAATATAACGGAATATGCAGATTATCATTGAAAATACCTTATAATATAACGTAATATGCAGTGTATCATTGAAAATACCTTATAATATAACGTAATATGCAGTGTATCATTGAAAATACCTTATAATATAACGTAATATGCAGTGTATCATTGAAAATACCTTCTAATATATCGTAGTTTATCATTGAAAATACCTTATAATATAACGTAATATGCAGTGTATCATTGAAAATACCTTCTAATATATCGTAGTTTATCATTGAAAATACCTTATAATATAACGTAATATGCAGTGTATCATTGAAAATACCTTATAATATAACGTAATATGCAGTGTATCATTGAAAATACCTTGTAATATAACGTAATATGCAGTGTATCATTGAAAATACCTTATAATATAACGTAATATGCAGTGTATCATTGAAAATACCTTCTAATATATCGTAGTTTATCATTGAAAAGACCTTATAATATAACGTAATATTTAGTTTATCATTGAAAATACCTTATAACATAACGTAAATTGCAGAGTATCATTGAAAATAACTTATGATATAGCGTAATATGCAGTGTATCATTGAAAATACAATAGAATATAACGTAATATGCAGTGTATCATTGAAAATACCTTATAATATAACGGAATTTGTAGTGTATCATTGAAAATACCTTATAATATAACGAAATATGCAGTGTGTCATTGAAAATACCTTATATTATGTCGTAGTTTATCATTAAAAATACCTTATAGTATAACGTAATATGCAGTGTATCATTGAAAATAACTTATAATATAACGAAATATGCATTGTGTCATTGAAAAGACCTTATAATATAACGTAATATGCAGTGTATCATTGAAAATACCTTATAATATAACGTAATATGCAGTGTATCATTGAAAATACCTTATAATATAACGTAATATGCAGTGTATCATTGAAAATACCTTATAATATATAGTAGTTTATCATTAAAAATACCTTATAACATAACGTAATATACAGTGTAACATTGAAAATACCTTATAATATAACGAAATATGCAGTGTATCATTGAAAATACCTTATAATATATCGTAGTTTATCATTGAAAACGCCTTATAATGTAACGTAATATGGAGTGTTTCAATGAAAATACCTTATAATATAACGGAATATGCAGATTATCATTGAAAATACCTTATAATATAACGTAATATGCAGTGTATCATTGAAAATACCTTATAATATAACGTAATATGCAGTGTATCATTGAAAATACCTTATAATATATAGTAGTTTATCATTGAAAATACCTTATAACATAACGTAATATACAGTGTAACATTGAAAATACCTTATAATATAACGAAATATGCAGTGTATCATTGAAAATACCTTATAATATATCGTAGTTTATCATTGAAAACGCCTTATAATGTAACGTAATATGGAGTGTTTCAATGAAAATACCTTATAATATATAGTAGTTTATCATTGAAAATACCTTATAACATAACGTAATATACAGTGTAACATTGAAAATACCTTATAATATAACGAAATATGCAGTGTATCATTGAAAATACCTTATAATATATCGTAGTTTATCATTGAAAACGCCTTATAATGTAACGTAATATGGAGTGTTTCAATGAAAATACCTTATAATATAACGGAATATGCAGATTATCATTGAAAATACCTTATAATATAACGTAATATGCAGTGTATCATTGAAAATACCTTATAATATAACGTAATATGCAGTGTATCATTGAAAATACCTTATAATATAACGTAATATGCAGTGTATCATTGAAAATACCTTCTAATATATCGTAGTTTATCATTGAAAATACCTTATAATATAACGTAATATGCAGTGTATCATTGAAAATACCTTATATTATAACGTAATATGCAGTGTATCATTGAAAATACATTGTAATATAACGTAATATGCAGTGTATCATTGAAAATACCTTATAATATAACGTAATATGCAGTGTATCATTGAAAATACCTTCTAATATATCGTAGTTTATCATTGAAAAGACCTTATAATATAACGTAATATTTAGTTTATCATTGAAAATACCTTATAACATAACGTAAATTGCAGAGTATCATTGAAAATAACTTATGATATAACGTAATATGCAGTGTATCATTGAAAATACCTTATAATATAGCGTAATATGCAGTGTATCATTGAAAATACCTTGTAATATAACGTAATATGCAGTGTATCATTGAAAATACCTTATAATATAACATTTATATGCAGTGTATCATTGAAAATACCTTATAATATAAGGTAATATGCAGTGTATCATTGAAAATACCTTATAATATAACGTTTATATGCAGTGTATCATTGAAAATACAATAGAATATAACGTAATATGCAGTGTATCATTGAAAATACCTTATAATATAACGGAATTTGTAGTGTATCATTGAAAATACCTTATAATATAACGAAATATGCAGTGTGTCATTGAACATACCTTATATTATGTCGTAGTTTATCATTAAAAATACCTTATAGTATAACGTAATATGCAGTGTATCATTGAAAATACCTTATAATATAACGAAATATGCAGTGTGTCATTGAACATACCTTATATTATGTCGTAGTTTATCATTAAAAATACCTTATAGTATAACGTAATATGCAGTGTATCATTGAAAATAACTTATAATATAACGAAATATGCATTGTGTCATTGAAAAGACCTTATAATATAACGTAATATGCAGTGTATCATTGAAAATACCTTATAATATAACGTAATATGCAGTGTATCATTGAAAATACCTTATAATATAACGTAATATGCATTGTATCATTGAAAATACCTTATAATATAACGTAATTTGCGGTGTATCAATGAAAATACCTTATAATATAACGGAATATGCAGATTATCATTGAAAATACCTTATAATATAACGTAATATGCAGTGTATCATTGAAAATACCTTATAATATAACGTAATATGCAGTGTATCATTGAAAATACCTTCTAATATATCGTAGTTTATCATTGAAAATACCTTATAATATAACGTAATATGCAGTGTATCATTGAAAATACCTTATATTATAACGTAATATGCAGTGTATCATTGAAAATACCTTGTAATATAACGTAATATGCAGTGTATCATTGAAAATACCTTATAATATAACGTAATATGCAGTGTATCATTGAAAATACCTTCTAATATATCGTAGTTTATCATTGAAAAGACCTTATAATATAACGTAATATTTAGTTTATCATTGGAAATACCTTATAACATAACGTAAATTGCAGAGTATCATTGAAAATAACTTATGATATAACGTAATATGCAGTGTATCATTGAAAATACCTTATAATATAGCGTAATATGCAGTGTATCATTGAAAATACCTTGTAATATAACGTAATATGCAGTGTATCATTGAAAATACCTTTTAATATATCGTAGTTTATCATTGAAAATGCCTTATAATGTAACGTAATATGGAGTGTTTCAATGAAAATACCTTATAATATAACGTAATATGCAGTGTATCATTGAAAATACCTTATAATATAACGTAATATGCAGTGTATCATTGAAAATACCTTATAATATATCGTAATATGCAGTGTATCATTGAAAATACCTCATAATATATCGTAATTTGTAGTATATCATTGAAAATACCTCATAATATAACGTAATATGCAGTGTATCATTGAAAATACCTTATAATATAACGTTTATATGCAGTGTATCATTGAAAATACCTTATAATATAACGTAATATGCAGTGTATCATTGAAAATACCTTATAATATAACGTTTATATGCAGTGTATCATTGAAAATACAATAGAATATAACGTAATATGCAGTGTATCATTGAAAATACCTTATAATATATCGTAGTTTATCATTGAAAATACCTTATAATATAACGTAATATGCAGTGTATCATTGAAAATACCTTATATTATAACGTAATATGCAGTGTATCATTGAAAATACATTGTAATATAACGTAATATGCAGTGTATCATTGAAAATACCTTATAATATAACGTAATATGCAGTGTATCATTGAAAATACCTTCTAATATATCGTAGTTTATCATTGAAAAGACCTTATAATATAACGTAATATTTAGTTTATCATTGAAAATACCTTATAACATAACGTAAATTGCAGAGTATCATTGAAAATAACTTATGATATAACGTAATATGCAGTGTATCATTGAAAATACCTTATAATATAGCGTAATATGCAGTGTATCATTGAAAATACCTTGTAATATAACGTAATATGCAGTGTATCATTGAAAATACCTTATAATATAACGTTTATATGCAGTGTATCATTGAAAATACCTTATAATATAAGGTAATATGCAGTGTATCATTGAAAATACCTTATAATATAACGTTTATATGCAGTGTATCATTGAAAATACAATAGAATATAACGTAATATGCAGTATATCATTGAAAATACCTTATAATATAACGGAATTTGTAGTGTATCATTGAAAATACCTTATAATATAACGAAATATGCAGTGTGCCATTGAACATACCTTATATTATGTCGTAGTTTATCATTAAAAATACCTTATAGTATAACGTAATATGCAGTGTATCATTGAAAATGCCTTATAATATAACGTAATTTGCAGTGTATCAATGAAAATACCTTATAATATAACGTGATATGCAATGTATCATTGAAAATAGCTTATAATATAACGTAATTTGTAGTGTATCATTGAAAATACCTTATAATATAACGTAATATGCAGTGTATCATTGAAAATACCTTATAATATAACGTTTATATGCAGTGTATCATTGAAAATACCTTATAATATAACGTAATATGCAGTGTATCATTGAAAATACCTTATAATATAACGTAATATGCAGTGTATCATTGAAAATACCTTCTAATATATCGTAGTTTATCATTGAAAATATCTTATAATATAACGTAATATGCAGTGTATCATTGAAAATACCTTATATTATAACGTAATATGCAGTGTATCATTGAAAATACCTTGTAATATAACGTAATATGCAGTGTATCATTGAAAATACCTTATAATATAACGTAATATGCAGTGTATCATTGAAAATACCTTCTAATATATCGTAGTTTATCATTGAAAAGACCTTATAATATAACGTAATATTTAGTTTATCATTGAAAATACCTTATAACATAACGTAAATTGCAGAGTATCATTGAAAATAACTTATGATATAACGTAATATGCAGTGTATCATTGAAAATACCTTATAATATAGCGTAATATGCAGTGTATCATTGAAAATACCTTGTAATATAACGTAATATGCAGTGTATCATTGAAAATACCTTATAATATAACATTTATATGCAGTGTATCATTGAAAATACCTTATAATATAAGGTAATATGCAGTGTATCATTGAAAATACCTTATAATATAACGTTTATATGCAGTGTATCATTGAAAATACAATAGAATATAACGTAATATGCAGTGTATCATTGAAAATACCTTATAATATAACGGAATTTGTAGTGTATCATTGAAAATACCTTATAATATAACGAAATATGCAGTGTGTCATTGAACATACCTTATATTATGTCGTAGTTTATCATTAAAAATACCTTATAGTATAACGTAATATGCAGTGTATCATTGAAAATACCTTATAATATAACGTAATTTGCAGTGTATCAATGAAAATACCTTATAATATAACGTGATATGCAATGTATCATTGAAAATAGCTTATAATATAACGTAATTTGTAGTGTATCATTGAAAATACCTTATAATATAACGTAATATGCAGTGTATCATTGAAAATACCTTATAATATAACGTTTATATGCAGTGTATCATTGAAAATACCTTATAATATAACGTAATATGCAGTGTATCATTGAAAATACCTTATAATATAACGTTTATATGCAGTGTATCATTGAAAATACAATAGAATATAACGTAATATGCAGTGTATCATTGAAAATACCTTATAATATATCGGAATTTGTAGTGTATCATTGAAAATACCTTATAATATAACGAAATATGCAGTGTGTCATTGAACATACCTTATATTATGTCGTAGTTTATCATTAAAAATACCTTATAGTATAACGTAATATGCAGTGTATCATTGAAAATAACTTATAATATAACGAAATATGCATTGTGTCATTGAAAAGACCTTATAATATAACGTAATATGCAGTGTATCATTGAAAATACCTTATAATATATCGTAGTTTATCATTGAAAACGCCTTATAATGTAACGTAATATGGAGTGTTTCAATGAAAATACCTTATAATATAACGGAATATGCAGATTATCATTGAAAATACCTTATTATATAACGTAATATGCAGTGTATCATTGAAAATACCTTATAATATAACGTAATATGCATTGTATCATTGAAAATACCTTATAATATAACGAAATATGCAGTGTGTCATTGAACATACCTTATATTATGTCGTAGTTTATCATTAAAAATACCTTATAGTATAACGTAATATGCAGTGTATCATTGAAAATAACTTATAATATAACGAAATATGCATTGTGTCATTGAAAAGACCTTATAATATAACGTAATATGCAGTGTAACATTGAAAATACCTTATAATATAACGAAATATGCAGTGTATCATTGAAAATACCTTTTAATATATCGTAGTTTATCATTGAAAACGCCTTATAATGTAACGTAATATGGAGTGTTTCAATGAAAATACCTTATAATATAACGGAATATGCAGATTATCATTGAAAATACCTTCTAATATATCGTAGTTTATCATTGAAAATACCTTATAATATAACGTAATATGCAGTGTATCATTGAAAATACCTTATAATATAACGTAATATGCAGTGTATCATTGAAAATACCTTGTAATATAACGTAATATGCAGTGTATCATTGAAAATACCTTATAATATAACGTAATATGCAGTGTATCATTGAAAATACCTTCTAATATATCGTAGTTTATCATTGAAAAGACCTTATAATATAACGTAATATTTAGTTTATCATTGGAAATACCTTATAACATAACGTAAATTGCAGAGTATCATTGAAAATAACTTATGATATAACGTAATATGCAGTGTATCATTGAAAATACCTTATAATATAGCGTAATATGCAGTGTATCATTGAAAATACCTTGTAATATAACGTAATATGCAGTGTATCATTGAAAATACCTTTTAATATATCGTAGTTTATCATTGAAAATGCCTTATAATGTAACGTAATATGGAGTGTTTCAATGAAAATACCTTATAATATAACGGAATATGCAGAGTATCATTGAAAATACCTTATAATATAACGTAATATGCAGTGTATCATTGAAAATACCTTATAATATATCGTAATATGCAGTGTATCATTGAAAATACCTCATAATATATCGTAATTTGTAGTATATCATTGAAAATACCTCATAATATAACGTAATATGCAGTGTATCATTGAAAATACCTTATAATATAACGTTTATATGCAGTGTATCATTGAAAATACCTTATAATATAACGTAATATGCAGTGTATCATTGAAAATACCTTATAATATAACGTTTATATGCAGTGTATCATTGAAAATACAATAGAATATAACGTAATATGCAGTGTATCATTGAAAATACCTTATAATATATCGGAATTTGTAGTGTATCATTGAAAATACCTTATAATATAACGAAATATGCAGTGTGTCATTGAACATACCTTATATTATGTCGTAGTTTATCATTAAAAATACCTTATAGTATAACGTAATATGCAGTGTATCATTGAAAATAACTTATAATATAACGAAATATGCATTGTGTCATTGAAAAGACCTTATAATATAACGTAATATGCAGTGTATCATTGAAAATACCTTATAATATAACGTAATATGCAGTGTATCATTGAAAATACCTTATAATATAACGTAATATGCATTGTATCATTGAAAATACCTTATAATATAACGTAATTTGCAGTGTATCAATGAAAATACCTTATAATATAACGTGATATGCAATGTATCATTGAAAATAGCTTATAATATAACGTAATTTGTAGTGTATCATTGAAAATACCTTATAATGTAACGTAATATGGAGTGTTTCAATGAAAATACCTTATAATATAACGGAATATGCAGATTATCATTGAAAATACCTTATTATATAACGTAATATGCAGTGTATCATTGAAAATACCTTATAATATAACGTAATATGCATTGTATCATTGAAAATACCTTATAATATAACGAAATATGCAGTGTGTCATTGAACATACCTTATATTATGTCGTAGTTTATCATTAAAAATACCTTATAGTATAACGTAATATGCAGTGTATCATTGAAAATAACTTATAATATAACGAAATATGCATTGTGTCATTGAAAAGACCTTATAATATAACGTAATATGCAGTGTAACATTGAAAATACCTTATAATATAACGAAATATGCAGTATATCATTGAAAATACCTTTTAATATATCGTAGTTTATCATTGAAAACGCCTTATAATGTAACGTAATATGGAGTGTTTCAATGAAAATACCTTATAATATAACGGAATATGCAGATTATCATTGAAAATACCTTCTAATATATCGTAGTTTATCATTGAAAATACCTTATAATATAACGTAATATGCAGTGTATCATTGAAAATACCTTATATTATAACGTAATATGCAGTGTATCATTGAAAATACCTTGTAATATAACGTAATATGCAGTGTATCATTGAAAATACCTTATAATATAACGTAATATGCAGTGTATCATTGAAAATACCTTCTAATATATCGTAGTTTATCATTGAAAAGACCTTATAATATAACGTAATATTTAGTTTATCATTGGAAATACCTTATAACATAACGTAAATTGCAGAGTATCATTGAAAATAACTTATGATATAACGTAATATGCAGTGTATCATTGAAAATACCTTATAATATAGCGTAATATGCAGTGTATCATTGAAAATACCTTGTAATATAACGTAATATGCAGTGTATCATTGAAAATACCTTTTAATATATCGTAGTTTATCATTGAAAATGCCTTATAATGTAACGTAATATGGAGTGTTTCAATGAAAATACCTTATAATATAACGGAATATGCAGAGTATCATTGAAAATACCTTATAATATAACGTAATATGCAGTGTATCATTGAAAATACCTTATAATATATCGTAATATGCAGTGTATCATTGAAAATACCTCATAATATATCGTAATTTGTAGTATATCATTGAAAATACCTCATAATATAACGTAATATGCAGTGTATCATTGAAAATACCTTATAATATAACGTTTATATGCAGTGTATCATTGAAAATACCTTATAATATAACGTAATATGCAGTGTATCATTGAAAATACCTTATAATATAACGTTTATATGCAGTGTATCATTGAAAATACAATAGAATATAACGTAATATGCAGTGTATCATTGAAAATACCTTATAATATATCGGAATTTGTAGTGTATCATTGAAAATACCTTATAATATAACGAAATATGCAGTGTGTCATTGAACATACCTTATATTATGTCGTAGTTTATCATTAAAAATACCTTATAGTATAACGTAATATGCAGTGTATCATTGAAAATAACTTATAATATAACGAAATATGCATTGTGTCATTGAAAAGACCTTATAATATAACGTAATATGCAGTGTATCATTGAAAATACCTTATAATATAACGTAATATGCAGTGTATCATTGAAAATACCTTATAATATAACGTAATATGCAGTGTATCATTGAAAATACCTTATAATATAACGTAATTTGCAGTGTATCAATGAAAATACCTTATAATATAACGTGATATGCAATGTATCATTGAAAATAGCTTATAATATAACGTAATTTGTAGTGTATCATTGAAAATACCTTATAATATAACGTAATATGCAGTGTATCATTGAAAATACCTTATAATATAACGTTTATATGCAGTGTATCATTGAAAATACCTTATAATATAACGTAATATGCAGTGTATCATTGAAAATACCTTATAATATAACGTTTATATGCAGTGTATCATTGAAAATACAATAGAATATAACGTAATATGCAGTGTATCATTGAAAATACCTTATAATATATCGGAATTTGTAGTGTATCATTGAAAATACCTTATAATATAACGAAATATGCAGTGTGTCATTGAACATACCTTATATTATGTCGTAGTTTATCATTAAAAATACCTTATAGTATAACGTAATATGCAGTGTATCATTGAAAATAACTTATAATATAACGAAATATGCATTGTGTCATTGAAAAGACCTTATAATATAACGTAATATGCAGTGTATCATTGAAAATACCTTATAATATATCGTAGTTTATCATTGAAAACGCCTTATAATGTAACGTAATATGGAGTGTTTCAATGAAAATACCTTATAATATAACGGAATATGCAGATTATCATTGAAAATACCTTGTAATATAACGTAATATGCAGTGTATCATTGAAAATACCTTTTAATATATCGTAGTTTATCATTGAAAATGCCTTATAATGTAACGTAATATGGAGTGTTTCAATGAAAATATCTTATAATATAACGGAATATGCAGAGTATCATTGAAAATACCTTATAATATAACGTAATATGCAGTGTATCATTGAAAATACCTTATAATATATCGTAATATGCAGTGTATCATTGAAAATACCTCATAATATATCGTAATTTGTAGTATATCATTGAAAATACCTCATAATATAACGTAATATGCAGTGTATCATTGAAAATACCTTATAATATAACGTTTATATGCAGTGTATCATTGAAAATACCTTATAATATAACGTAATATGCAGTGTATCATTGAAAATACCTTATAATATAACGTTTATATGCAGTGTATCATTGAAAATACAATAGAATATAACGTAATATGCAGTGTATCATTGAAAATACCTTATAATATATCGGAATTTGTAGTGTATCATTGAAAATACCTTATAATATAACGAAATATGCAGTGTGTCATTGAACATACCTTATATTATGTCGTAGTTTATCATTAAAAATACCTTATAGTATAACGTAATATGCAGTGTATCATTGAAAATTACTTATAATGTAACGAAATATGCATTGTGTCATTGAAAAGACCTTATAATATAACGTAATATGCAGTGTATCATTGAAAATACCTTATAATATAACGTAATATGCAGTGTATCATTGAAAATACCTTATAATATAACGTAATATGCATTGTATCATTGAAAATACCTTATAATATAACGTAATTTGCAGTGTATCAATGAAAATACCTTATAATATAACGTGATATGCAATGTATCATTGAAAATAGCTTATAATATAACGTAATTTGTAGTGTATCATTGAAAATACCTTATAATATAACGTAATATGCAGTGTATCATTGAAAATACCTTATAATATAACGTTTATATGCAGTGTATCATTGAAAATACCTTATAATATAACGTAATATGCAGTGTATCATTGAAAATACCTTATAATATAACGTTTATATGCAGTGTATCATTGAAAATACAATAGAATATAACGTAATATGCAGTGTATCATTGAAAATACCTTATAATATATCGGAATTTGTAGTGTATCATTGAAAATACCTTATAATATAACGAAATATGCAGTGTGTCATTGAACATACCTTATATTATGTCGTAGTTTATCATTAAAAATACCTTATAGTATAACGTAATATGCAGTGTATCATTGAAAATAACTTATAATATAACGAAATATGCATTGTGTCATTGAAAAGACCTTATAATATAACGTAATATGCAGTGTATCATTGAAAATACCTTGTAATATATCGTAGTTTATCATTGAAAAGACCTTATAATATAACGTAATATTTAGTTTATCATTGAAAATACCTTATAACATAACGTAAATTGCAGAGTATCATTGAAAATAACTTATGATATAACGTAATATGCAGTGTATCATTGAAAATACCTTATAATATAGCGTAATATGCAGTGTATCATTGAAAATACCTTGTAATATAACGTAATATGCAGTGTATCATTGAAAATACCTTATAATATAACGTTTATATGCAGTGTATCATTGAAAATACCTTATAATATAACGTAATATGCAGTGTATCATTGAAAATACCTTATAATATACCGTTTATATGCAGTGTATCATTGAAAATACAATAGAATATAACGTAATATGCAGTGTATCATTGAAAATACCTTATAATATAACGGAATTTGTAGTGTATCATTGAAAATACCTTATAATATAACGAAATATGCAGTGTGTCATTGAACATACCTTATATTATGTCGTAGTTTATCATTAAAAATACCTTATAGTATAACGTAATATGCAGTGTATCATTGAAAATAACTTATAATATAACGAAATATGCATTGTGTCATTGAAAAGACCTTATAATATAACGTAATATGCAGTGTATCATTGAAAATACCTTATAATATAACGTAATATGCATTGTATCATTGAAAATACCTTATAATATAACGTAATTTGCAGTGTATCAATGAAAATACCTTATAATATAACGTGATATGCAATGTATCATTGAAAATAGCTTATAATATAACGTAATTTGTAGTGTATCATTGAAAATACCTTATAATATAACGTAATATGCAGTGTATCATTGAAAATACCTTATAATATAACGTTTATATGCAGTGTATCATTGAAAATACCTTATAATATAACGTAATATGCAGTGTATCATTGAAAATACCTTATAATATAACGTTTATATGCAGTGTATCATTGAAAATACAATAGAATATAACGTAATATGCAGTGTATCATTGAAAATACCTTATAATATATCGGAATTTGTAGTGTATCATTGAAAATACCTTATAATATAACGAAATATGCAGTGTGTCATTGAACATACCTTATATTATGTCGTAGTTTATCATTAAAAATACCTTATAGTATAACGTAATATGCAGTGTATCATTGAAAATAACTTATAATATAACGAAATATGCATTGTGTCATTGAAAAGACCTTATAATATAACGTAATATGCAGTGTATCATTGAAAATACCTTGTAATATATCGTAGTTTATCATTGAAAAGACCTTATAATATAACGTAATATTTAGTTTATCATTGAAAATACCTTGTAACATAACGTAAATTGCAGAGTATCATTGAAAATAACTTATGATATAACGTAATATGCAGTGTATCACTGAAAATACCTTATAATATAGCGTAATATGCAGTGTATCATTGAAAATACCTTGTAATATAACGTAATATGCAGTGTATCATTGAAAATACCTTATAATATAACGTTTATATGCAGTGTATCATTGAAAATACCTTATAATATAACGTAATATGCAGTGTATCATTGAAAATACCTTATAATATACCGTTTATATGCAGTGTATCATTGAAAATACAATAGAATATAACGTAATATGCAGTGTATCATTGAAAATACCTTATAATATAACGGAATTTGTAGTGTATCATTGAAAATACCTTATAATATAACGAAATATGCAGTGTGTCATTGAACATACCTTATATTATGTCGTAGTTTATCATTAAAAATACCTTATAGTATAACGTAATATGCAGTGTATCATTGAAAATAACTTATAATATAACGAAATATGCATTGTGTCATTGAAAAGACCTTATAATATAACGTAATATGCAGTGTATCATTGAAAATACCTTATAATATAACGTAATATGCATTGTATCATTGAAAATACCTTATAATATAACGTAATTTGCAGTGTATCAATGAAAATACCTTATAATATAACGTGATATGCAATGTATCATTGAAAATAGCTTATAATATAACGTAATTTGTAGTGTATCATTGAAAATACCTTATAATATAACGTAATATGCAGTGTATCATTGAAAATACCTTATAATATAACGAAATATGCAGTGTGTCATTGAACATACCTTATATTATGTCGTAGTTTATCATTAAAAATACCTTATAGTATAACGTAATATGCAGTGTATCATTGAAAATAACTTATAATATAACGAAATATGCATTGTGTCATTGAAAAGACCTTATAATATAACGTAATATGCAGTGTATCATTGAAAATACCTTATAATATATCGTAGTTTATCATTGAAAACGCCTTATAATGTAACGTAATATGGAGTGTTTCAATGAAAATACCTTATAATATAACGGAATATGCAGTGTATCATTGAAAATACCTTGTAATATAACGTAATATGCAGTGTATCATTGAAAATACCTTTTAATATATCGTAGTTTATCATTGAAAATGCCTTATAATGTAACGTAATATGGAGTGTTTCAATGAAAATATCTTATAATATAACGGAATATGCAGAGTATCATTGAAAATACCTTATAATATAACGTAATATGCAGTGTATCATTGAAAATACCTTATAATATATCGTAATATGCAGTGTATCATTGAAAATACCTCATAATATATCGTAATTTGTAGTATATCATTGAAAATACCTCATAATATAACGTAATATGCAGTGTATCATTGAAAATACCTTATAATATAACGTTTATATGCAGTGTATCATTGAAAATACCTTATAATATAACGTAATATGCAGTGTATCATTGAAAATACCTTATAATATAACGTTTATATGCAGTGTATCATTGAAAATACAATAGAATATAACGTAATATGCAGTGTATCATTGAAAATACCTTATAATATATCGGAATTTGTAGTGTATCATTGAAAATACCTTATAATATAACGAAATATGCAGTGTGTCATTGAACATACCTTATATTATGTCGTAGTTTATCATTAAAAATACCTTATAGTATAACGTAATATGCAGTGTATCATTGAAAATTACTTATAATGTAACGAAATATGCATTGTGTCATTGAAAAGACCTTATAATATAACGTAATATGCAGTGTATCATTGAAAATACCTTATAATATAACGTAATATGCAGTGTATCATTGAAAATACCTTATAATATAACGTAATATGCATTGTATCATTGAAAATACCTTATAATATAACGTAATTTGCAGTGTATCAATGAAAATACCTTATAATATAACGTGATATGCAATGTATCATTGAAAATAGCTTATAATATAACGTAATTTGTAGTGTATCATTGAAAATACCTTATAATATAACGTAATATGCAGTGTATCATTGAAAATACCTTATAATATAACGTTTATATGCAGTGTATCATTGAAAATACCTTATAATATAACGTAATATGCAGTGTATCATTGAAAATACCTTATAATATAACGTTTATATGCAGTGTATCATTGAAAATACAATAGAATATAACGTAATATGCAGTGTATCATTGAAAATACCTTATAATATATCGGAATTTGTAGTGTATCATTGAAAATACCTTATAATATAACGAAATATGCAGTGTGTCATTGAACATACCTTATATTATGTCGTAGTTTATCATTAAAAATACCTTATAGTATAACGTAATATGCAGTGTATCATTGAAAATAACTTATAATATAACGAAATATGCATTGTGTCATTGAAAAGACCTTATAATATAACGTAATATGCAGTGTATCATTGAAAATACCTTATAATATAACGTTTATATGCAGTGTATCATTGAAAATACCTTATAATATAACGTAATATGCAGTGTATCATTGAAAATACCTTATAATATAACGTTTATATGCAGTGTATCATTGAAAATACAATAGAATATAACGTAATATGCAGTGTATCATTGAAAATACCTTATAATATATCGGAATTTGTAGTGTATCATTGAAAATACCTTATAATATAACGAAATATGCAGTGTGTCATTGAACATACCTTATATTATGTCGTAGTTTATCATTAAAAATACCTTATAGTATAACGTAATATGCAGTGTATCATTGAAAATTACTTATAATGTAACGAAATATGCATTGTGTCATTGAAAAGACCTTATAATATAACGTAATATGCAGTGTATCATTGAAAATACCTTATAATATAACGTAATATGCAGTGTATCATTGAAAATACCTTATAATATAACGTAATATGCATTGTATCATTGAAAATACCTTATAATATAACGTAATTTGCAGTGTATCAATGAAAATACCTTATAATATAACGTGATATGCAATGTATCATTGAAAATAGCTTATAATATAACGTAATTTGTAGTGTATCATTGAAAATACCTTATAATATAACGTAATATGCAGTGTATCATTGAAAATACCTTATAATATAACGTTTATATGCAGTGTATCATTGAAAATACCTTATAATATAACGTAATATGCAGTGTATCATTGAAAATACCTTATAATATAACGTTTATATGCAGTGTATCATTGAAAATACAATAGAATATAACGTAATATGCAGTGTATCATTGAAAATACCTTATAATATATCGGAATTTGTAGTGTATCATTGAAAATACCTTATAATATAACGAAATATGCAGTGTGTCATTGAACATACCTTATATTATGTCGTAGTTTATCATTAAAAATACCTTATAGTATAACGTAATATGCAGTGTATCATTGAAAATAACTTATAATATAACGAAATATGCATTGTGTCATTGAAAAGACCTTATAATATAACGTAATATGCAGTGTATCATTGAAAATACCTTGTAATATATCGTAGTTTATCATTGAAAAGACCTTATAATATAACGTAATATTTAGTTTATCATTGAAAATACCTTATAACATAACGTAAATTGCAGAGTATCATTGAAAATAACTTATGATATAACGTAATATGCAGTGTATCACTGAAAATACCTTATAATATAGCGTAATATGCAGTGTATCATTGAAAATACCTTGTAATATAACGTAATATGCAGTGTATCATTGAAAATACCTTATAATATACCGTTTATATGCAGTGTATCATTGAAAATACCTTATAATATAACGTAATATGCAGTGTATCATTGAAAATACCTTATAATATACCGTTTATATGCAGTGTATCATTGAAAATACAATAGAATATAACGTAATATGCAGTGTATCATTGAAAATACCTTATAATATAACGGAATTTGTAGTGTATCATTGAAAATACCTTATAATATAACGAAATATGCAGTGTGTCATTGAACATACCTTATATTATGTCGTAGTTTATCATTAAAAATACCTTATAGTATAACGTAATATGCAGTGTATCATTGAAAATAACTTATAATATAACGAAATATGCATTGTGTCATTGAAAAGACCTTATAATATAACGTAATATGCAGTGTATCATTGAAAATACCTTATAATATAACGTAATATGCAGTGTATCATTGAAAATACCTTATAATATAACGTAATATGCATTGTATCATTGAAAATACCTTATAATATAACGAAATATGCAGTGTGTCATTGAACATACCTTATAATATAACGAAATATGCAGTGTATCATTGAAAATACCTTATAATATATCGTAGTTTATCATTGAAAACGCCTTATAATGTAACGTAATATGGAGTGTTTCAATGAAAATACCTTATAATATAACGGAATATGCAGATTATCATTGAAAATACCTTATAATATAACGTAATATGCAGTGTATCATTGAAAATACCTTATAATATAACGTAATATGCAGTGTAACATTGAAAATACCTTATAATATAACGAAATATGCAGTGTATCATTGAAAATACCTTATAATATATCGTAGTTTATCATTGAAAACGCCTTATAATGTAACGTAATATGGAGTGTTTCAATGAAAATACCTTATAATATAACGGAATATGCAGATTATCATTGAAAATACCTTATAATATAACGTAATATGCAGTGTATCATTGAAAATACCTTCTAATATATCGTAGTTTATCATTGAAAATACCTTATAATATAACGTAATATGCAGTGTATCATTGAAAATACCTTATATTATAACGTAATATGCAGTGTATCATTGAAAATACCTTGTAATATAACGTAATATGCAGTGTATCATTGAAAATACCTTATAATATAACGTAATATGCAGTGTATCATTGAAAATACCTTCTAATATATCGTAGTTTATCATTGAAAACGCCTTATAATGTAACGTAATATGGAGTGTTTCAATGAAAATACCTTATAATATAACGGAATATGCAGATTATCATTGAAAAGACCTTATAATATAACGTAATATGCAGTGTATCATTGAAAATACCTTATAATATAACGTAATATGCAGTGTATCATTGAAAATACCTTATAATATAACGTAATATGCATTGTATCATTGAAAATACCTTATAATATAACGAAATATGCAGTGTGTCATTGAACATACCTTATAATATAACGAAATATGCAGTGTATCATTGAAAATACCTTATAATATATCGTAGTTTATCATTGAAAACGCCTTATAATGTAACGTAATATGGAGTGTTTCAATGAAAATACCTTATAATATAACGGAATATGCAGATTATCATTGAAAATACCTTATAATATAACGTAATATGCAGTGTATCATTGAAAATACCTTATAATATAACGTAATATGCAGTGTAACATTGAAAATACCTTATAATATAACGAAATATGCAGTGTATCATTGAAAATACCTTATAATATATCGTAGTTTATCATTGAAAACGCCTTATAATGTAACGTAATATGGAGTGTTTCAATGAAAATACCTTATAATATAACGGAATATGCAGATTATCATTGAAAATACCTTATAATATAACGTAATATGCAGTGTATCATTGAAAATACCTTATAATATAACGTAATATGCAGTGTATCATTGAAAATACCTTCTAATATATCGTAGTTTATCATTGAAAATACCTTATAATATAACGTAATATGCAGTGTATCATTGAAAATACCTTATATTATAACGTAATATGCAGTGTATCATTGAAAATACCTTGTAATATAACGTAATATGCAGTGTATCATTGAAAATACCTTATAATATAACGTAATATGCAGTGTATCATTGAAAATACCTTCTAATATATCGTAGTTTATCATTGAAAACGCCTTATAATGTAACGTAATATGGAGTGTTTCAATGAAAATACCTTATAATATAACGGAATATGCAGATTATCATTGAAAATACCTTATAATATAACGTAATATGCAGTGTATCATTGAAAATACCTTATAATATAACGTAATATGCAGTGTATCATTGAAAATACCTTATAATATAACGTAATATGCAGTGTATCGTTGAAAATACCTTATAATATAACGTAATATGCAGTATATCGTTGAAAATACCTTATAATATAACGTAATATGCATTGTATCATTGAAAATGCCTTATAATATATCGGAATTTATAGTGTATCTTTGAAAATACCTTATAATATAACGTAATATGCAGTGTATCGTTGAAAATACCTTATAATATAACGTAATATGCAGTGTATCATTGAAAATACCTTATAATATAACGTAATATGCATTGTATCATTGAAAATACCTTATAATATAACGAAATATGTAGTGTGTCATTGAACATACCTTATAATATAACGAAATATGCAGTGTATCATTGAAAATACCTTATAATATATCGTAGTTTATCATTGAAAACGCCTTATAATGTAACGTAATATGGAGTGTTTCAATGAAAATACCTTATAATATAACGGAATATGCAGATTATCATTGAAAATACCTTATAATATAACGTAATATGCAGTGTATCATTGAAAATACCTTATAATATAACGTAATATGCAGTGTATCATTGAAAATACCTTATATTATAACGTAATATGCAGTGTATCATTGAAAATACCTTATAATATAACGTAATTTGCAGTGTATCAATGAAAATACCTTATAATATAACGTGATATGCAATGTATCATTGAAAATACCTTATAATATATCGTAAATTGCAGAGTATCATTGAAAATAACTTATGATATAACGTAATATGCAGTGTATCATTGAAAATACCTTATAATATAGCGTAATATGCAGTGTATCATTGAAAATACCTTGTAATATAACGTAATATGCAGTGTATCATTGAAAATACCTTTTAATATATCGTAGTTTATCATTGAAAACGCCTTATAATGTAACGTAATATGGAGTGTTTCAATGAAAATACCTTATAATATAACGGAATATGCAGATTATCATTGAAAATACCTTATAATATAACGTAATATGCAGTGTATCATTGAAAATACCTTATAATATAACGTAATATGCAGTGTATCATTGAAAATACCTTATAATATAACGTAATATGCAGTGTATCGTTGAAAATACCTTATAATATAACGTAATATGCAGTATATCGTTGAAAATACCTTATAATATAACGTAATATGCAGTGTATCATTGAAAATGCCTTATAATATATCGGAATTTATAGTGTATCTTTGAAAATACCTTATAATATAACGTAATATGCAGTGTATCGTTGAAAATACCTTATAATATAACGTAATATGCAGTGTATCATTGAAAATACCTTATATTATAACGTAATATGCAGTGTATCATTGAAAATACCTTATAATATAACGAAATATGCAGTGTGTCATTGAACATACCTTATAATATAACGAAATATGCAGTGTATCATTGAAAATACCTTATAATATATCGTAGTTTATCATTGAAAACGCCTTATAATGTAACGTAATATGGAGTGTTTCAATGAAAATACCTTATAATATAACGGAATATGCAGATTATCATTGAAAATACCTTATAATATAACGTAATATGCAGTGTATCATTGAAAATACCTTATAATATAACGTAATATGCAGTGTAACATTGAAAATACCTTATAATATAACGAAATATGCAGTGTATCATTGAAAATACCTTATAATATATCGTAGTTTATCATTGAAAACGCCTTATAATGTAACGTAATATGGAGTGTTTCAATGAAAATACCTTATAATATAACGGAATATGCAGATTATCATTGAAAATACCTTATAATATAACGTAATATGCAGTGTATCATTGAAAATACCTTATAATATAACGTAATATGCAGTGTATCATTGAAAATACCTTCTAATATATCGTAGTTTATCATTGAAAATACCTTATAATATAACGTAATATGCAGTGTATCATTGAAAATACCTTATATTATAACGTAATATGCAGTGTATCATTGAAAATACCTTGTAATATAACGTAATATGCAGTGTATCATTGAAAATACCTTATAATATAACGTAATATGCAGTGTATCATTGAAAATACCTTCTAATATATCGTAGTTTATCATTGAAAAGACCTTATAATATAACGTAATATTTAGTTTATCATTGAAAATACCTTATAACATAACGTAAATTGCAGAGTATCATTGAAAATAACTTATGATATAACGTAATATGCAGTGTATCATTGAAAATACCTTATAATATAGCGTAATATGCAGTGTATCACTGAAAATACCTTGTAATATAACGTAATATGCAGTGTATCATTGAAAATACCTTTTAATATATCGTAGTTTATCATTGAAAACGCCTTATAATGTAACGTAATATGGAGTGTTTCAATGAAAATACCTTATAATATAACGGAATATGCAGTGTATCATTGAAAATACCTTATAATATAACGTAATATGCAGTGTATCATTGAAAATACCTTATAATATAACGGAATATGCAGTGTATCATTGAAAATACCTTCTAATATATCGTAGTTTATCATTGAAAATACCTTATAATATAACGTAATATGCAGTGTATCATTGAAAATACCTTATAATATAACGTAATATGCAGTGTATCATTGAAAATACCTTATAATATAACGTAATTTGCAGTGTATCATTGAAAATGCCTTATAATATATCGGAATTTATAGTGTATCTTTGAAAATACCTTATAATATAACGTAATATGCAGTGTATCGTTGAAAATACCTTATAATATAACGTAATATGCAGTGTATCATTGAAAATACCTTATAATATAACGTAATATGCAGTGTATCATTGAAAATACCTTATAATATAACGAAATATGCAGTGTGTCATTGAACATACCTTATAATATAACGAAATATGCAGTGTATCATTGAAAATACCTTATAATATATCGTAGTTTATCATTGAAAACGCCTTATAATGTAACGTAATATGGAGTGTTTCAATGAAAATACCTTATAATATAACGGAATATGCAGATTATCATTGAAAATACCTTATAATATAACGTAATATGCAGTGTATCATTGAAAATACCTTATAATATAACGTAATATGCAGTGTAACATTGAAAATACCTTATAATATAACGAAATATGCAGTGTATCATTGAAAATACCTTATAATATATCGTAGTTTATCATTGAAAACGCCTTATAATGTAACGTAATATGGAGTGTTTCAATGAAAATACCTTATAATATAACGGAATATGCAGATTATCATTGAAAATACCTTATAATATAACGTAATATGCAGTGTATCATTGAAAATACCTTATAATATAACGTAATATGCAGTGTATCATTGAAAATACCTTCTAATATATCGTAGTTTATCATTGAAAATACCTTATAATATAACGTAATATGCAGTGTATCATTGAAAATACCTTATATTATAACGTAATATGCAGTGTATCATTGAAAATACCTTGTAATATAACGTAATATGCAGTGTATCATTGAAAATACCTTATAATATAACGTAATATGCAGTGTATCATTGAAAATACCTTCTAATATATCGTAGTTTATCATTGAAAAGACCTTATAATATAACGTAATATTTAGTTTATCATTGAAAATACCTTATAACATAACGTAAATTGCAGAGTATCATTGAAAATAACTTATGATATAACGTAATATGCAGTGTATCATTGAAAATACCTTATAATATAGCGTAATATGCAGTGTATCACTGAAAATACCTTGTAATATAACGTAATATGCAGTGTATCATTGAAAATACCTTTTAATATATCGTAGTTTATCATTGAAAACGCCTTATAATGTAACGTAATATGGAGTGTTTCAATGAAAATACCTTATAATATAACGGAATATGCAGATTATCATTGAAAATACCTTATAATATAACGTAATATGCAGTGTATCATTGAAAATACCTTATAATATAACGGAATATGCAGTGTATCATTGAAAATACCTTCTAATATATCGTAGTTTATCATTGAAAATACCTTATAATATAACGTAATATGCAGTGTATCATTGAAAATACCTTATATTAGAAGGTAATATGCAGTGTGTCATTGAAACTACCTTATAATATAACGTAATTTGCAGTGTATCAATGAAAATACCTTATAATATAACGTGATATGCAATGTATCATTGAAAATAGCTTATAATATAACGTAATTTGTAGTGTATCATTGAAAATACCTTATAATATAACGTAATATGCAGTGTATCATTGAAAATACCTTATAATATAACGTTTATATGCAGTGTATCATTGAAAATACCTTATAATATAACGAAATATGCAGTGTGTCATTGAACATACCTTATATTATGTCGTAGTTTATCATTAAAAATACCTTATAGTATAACGTAATATGCAGTGTATCATTGAAAATAACTTATAATATAACGAAATATGCATTGTGTCATTGAAAAGACCTTATAATATAACGTAATATGCAGTGTATCATTGAAAATACCTTGTAATATATCGTAGTTTATCATTGAAAAGACCTTATAATATAACGTAATATTTAGTTTATCATTGAAAATACCTTATAACATAACGTAAATTGCAGAGTATCATTGAAAATAACTTATGATATAACGTAATATGCAGTGTATCACTGAAAATACCTTATAATATAACGTAATATGCAGTGTATCATTGAAAATACCTTATAATATAACGTAATATGCAGTGTATCATTGAAAATACCTTATAATATAACGTTTATATGCAGTGTATCATTGAAAATACCTTATAATATAACGTAATATGCAGTGTATCATTGAAAATACCTTATAATATACCGTTTATATGCAGTGTATCATTGAAAATACAATAGAATATAACGTAATATGCAGTGTATCATTGAAAATACCTTATAATATAACGGAATTTGTAGTGTATCATTGAAAATACCTTATAATATAACGAAATATGCAGTGTGTCATTGAACATACCTTATATTATGTCGTAGTTTATCATTAAAAATACCTTATAGTATAACGTAATATGCAGTGTATCATTGAAAATAACTTATAATATAACGAAATATGCATTGTGTCATTGAAAAGACCTTATAATATAACGTAATATGCAGTGTATCATTGAAAATACCTTATAATATAACGTAATATGCAGTGTATCATTGAAAATACCTTATAATATAACGTAATATGCAGTGTATCGTTGAAAATACCTTATAATATAACGTAATATGCAGTATATCGTTGAAAATACCTTATAATATAACGTATTATGCATTGTATCATTGAAAATGCCTTATAATATATCGGAATTTATAGTGTATCTTTGAAAATACCTTATAATATAACGTAATATGCAGTGTATCGTTGAAAATACCTTATAATATAACGTAATATGCAGTGTATCATTGAAAATACCTTATAATATAACGTAATATGCAGTATATCGTTGAAAATACCTTATAATATAACGTAATATGCATTGTATCATTGAAAATGCCTTATAATATATCGGAATTTATAGTGTATCTTTGAAAATACCTTATAATATAACGTAATATGCAGTGTATCGTTGAAAATACCTTATAATATAACGTAATATGCAGTGTATCATTGAAAATACCTTATAATATAACGTAATATGCATTGTATCATTGAAAATACCTTATAATATAACGAAATATGCAGTGTGTCATTGAACATACCTTATAATATAACGAAATATGCAGTGTATCATTGAAAATACCTTATAATATATCGTAGTTTATCATTGAAAACGCCTTATAATGTAACGTAATATGGAGTGTTTCAATGAAAATACCTTATAATATAACGGAATATGCAGATTATCATTGAAAATACCTTATAATATAACGTAATATGCAGTGTATCATTGAAAATACCTTATAATATAACGTAATATGCAGTGTAACATTGAAAATACCTTATAATATAACGAAATATGCAGTGTATCATTGAAAATACCTTATAATATATCGTAGTTTATCATTGAAAACGCCTTATAATGTAACGTAATATGGAGTGTTTCAATGAAAATACCTTATAATATAACGGAATATGCAGATTATCATTGAAAATACCTTATAATATAACGTAATATGCAGTGTATCATTGAAAATACCTTATAATATAACGTAATATGCAGTGTATCATTGAAAATACCTTCTAATATATCGTAGTTTATCATTGAAAATACCTTATAATATAACGTAATATGCAGTGTATCATTGAAAATACCTTATATTATAACGTAATATGCAGTGTATCATTGAAAATACCTTGTAATATAACGTAATATGCAGTGTATCATTGAAAATACCTTATAATATAACGTAATATGCAGTGTATCATTGAAAATACCTTCTAATATATCGTAGTTTATCATTGAAAAGACCTTATAATATAACGTAATATTTAGTTTATCATTGAAAATACCTTATAACATAACGTAAATTGCAGAGTATCATTGAAAATAACTTATGATATAACGTAATATGCAGTGTATCATTGAAAATACCTTATAATATAGCGTAATATGCAGTGTATCACTGAAAATACCTTGTAATATAACGTAATATGCAGTGTATCATTGAAAATACCTTTTAATATATCGTAGTTTATCATTGAAAACGCCTTATAATGTAACGTAATATGGAGTGTTTCAATGAAAATACCTTATAATATAACGGAATATGCAGATTATCATTGAAAATACCTTATAATATAACGTAATATGCAGTGTATCATTGAAAATACCTTATAATATAACGGAATATGCAGTGTATCATTGAAAATACCTTCTAATATATCGTAGTTTATCATTGAAAATACCTTATAATATAACGTAATATGCAGTGTATCATTGAAAATACCTTATATTATAACGTAATATGCAGTGTATCATTGAAAATACCTTATAATATATCGTAATTTGCAGTGTATCAATGAAAATACCTTATAATATAACGTGATATGCAATGTATCATTGAAAATAGCTTATAATATAACGTAATTTGTAGTGTATCATTGAAAATACCTTATAATATAACGTAATATGCAGTGTATCATTGAAAATACCTTATAATATAACGTTTATATGCAGTGTATCATTGAAAATACCTTATAATATAACGAAATATGCAGTGTGTCATTGAACATACCTTATATTATGTCGTAGTTTATCATTAAAAATACCTTATAGTATAACGTAATATGCAGTGTATCATTGAAAATAACTTATAATATAACGAAATATGCATTGTGTCATTGAAAAGACCTTATAATATAACGTAATATGCAGTGTATCATTGAAAATACCTTGTAATATATCGTAGTTTATCATTGAAAAGACCTTATAATATAACGTAATATTTAGTTTATCATTGAAAATACCTTATAACATAACGTAAATTGCAGAGTATCATTGAAAATAACTTATGATATAACGTAATATGCAGTGTATCACTGAAAATACCTTATAATATAGCGTAATATGCAGATTATCATTGAAAATACCTTGTAATATAACGTAATATGCAGTGTATCATTGAAAATACCTTTTAATATATCGTAGTTTATCATTGAAAATGCCTTATAATGTAACGTAATATGGAGTGTTTCAATGAAAATATCTTATAATATAACGGAATATGCAGAGTATCATTGAAAATACCTTATAATATAACGTAATATGCAGTGTATCATTGAAAATACCTTATAATATAACGTAATATGCAGTGTATCGTTGAAAATACCTTATAATATAACGTAATATGCAGTGTATCATTGAAAATACCTTATAATATAACGTAATATGCATTGTATCATTGAAAATACCTTATAATATAACGAAATATGTAGTGTGTCATTGAACATACCTTATAATATAACGAAATATGCAGTGTATCATTGAAAATACCTTATAATATATCGTAGTTTATCATTGAAAACGCCTTATAATGTAACGTAATATGGAGTGTTTCAATGAAAATACCTTATAATATAACGGAATATGCAGATTATCATTGAAAATACCTTATAATATAACGTAATATGCAGTGTATCATTGAAAATACCTTATAATATAACGTAATATGCAGTGTATCATTGAAAATACCTTATATTATAACGTAATATGCAGTGTATCATTGAAAATACCTTATAATATAACGTAATTTGCAGTGTATCAATGAAAATACCTTATAATATAACGTGATATGCAATGTATCATTGAAAATACCTTATAACATAACGTAAATTGCAGAGTATCATTGAAAATAACTTATGATATAACGTAATATGCAGTGTATCATTGAAAATACCTTATAATATAGCGTAATATGCAGTGTATCATTGAAAATACCTTGTAATATAACGTAATATGCAGTGTATCATTGAAAATACCTTTTAATATATCGTAGTTTATCATTGAAAACGCCTTATAATGTAACGTAATATGGAGTGTTTCAATGAAAATACCTTATAATATAACGGAATATGCAGATTATCATTGAAAATACCTTATAATATAACGTAATATGCAGTGTATCATTGAAAATACCTTATAATATAACGTAATATGCAGTCTATCATTGAAAATACCTTATAATATAACGTAATATGCAGTGTATCGTTGAAAATACCTTATAATATAACGTAATATGCAGTATATCGTTGAAAATACCTTATAATATAACGTAATATGCATTGTATCATTGAAAATGCCTTATAATATATCGGAATTTATAGTGTATCTTTGAAAATACCTTATAATATAACGTAATATGCAGTGTATCGTTGAAAATACCTTATAATATAACGTAATATGCAGTGTATCATTGAAAATACCTTATATTATAACGTAATATGCATTGTATCATTGAAAATACCTTATAATATAACGAAATATGCAGTGTGTCATTGAACATACCTTATAATATAACGAAATATGCAGTGTATCATTGAAAATACCTTATAATATATCGTAGTTTATCATTGAAAACGCCTTATAATGTAACGTAATATGGAGTGTTTCAATGAAAATACCTTATAATATAACGGAATATGCAGATTATCATTGAAAATACCTTATAATATAACGTAATATGCAGTGTATCATTGAAAATACCTTATAATATAACGTAATATGCAGTGTAACATTGAAAATACCTTATAATATAACGAAATATGCAGTGTATCATTGAAAATACCTTATAATATATCGTAGTTTATCATTGAAAACGCCTTATAATGTAACGTAATATGGAGTGTTTCAATGAAAATACCTTATAATATAACGGAATATGCAGATTATCATTGAAAATACCTTATAATATAACGTAATATGCAGTGTATCATTGAAAATACCTTATAATATAACGTAATATGCAGTGTATCATTGAAAATACCTTCTAATATATCGTAGTTTATCATTGAAAATACCTTATAATATAACGTAATATGCAGTGTATCATTGAAAATACCTTATATTATAACGTAATATGCAGTGTATCATTGAAAATACCTTGTAATATAACGTAATATGCAGTGTATCATTGAAAATACCTTATAATATAACGTAATATGCAGTGTATCATTGAAAATACCTTCTAATATATCGTAGTTTATCATTGAAAAGACCTTATAATATAACGTAATATTTAGTTTATCATTGAAAATACCTTATAACATAACGTAAATTGCAGAGTATCATTGAAAATAACTTATGATATAACGTAATATGCAGTGTATCATTGAAAATACCTTATAATATAGCGTAATATGCAGTGTATCACTGAAAATACCTTGTAATATAACGTAATATGCAGTGTATCATTGAAAATACCTTTTAATATATCGTAGTTTATCATTGAAAACGCCTTATAATGTAACGTAATATGGAGTGTTTCAATGAAAATACCTTATAATATAACGGAATATGCAGATTATCATTGAAAATACCTTATAATATAACGTAATATGCAGTGTATCATTGAAAATACCTTATAATATAACGGAATATGCAGTGTATCATTGAAAATACCTTCTAATATATCGTAGTTTATCATTGAAAATACCTTATAATATAACGTAATATGCAGTGTATCATTGAAAATACCTTATAATATAACGTAATATGCAGTGTATCATTGAAAATACCTTATAATATAACGTAATTTGCAGTGTATCATTGAAAATGCCTTATAATATATCGGAATTTATAGTGTATCTTTGAAAATACCTTATAATATAACGTAATATGCAGTGTATCGTTGAAAATACCTTATAATATAACGTAATATGCAGTGTATCATTGAAAATACCTTATAATATAACGTAATATGCATTGTATCATTGAAAATACCTTATAATATAACGAAATATGCAGTGTGTCATTGAACATACCTTATAATATAACGAAATATGCAGTGTATCATTGAAAATACCTTATAATATATCGTAGTTTATCATTGAAAACGCCTTATAATGTAACGTAATATGGAGTGTTTCAATGAAAATACCTTATAATATAACGGAATATGCAGATTATCATTGAAAATACCTTATAATATAACGTAATATGCAGTGTATCATTGAAAATACCTTATAATATAACGTAATATGCAGTGTAACATTGAAAATACCTTATAATATAACGAAATATGCAGTGTATCATTGAAAATACCTTATAATATATCGTAGTTTATCATTGAAAACGCCTTATAATGTAACGTAATATGGAGTGTTTCAATGAAAATACCTTATAATATAACGGAATATGCAGATTATCATTGAAAATACCTTATAATATAACGTAATATGCAGTGTATCATTGAAAATACCTTATAATATAACGTAATATGCAGTGTATCATTGAAAATACCTTCTAATATATCGTAGTTTATCATTGAAAATACCTTATAATATAACGTAATATGCAGTGTATCATTGAAAATACCTTATATTATAACGTAATATGCAGTGTATCATTGAAAATACCTTGTAATATAACGTAATATGCAGTGTATCATTGAAAATACCTTATAATATAACGTAATATGCAGTGTATCATTGAAAATACCTTCTAATATATCGTAGTTTATCATTGAAAAGACCTTATAATATAACGTAATATTTAGTTTATCATTGAAAATACCTTATAACATAACGTAAATTGCAGAGTATCATTGAAAATAACTTATGATATAACGTAATATGCAGTGTATCATTGAAAATACCTTATAATATAGCGTAATATGCAGTGTATCACTGAAAATACCTTGTAATATAACGTAATATGCAGTGTATCATTGAAAATACCTTTTAATATATCGTAGTTTATCATTGAAAACGCCTTATAATGTAACGTAATATGGAGTGTTTCAATGAAAATACCTTATAATATAACGGAATATGCAGATTATCATTGAAAATACCTTATAATATAACGTAATATGCAGTGTATCATTGAAAATACCTTATAATATAACGGAATATGCAGTGTATCATTGAAAATACCTTCTAATATATCGTAGTTTATCATTGAAAATGCCTTATAATATAACGTAATATGCAGTGTATCATTGAAAATACCTTATATTATAACGTAATATGCAGTGTATCATTGAAAATACCTTATAATATAACGTAATTTGCAGTGTATCAATGAAAATACCTTATAATATAACGTGATATGCAATGTATCATTGAAAATAGCTTATAATATAACGTAATTTGTAGTGTATCATTGAAAATACCTTATAATATAACGTAATATGCAGTGTATCATTGAAAATACCTTATAATATAACGTTTATATGCAGTGTATCATTGAAAATACCTTATAATATAACGAAATATGCAGTGTGTCATTGAACATACCTTATATTATGTCGTAGTTTATCATTAAAAATACCTTATAGTATAACGTAATATGCAGTGTATCATTGAAAATAACTTATAATATAACGAAATATGCATTGTGTCATTGAAAAGACCTTATAATATAACGTAATATGCAGTGTATCATTGAAAATACCTTGTAATATATCGTAGTTTATCATTGAAAAGACCTTATAATATAACGTAATATTTAGTTTATCATTGAAAATACCTTATAACATAACGTAAATTGCAGAGTATCATTGAAAATAACTTATGATATAACGTAATATGCAGTGTATCACTGAAAATACCTTATAATATAGCGTAATATGCAGTGTATCATTGAAAATACCTTGTAATATAACGTAATATGCAGTGTATCATTGAAAATACCTTATAATATAACGTTTATATGCAGTGTATCATTGAAAATACCTTATAATATAACGTAATATGCAGTGTATCATTGAAAATACCTTATAATATACCGTTTATATGCAGTGTATCATTGAAAATACAATAGAATATAACGTAATATGCAGTGTATCATTGAAAATACCTTATAATATAACGGAATTTGTAGTGTATCATTGAAAATACCTTATAATATAACGAAATATGCAGTGTGTCATTGAACATACCTTATATTATGTCGTAGTTTATCATTAAAAATACCTTATAGTATAACGTAATATGCAGTGTATCATTGAAAATAACTTATAATATAACGAAATATGCATTGTGTCATTGAAAAGACCTTATAATATAACGTAATATGCAGTGTATCATTGAAAATACCTTATAATATAACGTAATATGCAGTGTATCATTGAAAATACCTTATAATATAACGTAATATGCAGTGTATCGTTGAAAATACCTTATAATATAACGTAATATGCAGTATATCGTTGAAAATACCTTATAATATAACGTATATTGCAGAGTATCATTGAAAATGCCTTATAATATATCGGAATTTATAGTGTATCTTTGAAAATACCTTATAATATAACGTAATATGCAGTGTATCGTTGAAAATACCTTATAATATAACGTAATATGCAGTGTATCATTGAAAATACCTTATAATATAACGTAATATGCAGTATATCGTTGAAAATACCTTATAATATAACGTAATATGCATTGTATCATTGAAAATGCCTTATAATATATCGGAATTTATAGTGTATCTTTGAAAATACCTTATAATATAACGTAATATGCAGTGTATCGTTGAAAATACCTTATAATATAACGTAATATGCAGTGTATCATTGAAAATACCTTATAATATAACGTAATATGCAGTGTATCATTGAAAATACCTTATAATATAACGAAATATGCAGTGTGTCATTGAACATACCTTATAATATAACGAAATATGCAGTGTATCATTGAAAATACCTTATAATATATCGTAGTTTATCATTGAAAACGCCTTATAATGTAACGTAATATGGAGTGTTTCAATGAAAATACCTTATAATATAACGGAATATGCAGATTATCATTGAAAATACCTTATAATATAACGTAATATGCAGTGTATCATTGAAAATACCTTATAATATAACGTAATATGCAGTGTAACATTGAAAATACCTTATAATATAACGAAATATGCAGTGTATCATTGAAAATACCTTATAATATATCGTAGTTTATCATTGAAAACGCCTTATAATGTAACGTAATATGGAGTGTTTCAATGAAAATACCTTATAATATAACGGAATATGCAGATTATCATTGAAAATACCTTATAATATAACGTAATATGCAGTGTATCATTGAAAATACCTTATAATATAACGTAATATGCAGTGTATCATTGAAAATACCTTCTAATATATCGTAGTTTATCATTGAAAATACCTTATAATATAACGTAATATGCAGTGTATCATTGAAAATACCTTATATTATAACGTAATATGCAGTGTATCATTGAAAATACCTTGTAATATAACGTAATATGCAGTGTATCATTGAAAATACCTTATAATATAACGTAATATGCAGTGTATCATTGAAAATACCTTCTAATATATCGTAGTTTATCATTGAAAAGACCTTATAATATAACGTAATATTTAGTTTATCATTGAAAATACCTTATAACATAACGTAAATTGCAGAGTATCATTGAAAATAACTTATGATATAACGTAATATGCAGTGTATCATTGAAAATACCTTATAATATAGCGTAATATGCAGTGTATCACTGAAAATACCTTGTAATATAACGTAATATGCAGTGTATCATTGAAAATACCTTTTAATATATCGTAGTTTATCATTGAAAACGCCTTATAATGTAACGTAATATGGAGTGTTTCAATGAAAATACCTTATAATATAACGGAATATGCAGATTATCATTGAAAATACCTTATAATATAACGTAATATGCAGTGTATCATTGAAAATACCTTATAATATAACGGAATATGCAGTGTATCATTGAAAATACCTTCTAATATATCGTAGTTTATCATTGAAAATACCTTATAATATAACGTAATATGCAGTGTATCATTGAAAATACCTTATATTATAACGTAATATGCAGTGTATCATTGAAAATACCTTATAATATAACGTAATTTGCAGTGTATCAATGAAAATACCTTATAATATAACGTGATATGCAATGTATCATTGAAAATAGCTTATAATATAACGTAATTTGTAGTGTATCATTGAAAATACCTTATAATATAACGTAATATGCAGTGTATCATTGAAAATACCTTATAATATAACGTTTATATGCAGTGTATCATTGAAAATACCTTATAATATAACGAAATATGCAGTGTGTCATTGAACATACCTTATATTATGTCGTAGTTTATCATTAAAAATACCTTATAGTATAACGTAATATGCAGTGTATCATTGAAAATAACTTATAATATAACGAAATATGCATTGTGTCATTGAAAATACCTTATAATATAACGTAATATGCAGTGTATCATTGAAAATACCTTGTAATATATCGTAGTTTATCATTGAAAAGACCTTATAATATAACGTAATATTTAGTTTATCATTGAAAATACCTTATAACATAACGTAAATTGCAGAGTATCATTGAAAATAACTTATGATATAACGTAATATGCAGTGTATCACTGAAAATACCTTATAATATAGCGTAATATGCAGATTATCATTGAAAATACCTTGTAATATAACGTAATATGCAGTGTATCATTGAAAATACCTTTTAATATATCGTAGTTTATCATTGAAAATGCCTTATAATGTAACGTAATATGGAGTGTTTCAATGAAAATATCTTATAATATAACGGAATATGCAGAGTATCATTGAAAATACCTTATAATATAACGTAATATGCAGTGTATCATTGAAAATACCTTATAATATATCGTAATATGCAGTGTATCATTGAAAATACCTCATAATATATCGTAATTTGTAGTATATCATTGAAAATACCTCATAATATAACGTAATATGCAGTGTATCATTGAAAATACCTTATAATATAACGTTTATATGCAGTGTATCATTGAAAATACCTTATAATATAACGTAATATGCAGTGTATCATTGAAAATACCTTATAATATAACGTTTATATGCAGTGTATCATTGAAAATACAATAGAATATAACGTAATATGCAGTGTATCATTGAAAATACCTTATAATATATCGGAATTTGTAGTGTATCATTGAAAATACCTTATAATATAACGAAATATGCAGTGTGTCATTGAACATACCTTATATTATGTCGTAGTTTATCATTAAAAATACCTTATAGTATAACGTAATATGCAGTGTATCATTGAAAATAACTTATAATATAACGAAATATGCATTGTGTCATTGAAAAGACCTTATAATATAACGTAATATGCAGTTTATCATTGAAAATACCTTATAATATAACGTAATATGCAGTGTATCATTGAAAATACCTTATAATATAACGTAATATGCATTGTATCATTGAAAATACCTTATAATATAACGTAATTTGCAGTGTATCAATGAAAATACCTTATAATATAACGTGATATGCAATGTATCATTGAAAATAGCTTATAATATAACGTAATTTGTAGTGTATCATTGAAAATACCTTATAATATAACGTAATATGCAGTGTATCATTGAAAATACCTTATAATATAACGTTTATATGCAGTGTATCATTGAAAATACCTTATAATATAACGTAATATGCAGTGTATCATTGAAAATACCTTATAATATAACGTTTATATGCAGTGTATCATTGAAAATACAATAGAATATAACGTAATATGCAGTGTATCATTGAAAATACCTTATAATATATCGGAATTTGTAGTGTATCATTGAAAATACCTTATAATATAACGAAATATGCAGTGTGTCATTGAACATACCTTATATTATGTCGTAGTTTATCATTAAAAATACCTTATAGTATAACGTAATATGCAGTGTATCATTGAAAATAACTTATAATATAACGAAATATGCATTGTGTCATTGAAAAGACCTTATAATATAACGTAATATGCAGTGTATCATTGAAAATACCTTGTAATATATCGTAGTTTATCATTGAAAAGACCTTATAATATAACGTAATATTTAGTTTATCATTGAAAATACCTTATAACATAACGTAAATTGCAGAGTATCATTGAAAATAACTTATGATATAACGTAATATGCAGTGTATCACTGAAAATACCTTATAATATAGCGTAATATGCAGTGTATCATTGAAAATACCTTTTAATATATCGTAGTTTATCATTGAAAATGCCTTATAATGTAACGTAATATGGAGTGTTTCAATGAAAATACCTTATAATATAACGGAATATGCAGAGTATCATTGAAAATACCTTATAATATAACGTAATATGCAGTGTATCATTGAAAATACCTTATAATATAACGTAATATGCAGTGTATCATTGAAAATACCTTATAATATAACGTTTATATGCAGTGTATCATTGAAAATACAATAGAATATAACGTAATATGCAGTGTATCATTGAAAATACCTTATAATATATCGGAATTTGTAGTGTATCATTGAAAATACCTTATAATATAACGAAATATGCAGTGTGTCATTGAACATACCTTATATTATGTCGTAGTTTATCATTAAAAATACCTTATAGTATAACGTAATATGCAGTGTATCATTGAAAATAACTTATAATATAACGAAATATGCATTGTGTCATTGAAAAGACCTTATAATATAACGTAATATGCAGTGTATCATTGAAAATACCTTGTAATATATCGTAGTTTATCATTGAAAAGACCTTATAATATAACGTAATATTTAGTTTATCATTGAAAATACCTTATAACATAACGTAAATTGCAGAGTATCATTGAAAATAACTTATGATATAACGTAATATGCAGTGTATCACTGAAAATACCTTATAATATAGCGTAATATGCAGTGTATCATTGAAAATACCTTGTAATATAACGTAATATGCAGTGTATCATTGAAAATACCTTATAATATAACGTTTATATGCAGTGTATCATTGAAAATACCTTATAATATAACGTAATATGCAGTGTATCATTGAAAATACCTTATAATATAACGTTTATATGCAGTGTATCATTGAAAATACAATAGAATATAACGTAATATGCAGTGTATCATTGAAAATACCTTATAATATAACGGAATTTGTAGTGTATCATTGAAAATACCTTATAATATAACGTAATATGCAGTGTGTCATTGAACATACCTTATATTATGTCGTAGTTTATCATTAAAAATACCTTATAGTATAACGTAATATGCAGTGTATCATTGAAAATAACTTATAATATAACGAAATATGCATTGTGTCATTGAAAAGACCTTATAATATAACGTAATATGCAGTGTATCATTGAAAATACCATATAATATATCGTAGTTTATCATTGAAAACGCCTTATAATGTAACGTAATATGGAGTGTTTCAATGAAAATACCTTATAATATAACGGAATATGCAGATTATCATTGAAAATACCTTATAATATAACGTAATATGCAGTGTATCATTGAAAATACCTTATAATATAACGTAATATGCAGTGTATCATTGAAAATACCTTCTAATATATCGTAGTTTATCATTGAAAATACCTTATAATATAACGTAATATGCAGTGTATCATTGAAAATACCTTATATTATAACGTAATATGCAGTGTATCATTGAAAATACCTTGTAATATAACGTAATATGCAGTGTATCATTGAAAATACCTTATAATATAACGTAATATGCAGTGTATCATTGAAAATACCTTCTAATATATCGTAGTTTATCATTGAAAAGACCTTATAATATAACGTAATATTTAGTTTATCATTGAAAATACCTTATAACATAACGTAAATTGCAGAGTATCATTGAAAATAACTTATGATAAAACGTAATATGCAGTGTATCATTGAAAATACCTTATAATATAGCGTAATATGCAGTGTATCATTGAAAATACCTTGTAATATAACGTAATATGCAGTGTATCATTGAAAATACCTTTTAATATATCGTAGTTTATCATTGAAAATGCCTTATAATGTAACGTAATATGGAGTGTTTCAATGAAAATACCTTATAATATAACGGAATATGCAGAGTATCATTGAAAATACCTTATAATATAACGTAATATGCAGTGTATCATTGAAAATACCTTATAATATATCGTAATATGCAGTGTATCATTGAAAAGACCTTATAATATAACGTAATATGCAGTGTATCATTGAAAATACCATATAATATAACGTAATATGCAGTGTATCATTGAAAATACCTTATAATATACGGTTTATATGTAGTGTATCATTGAAAATACCTTATAATATAACGTAATATGCAGTGTATCATTGAAAATACCTTATAATATAACGTAATATGCATTGTATCATTGAAAAGACCTTATAATATAACGTAATATGCAGTGTATCATTGAAAATACCTTATAATATAACGTAATATGCAGTGTATCATTGAAAATACCTTATAATATAACGTAATATGCAGTGTATCATTGAAAATACCTTATAATATAACGTAATTTGCAGTGTATCAATGAAAATACCTTATAATATAACGTGATATACAATGTATCATTGAAATTAGCTTATAATATAACGTAATTTGTAGTGTATCATTGAAAATACCTTATAATATAACGTAATATGCAGTATATCATTGAAAATACCTTATAATATAGCGTAATATGCAGTGTATCATTGAAAATACCTTATAATATATCGTAATATGCAGTGTATCATTGAAAATACCTTATAATATAACGTAATATGCAGTGTATCATTGAAAATACCTTCTAATATATCGTAGTTTATCATTGAAAATACCTTGTAATATAACGTAATATGCAGTGTATCATTGAAAATACCTTATAATATAACGTAATATGCAGTGTATCATTGAAAATATCTTCTAATATATCGTAGTTTATCATTGAAAAGACTTTATAATATAAAGTAATATTTAGTTTATCATTGAAAATACCTTATAACATAACGTAAATTGCAGAGTATCATTGAAAATAACTTATGATATAACGTAATATGCAGTGTATCATTGAAAATACCTTATAATATAACGTAATATGCAGTGTATCATTGAAAATACCTTATAATATAACGTAATTTGCAGTGTATCAATGAAAATACCTTATAATATAACGTGATATACAATGTATCATTGAAAATAACTTATGATATAACGTAATATGCAGTGTATCATTGAAAATACCTTATAATATAGCGTAATATGCAGTGTATCATTGAAAATACCTTGTAATATAACGTAATATGCAGTGTATCATTGAAAATACCTTTTAATATATCGTAGTTTATCATTGAAAATGCCTTATAATGTAACGTAATATGGAGTGTTTCAATGAAAATACCTTATAATATAACGGAATATGCAGAGTATCATTGAAAATACCTTATAATATAACGTAATATGCAGTGTATCATTGAAAATACCTTATAATATATCGTAATATGCAGTGTATCATTGAAAATACCTCATAATATTTCGTAATTTGTAGTATATCATTGAAAATACCTTATAATATAACGTAATTTGCAGTGTATCAATGAAAATACCTTATAATATAACGTGATATGCAATGTGTCATTGAAAATAGCTTATAATATAACGTAATTTGTAGTGTATCATTGAAAATACCTTATAATATAACGTAATATGCAGTATATCATTGAAAATACCTTATAATATAGCGTAATATGCAGTGTATCATTGAAAATACCTTATAATATATCGTAATATGCAGTGTATCATTGAAAATACCTTATAATATAACGTAATATGCAGTGTATCATTGAAAATACCTTCTAATATATCGTAGTTTATCATTGAAAATACATTATAATATAACGTAATATGCAGTGTATCATTGAAAATACCTTATATTATAACGTAATATGCAGTGTATCATTGAAAATACCTTGTAATATAACGTAATATGCAGTGTATCATTGAAAATACCTTATAATATAACGTAATATGCAGTGTATCATTGAAAATACCTTCTAATATATCGTAGTTTATCATTGAAAAGACTTTATAATATAACGTAATATTTAGTTTATCATTGAAAATACCTTATAACATAACGTAAATTGCAGAGTATCATTGAAAATAACTTATGATATAACGTAATATGCAGTGTATCATTGAAAATACCTTATAATATAGCGTAATATGCAGTGTATCATTGAAAATACCTTGTAATATAACGTAATATGCAGTGTATCATTGAAAATACCTTTTAATATATCGTAGTTTATCATTGAAAATGCCTTATAATGTAACGTAATATGGAGTGTTTCAATGAAAATACCTTATAATATAACGGAATATGCAGAGTATCATTGAAAATACCTTATAATATAACGTAATATGCAGTGTATCATTGAAAATACCTTATAATATATCGTAATATGCAGTGTATCATTGAAAAGACCTTATAATATAACGTAATATGCAGTGTATCATTGAAAATACCATATAATATAACGTAATATGCAGTGTATCATTGAAAATACCTTATAATATACGGTTTATATGTAGTGTATCATTGAAAATACCTTATAATATAACGTAATATGCAGTGTATCATTGAAAATACCTTATAATATAACGTAATATGCATTGTATCATTGAAAAGACCTTATAATATAACGTAATATGCAGTGTATCATTGAAAATACCTTATAATATAACGTAATATGCAGTGTATCATTGAAAATACCTTATAATATAACGTAATATGCAGTGTATCATTGAAAATACCTTATAATATAACGTAATTTGCAGTGTATCAATGAAAATACCTTATAATATAACGTGATATACAATGTATCATTGAAATTAGCTTATAATATAACGTAATTTGTAGTGTATCATTGAAAATACCTTATAATATAACGTAATATGCAGTATATCATTGAAAATACCTTATAATATAGCGTAATATGCAGTGTATCATTGAAAATACCTTATAATATATCGTAATATGCAGTGTATCATTGAAAATACCTTATAATATAACGTAATATGCAGTGTATCATTGAAAATACCTTCTAATATATCGTAGTTTATCATTGAAAATACCTTATAATATAACGTAATATGCAGTGTATCATTGAAAATACCTTATATTATAACGTAATATGCAGTGTATCATTGAAAATACCTTGTAATATAACGTAATATGCAGTGTATCATTGAAAATACCTTATAATATAACGTAATATGCAGTGTATCATTGAAAATATCTTCTAATATATCGTAGTTTATCATTGAAAAGACTTTATAATATAAAGTAATATTTAGTTTATCATTGAAAATACCTTATAACATAACGTAAATTGCAGAGTATCATTGAAAATAACTTATGATATAACGTAATATGCAGTGTATCATTGAAAATACCTTCTAATATATCGTAGTTTATCATTGAAAATACCTTATAATATAACGTAATATGCAGTGTATCATTGAAAATACCTTATATTATAACGTAATATGCAGTGTATCATTGAAAATACCTTGTAATATAACGTAATATGCAGTGTATCATTGAAAATACCTTCTAATATAACGTAATATGCAGTGTATCATTGAAAATACCTTCTAATATATCGTAGTTTATCATTGAAAAGACTTTATAATATAACGTAATATTTAGTTTATCATTGAAAATACCTTATAACATAACGTAAATTGCAGAGTATCATTGAAAATACCTTATAATATAACGTGATATGCATTGTATCATTGAAATTAGCTTATAATATAACGTAATTTGTAGTGTATCATTGAAAATACCTTATAATATAACGTAATATGCAGTATATCATTGAAAATACCTTATAATATAGCGTAATATGCAGTGTATCATTGAAAATACCTTATAATATATCGTAATATGCAGTGTATCATTGAAAATACCTTATAATATAACGTAATATGCAGTGTATCATTGAAAATACCTTCTAATATATCGTAGTTTATCATTGAAAATACCTTATAATATAACGTAATATGCAGTGTATCATTGAAAATACCTTATATTATAACGTAATATGCAGTGTATCATTGAAAATACCTTGTAATATAACGTAATATGCAGTGTATCATTGAAAATACCTTATAATATAACGTAATATGCAGTGTATCATTGAAAATATCTTCTAATATATCGTAGTTTATCATTGAAAAGACTTTATAATATAAAGTAATATTTAGTTTATCATTGAAAATACCTTATAACATAACGTAAATTGCAGAGTATCATTGAAAATAACTTATGATATAACGTAATATGCAGTGTATCATTGAAAATACCTTCTAATATATCGTAGTTTATCATTGAAAATACCTTATAATATAACGTAATATGCAGTGTATCATTGAAAATACCTTATATTATAACGTAATATGCAGTGTATCATTGAAAATACCTTGTAATATAACGTAATATGCAGTGTATCATTGAAAATACCTTCTAATATAACGTAATATGCAGTGTATCATTGAAAATACCTTCTAATATATCGTAGTTTATCATTGAAAAGACTTTATAATATAACGTAATATTTAGTTTATCATTGAAAATACCTTATAACATAACGTAAATTGCAGAGTATCATTGAAAATACCTTATAATATAACGTGATATGCATTGTATCATTGAAAATAGCTTATAATATAACGTAATTTGTAGTGTATCATTGAAAATACCTTATAATATAACGTAATATGCAGTGTATCATTGAAAATACCTTATAATATAACGTTTATATGCAGTGTATCATTGAAAATACCTTATAATATAACGTAATATGCAGTGTATCATTGAAAATACCTTATAATATAACGTTTATATGCAGTGTATCATTGAAAATACCTTCTAATATATCGTAGTTTATCATTGAAAATACCTTGTAATATAACGTAATATGCAGTGTATCATTGAAAATACCTTATAATATAACGTAATATGCAGTGTATCATTGAAAATACCTTGTAATATAACGTAATATGCAGTGTATCATTGAAAATACCTTATAATATAACGTAATATGCAGTGTATCATTGAAAATACCTTCTAATATATCGTAGTTTATCATTGAAAAGACTTTATAATATAACGTAATATTTAGTTTATCATTGAAAATACCTTATAACATAACGTAAATTGCAGAGTATCATTGAAAATACCTTATAATATAACGTGATATGCATTGTATCATTGAAAATAGCTTATAATATAACGTAATTTGTAGTGTATCATTGAAAATACCTTATAATATAACGTAATATGCAGTGTATCATTGAAAATACCTTATAATATAACGTTTATATGCAGTGTATCATTGAAAATACCTTATAATATAACGTAATATGCAGTGTATCATTGAAAATACCTTATAATATAACGTTTATATGCAGTGTATCATTGAAAATACCTTCTAATATATCGTAGTTTATCATTGAAAATACCTTATAATATAACGTAATATGCAGTGTATCATTGAAAATACCTTATATTATAACGTAATATGCAGTGTATCATTGAAAATACCTTGTAATATAACGTAATATGCAGTGTATCATTGAAAATACCTTATAATATAACGTAATATGCAGTGTATCATTGAAAATACCTTCTAATATATCGTAGTTTATCATTGAAAAGACTTTATAATATAACGTAATATTTAGTTTATCATTGAAAATACCTTATAATATAACGTGATATGCATTGTATCATTGAAAATAGCTTATAATATAACGTAATTTGTAGTGTATCATTGAAAATACCTTATAATATAACGTAATATGCAGTGTATCATTGAAAATACCTTATAATATAACGTTTATATGCAGTGTATCATTGAAAATACCTTATAATATAACGTAATATGCAGTGTATCATTGAAAATACCTTATAATATAACGTTTATATGCAGTGTATCATTGAAAATACCTTCTAATATATCGTAGTTTATCATTGAAAATACCTTATAATATAACGTAATATGCAGTGTATCATTGAAAATACCTTATAATATAACGTAATATGCAGTGTATCGTTGAAAATACCTTATAATATAACGTAATATGCAGTATATCGTTGAAAATACCTTATAATATAACGTAATATGCATTGTATCATTGAAAATGCCTTATAATATATCGGAATTTATAGTGTATCTTTGAAAATACCTTATAATATAACGTAATATGCAGTGTATCGTTGAAAATACCTTATAATATAACGTAATATGCAGTGTATCATTGAAAATACCTTATATTATAACGTAATATGCATTGTATCATTGAAAATACCTTATAATATAACGAAATATGCAGTGTGTCATTGAACATACCTTATAATATAACGAAATATGCAGTGTATCATTGAAAATACCTTATAATATATCGTAGTTTATCATTGAAAATACCTTATAATATAACGTAATATGCAGCATATCGTTGAAAATACCTTATATTATAACGTAATATGCAGTGTATCATTGAAAATACCTTGTAATATAACGTAATATGCAGTGTATCATTGAAAATACCTTATAATATAACGTAATATGCAGTGTATCATTGAAAATACCTTCTAATATATCGTAGTTTATCATTGAAAAGACTTTATAATATAACGTAATATTTAGTTTATCATTGAAAATACCTTATAATATAACGTAATATGCAGTGTATCATTGAAAATACCTTATAATATATCGTAATATGCAGTGTATCATTGAAAAGACCTTATAATATAACGTAATATGCAGTGTATCATTGAAAATACCTTATAATATAACGTAATATGCAGTGTATCATTGAAAATACCTTATAATATAACGTTTATATGTAGTGTATCATTGAAAATACCTTATAATATAACGTAATATGCAGTGTATCATTGAAAATACCTTATAATATAACGTAATATGCATTGTATCATTGAAAAGACCTTATAATATAACGTAATATGCAGTGTATCATTGAAAATACCTTATAATATAACGTAATATGCAGTGTATCATTGAAAATACCTTGTAATATAACGTAATATGCAGTGTATCATTGAAAATACCTTATAATATAACGTAATTTGCAGTGTATCAATGAAAATACCTTATAATATAACGTGATATGCAATGTATCATTGAAAATAGCTTATAATATAACGTAATTTGTAGTGTATCATTGAAAATACCTTATAATATAACGTAATATGCAGTATATCATTGAAAATACCTTATAATATAGCGTAATATGCAGTGTATCATTGAAAATACCTTATAATATATCGTAATATGCAGTGTATCATTGAAAATACCTTATAATATAACGTAATATGCAGTGTATCATTGAAAATACCTTCTAATATATCGTAGTTTATCATTGAAAATACCTTATAATATAACGTAATATGCAGTGTATCATTGAAAATACCTTATATTATAACGTAATATGCAGTGTATCATTGAAAATACCTTGTAATATAACGTAATATGCAGTGTATCATTGAAAATACCTTATAATATAACGTAATATGCAGTGTATCATTGAAAATACCTTCTAATATATCGTAGTTTATCATTGAAAAGACTATATAATATAAAGTAATATTTAGTTTATCATTGAAAATACCTTATAACATAACGTAAATTGCAGAGTATCATTGAAAATAACTTATGATATAACGTAATATGCAGTGTATCATTGAAAATACCTTATAATATAGCGTAATATGCAGTGTATAATTGAAAATACCTTGTAATATAACGTAATATGCAGTGTATCATTGAAAATACCTTTTAATATAACGTAATATGCATTGTATCATTGAAAATACCTTATAGTATAACGAAATATGCAGTGTATCACTGAAAATACCTTCTAATATATCGTAGTTTATCATTGAAAATACCTTATAATATAACGTAATATGCAGTGTATCATTGAAAATACCTTATAATATAGCGTAATATGCAGTGTATCATTGAAAATACCTTATAATATATCGTAGTTTATCATTGAAAACGCCTTATAATGTAACGTAATATGGAGTGTTTCAATGAAAATACCTTATAATATAACGGAATATGCAGAGTATCATTGAAAATACCTTATAATATAACGTAATATGCAGTGTATCATAGAAAATACCTTATAATATATAGTAGTTTATCATTGAAAATACCTTATAATATACCGTAATATGCAGTATATCATTGAAAATACCTTATAATATAACGTAATATGCAGTGTATCATTGAAAATACCTTATAATATATCGTAATATGCAGTGTATCATTGAAAATACCTTATAATATAACGTAATATGCAGTGTATCATTGAAAATACCTTCTAATATATCGTAGTTTATCATTGAAAAGACTTTATAATATAACGTAATATTTAGTTTATCATTGAAAATACCTTATAACATAACGTAAATTGCAGAGTATCATTGAAAATAACTTATGATATAACGTAATATGCAGTGTATCATTGAAAATACCTTATAATATAGCGTAATATGCAGTGTATCATTGAAAATACCTTATAATATAACGTTTATATGCAGTGTATCATTGAAAATACCTTATAATATAACGTAATATGCAGTGTATCATTGAAAATACCTTATAATATAACGTAATATGCAGTGTATCATTGAAAATACCTTATAGTATAACGAAATATGCAGTGTGTCACTGAAAATACCTTCTAATATATCGTAGTTTATCATTGAATATACCTTATAATATAACGTAATATGCAGTATATCATTGAAAATACCTTGTAATATAACGTAATATGCAGTGTATCATTGAAAATACCTTTTAATATATCGTAGTATATCATTGAAAATGCCTTATAATGTAACGTAATATGGAGTGTTATAATGAAAATACCTTATAATATAACGGAATATGCAGAGTATCATTGAAAATACCTTATAATATAACGTAATATGCAGTGTATCATTGAAAATACCTTATAATATAACGTAATATGCATTGTATCATTGAAAATACCTTATAGTATAACGAAATATGCAGTGTATCACTGAAAATACCTTCTAATATATCGTAGTTTATCATTGAAAATACCTTATAATATAACGTAATATGCAGTATATCATTGAAAATACCTTATAATATAGCGTAATATGCAGTGTATCATTGAAAATACCTTATAATATATCGTAGTTTATCATTGAAAACGCCTTATAATATAACGTAATATGCAGTGTATCATTGAAAATACCTTATATTATAACGTAATATGCAGTGTATCATTGAAAATACCTTGTAATATAACGTAATATGCAGTGTATCATTGAAAATACCTTATAATATAACGTAATATGCAGTGTATCATTGAAAATACCTTCTAATATATCGTAGTTTATCATTGAAAAGACTATATAATATAAAGTAATATTTAGTTTATCATTGAAAATACCTTATAACATAACGTAAATTGCAGAGTATCATTGAAAATACCTTCTAATATATCGTAGTTTATCATTGAAAATACCTTATAATATAACGGAATATGCAGAGTATCATTGAAAATACCTTATAATATAACGTAATATGCAGTGTATCATTGAAAATACCTTATAATATAACGTAATATGCATTGTATCATTGAAAATACCTTATAGTATAACGAAATATGCAGTGTATCACTGAAAATACCTTCTAATATATCGTAGTTTATCATTGAAAATACCTTATAATATAACGTAATATGCAGTATATCATTGAAAATACCTTATAATATAGCGTAATATGCAGTGTATCATTGAAAATACCTTATAATATATCGTAGTTTATCATTGAAAACGCCTTATAATATAACGTAATATGCAGTGTATCATTGAAAATACCTTATAATATAACGTAATATGCAGTGTATCATTGAAAATACCTTGTAATATAACGTAATATGCAGTGTATCATTGAAAATACCTTATAATATAACGTAATATGCAGTGTATCATTGAAAATACCTTCTAATATATCGTAGTTTATCATTGAAAAGACTATATAATATAAAGTAATATTTAGTTTATCATTGAAAATACCTTATAACATAACGTAAATTGCAGAGTATCATTGAAAATAACTTATGATATAACGTAATATGCAGTGTATCATTGAAAATACCTTATAATATAGCGTAATATGCAGTGTATCATTGAAAATACCTTGTAATATAACGTAATATGCAGTGTATCATTGAAAATACCTTTTAATATAACGTAATATGCATTGTATCATTGAAAATACCTTATAGTATAACGAAATATGCAGTGTATCACTGAAAATACCTTCTAATATATCGTAGTTTATCATTGAAAATACCTTATAATATAACGTAATATGCAGTATATCATTGAAAATACCTTATAATATAGCGTAATATGCAGTGTATCATTGAAAATACCTTATAATATATCGTAGTTTATCATTGAAAACGCCTTATAATGTAACGTAATATGGAGTGTTTCAATGAAAATACCTTATAATATAACGGAATATGCAGAGTATCATTGAAAATACCTTATAATATAACGTAATATGCAGTGTATCATAGAAAATACCTTATAATATATAGTAGTTTATCATTGAAAATACCTTATAATATACCGTAATATGCAGTATATCATTGAAAATACCTTATAATATAGCGTAATATGCAGTGTATCATTGAAAATACCTTATAATATATCGTAATATGCAGTGTATCATTGAAAATACCTTATAATATAACGTAATATGCAGTGTATCATTGAAAATACCTTCTAATATATCGTAGTTTATCATTGAAAAGACTTTATAATATAACGTAATATTTAGTTTATCATTGAAAATACCTTATAACATAACGTAAATTGCAGAGTATCATTGAAAATAACTTATGATATAACGTAATATGCAGTGTATCATTGAAAATACCTTATAATATAGCGTAATATGCAGTGTATCATTGAAAATACCTTATAATATAACGTTTATATGCAGTGTATCATTGAAAATACCTTATAATATAACGTAATATGCAGTGTATCATTGAAAATACCTTATAATATAACGTAATATGCATTGTATCATTGAAAATACCTTATAGTATAACGAAATATGCAGTGTATCACTGAAAATACCTTCTAATATATCGTAGTTTATCATTGAATATACCTTATAATATAACGTAATATGCAGTATATCATTGAAAATACCTTGTAATATAACGTAATATGCAGTGTATCATTGAAAATACCTTTTAATATATCGTAGTATATCATTGAAAATGCCTTATAATGTAACGTAATATGGAGTGTTATAATGAAAATACCTTATAATATAACGGAATATGCAGAGTATCATTGAAAATACCTTATAATATAACGTAATATGCAGTGTATCATTGAAAATACCTTATAATATAACGTAATATGCAGTGTATCATTGAAAATACCTTATAGTATAACGAAATATGCAGTGTATCACTGAAAATACCTTCTAATATATCGTAGTTTATCATTGAAAATACCTTATAATATAACGTAATATGCAGTATATCATTGAAAATACCTTATAATATAGCGTAATATGCAGTGTATCATTGAAAATACCTTATAATATATCGTAGTTTATCATTGAAAACGCCTTATAATGTAACGTAATATGGAGTGTTTCAATGAAAATACCTTATAATATAACGGAATATGCAGAGTATCATTGAAAATACCTTATAATATAACGTAATATGCAGTGTATCATAGAAAATACCTTATAATATATAGTAGTTTATCATTGAAAATACCTTATAATATAACGTAATATGCAGTATATCATTGAAAATACCTTGTAATATAACGTAATATGCAGTGTATCATTGAAAATACCTTTTAATATATCGTAGTATATCATTGAAAATGCCTTATAATGTAACGTAATATGGAGTGTTATAATGAAAATACCTTATAATATAACGGAATATGCAGTGTATCATTGAAAATACCTTATAATATAACGTAATATGCAGTGTATCATTGAAAATACCTTATAATATAACGTAATATGCATTGTATCATTGAAAATACCTTATAGTATAACGAAATATGCAGTGTATCACTGAAAATACCTTCTAATATATCGTAGTTTATCATTGAAAATACCTTATAATATAACGTAATATGCAGTATATCATTGAAAATACCTTATAATATAGCGTAATATGCAGTGTATCATTGAAAATACCTTATAATATATCGTAGTTTATCATTGAAAACGCCTTATAATGTAACGTAATATGGAGTGTTTCAATGAAAATACCTTATAATATAACGTAATATGCAGTGTATCATTGAAAATACCTTATAATATAACGTAATATGCAGTGTATCATTGAAAATACCTTATAATATATAGTAGTTTATCATTGAAAATACCTTATAATATAACGTAATATGCAGTGTATCATTGAAAATACCTTCTAATATATCGTAGTTTATCATTGAAAAGACTTTATAATATAACGTAATATTTAGTTTATCATTGAAAATACCTTATAACATAACGTAAATTGCAGAGTATCATTGAAAATAACTTATGATATAACGTAATATGCAGTGTATCATTGAAAATACCTTATAATATAGCGTAATATGCAGTATATCATTGAAAATACCTTGTAATATAACGTAATATGCAGTGTATCATTGAAAATACCTTATAATATAGCGTAATATGCAGTATATCATTGAAAATACCTTATAATATAACGTAATATGCATTGTATCATTGAAAATACCTTATAATATAACGTAATTTGCAGTGTATCAATGAAAATACCTTATAATATAACGTGATATGCAATGTATCATTGAAAATAGCTTATAATATAACGTAATTTGTAGTGTATCATTGAAAATACCTTATAATATAACGTAATATGCAGTATATCATTGAAAATACCTTATAATATAGCGTAATATGCAGTGTATCATTGAAAATACCTTATAATATATCGTAATATGCAGTGTATCATTGAAAATACCTTATAATATAACGTAATATGCAGTGTATCATTGAAAATACCTTCTAATATATCGTAGTTTATCATTGAAAATACCTTATAATATAACGTAATATGCAGTGTATCATTGAAAATACCTTATATTATAACGTAATATGCAGTGTATCATTGAAAATACCTTATAATATAGCGTAATATGCAGTGTATAATTGAAAATACCTTGTAATATAACGTAATATGCAGTGTATCATTGAAAATACCTTTTAATATAACGTAATATGCATTGTATCATTGAAAATACCTTATAGTATAACGAAATATGCAGTGTATCACTGAAAATACCTTCTAATATATCGTAGTTTATCATTGAAAATACCTTATAATATAACGTAATATGCAGTATATCATTGAAAATACCTTATAATATAGCGTAATATGCAGTGTATCATTGAAAATACCTTATAATATATCGTAGTTTATCATTGAAAACGCCTTATAATGTAACGTAATATGGAGTGTTTCAATGAAAATACCTTATAATATAACGGAATATGCAGAGTATCATTGAAAATACCTTATAATATAACGTAATATGCAGTGTATCATAGAAAATACCTTATAATATATAGTAGTTTATCATTGAAAATACCTTATAATATACCGTAATATGCAGTATATCATTGAAAATACCTTATAATATAGCGTAATATGCAGTGTATCATTGAAAATACCTTATAATATATCGTAATATGCAGTGTATCATTGAAAATACCTTATAATATAACGTAATATGCAGTGTATCATTGAAAATACCTTCTAATATATCGTAGTTTATCATTGAAAAGACTTTATAATATAACGTAATATTTAGTTTATCATTGAAAATACCTTATAACATAACGTAAATTGCAGAGTATCATTGAAAATAACTTATGATATAACGTAATATGCAGTGTATCATTGAAAATACCTTATAATATAGCGTAATATGCAGTGTATCATTGAAAATACCTTATAATATAACGTTTATATGCAGTGTATCATTGAAAATACCTTATAATATAACGTAATATGCAGTGTATCATTGAAAATACCTTATAATATAACGTAATATGCATTGTATCATTGAAAATACCTTATAGTATAACGAAATATGCAGTGTATCACTGAAAATACCTTCTAATATATCGTAGTTTATCATTGAATATACCTTATAATATAACGTAATATGCAGTATATCATTGAAAATACCTTGTAATATAACGTAATATGCAGTGTATCATTGAAAATACCTTTTAATATATCGTAGTATATCATTGAAAATGCCTTATAATGTAACGTAATATGGAGTGTTATAATGAAAATACCTTATAATATAACGGAATATGCAGAGTATCATTGAAAATACCTTATAATATAACGTAATATGCAGTGTATCATTGAAAATACCTTATAATATAACGTAATATGCATTGTATCATTGAAAATACCTTATAGTATAACGAAATATGCAGTGTATCACTGAAAATACCTTCTAATATATCGTAGTTTATCATTGAAAATACCTTATAATATAACGTAATATGCAGTATATCATTGAAAATACCTTATAATATAGCGTAATATGCAGTGTATCATTGAAAATACCTTATAATATATCGTAGTTTATCATTGAAAACGCCTTATAATGTAACGTAATATGGAGTGTTTCAATGAAAATACCTTATAATATAACGGAATATGCAGAGTATCATTGAAAATACCTTATAATATAACGTAATATGCAGTGTATCATAGAAAATACCTTATAATATATAGTAGTTTATCATTGAAAATACCTTATAATATAACGTAATATGCAGTATATCATTGAAAATACCTTGTAATATAACGTAATATGCAGTGTATCATTGAAAATACCTTTTAATATATCGTAGTATATCATTGAAAATGCCTTATAATGTAACGTAATATGGAGTGTTATAATGAAAATACCTTATAATATAACGGAATATGCAGAGTATCATTGAAAATACCTTATAATATAACGTAATATGCAGTGTATCATTGAAAATACCTTATAATATAACGTAATATGCATTGTATCATTGAAAATACCTTATAGTATAACGAAATATGCAGTGTATCACTGAAAATACCTTCTAATATATCGTAGTTTATCATTGAAAATACCTTATAATATAACGTAATATGCAGTATATCATTGAAAATACCTTATAATATAGCGTAATATGCAGTGTATCATTGAAAATACCTTATAATATATCGTAGTTTATCATTGAAAACGCCTTATAATGTAACGTAATATGGAGTGTTTCAATGAATATACCTTATAATATAACGGAATATGCAGAGTATCATTGAAAATACCTTATAATATAACGTAATATGCAGTGTATCATAGAAAATACCTTATAATATATAGTAGTTTATCATTGAAAATACCTTATAATATAACGTAATATGCAGTGTATCATTGAAAATACCTTCTAATATATCGTAGTTTATCATTGAAAAGACTTTATAATATAACGTAATATTTAGTTAATCATTGAAAATACCTTATAACATAACGTAAATTGCAGAGTATCATTGAAAATAACTTATGATATAACGTAATATGCAGTGTATCATTGAAAATACCTTATAATATAGCGTAATATGCAGTATATCATTGAAAATACCTTGTAATATAACGTAATATGCAGTGTATCATTGAAAATACCTTATAATATAGCGTAATATGCAGTATATCATTGAAAATACCTTATAATATAACGTAATATGCAGTGTATCATTGAAAATACCTTATAATATAACGTAATTTGCAGTGTATCAATGAAAATACCTTATAATATAACGTGATATGCAATGTATCATTGAAAATAGCTTATAATATAACGTAATTTGTAGTGTATCATTGAAAATACCTTATAATATAACGTAATATGCAGTATATCATTGAAAATACCTTATAATATAGCGTAATATGCAGTGTATCATTGAAAATACCTTATAATATATCGTAATATGCAGTGTATCATTGAAAATACCTTATAATATAACGTAATATGCAGTGTATCATTGAAAATACCTTCTAATATATCGTAGTTTATCATTGAAAATACCTTATAATATAACGTAATATGCAGTGTATCATTGAAAATACCTTATATTATAACGTAATATGCAGTGTATCATTGAAAATACCTTGTAATATAACGTAATATGCAGTGTATCATTGAAAATACCTTATAATATAACGTAATATGCAGTGTATCATTGAAAATACCTTCTAATATATCGTAGTTTATCATTGAAAAGACTATATAATATAAAGTAATATTTAGTTTATCATTGAAAATACCTTATAACATAACGTAAATTGCAGAGTATCATTGAAAATAACTTATGATATAACGTAATATGCAGTGTATCATTGAAAATACCTTATAATATAGCGTAATATGCAGTGTATAATTGAAAATACCTTGTAATATAACGTAATATGCAGTGTATCATTGAAAATACCTTTTAATATATCGTAGTTTATCATTGAAAATGCCTTATAATGTAACGTAATATGGAGTGTTTCAATGAAAATACCTTATAATATAACGGAATATGCAGAGTATCATTGAAAATACCTTATAATATAACGTAATATGCAGTGTATCATTGAAAATACCTTATAATATATCGTAATATGCAGTGTATCATTGAAAAGACCTTATAATATAACGTAATATGCAGTGTATCATTGAAAATACCTTATAATATAACGTAATATGCAGTGTATCATTGAAAATACCTTATAATATAACGTTTATATGTAGTGTATCATTGAAAATACCTTATAATATAACGTAATATGCAGTGTATCATTGAAAATACCTTATAATATAACGTAATATGCATTGTATCATTGAAAAGACCTTATAATATAACGTAATATGCAGTGTATCATTGAAAATACCTTATAATATAACGTAATATGCAGTGTATCATTGAAAATACCTTATAATATAACGTAATATGCATTGTATCATTGAAAATACCTTATAGTATAACGAAATATGCAGTGTATCACTGAAAATACCTTCTAATATATCGTAGTTTATCATTGAAAATACCTTATAATATAACGTAATATGCAGTATATCAATGAAAATACCTTATAATATAGCGTAATATGCAGTGTATCATTGAAAATACCTTATAATATATCGTAGTTTATCATTGAAAACGCCTTATAATGTAACGTAATATGGAGTGTTTCAATGAAAATACCTTATAATATAACGGAATATGCAGAGTATCATTGAAAATACCTTATAATATAACGTAATATGCAGTGTATCATAGAAAATACCTTATAATATATAGTAGTTTATCATTGAAAATACCTTATAATATACCGTAATATGCAGTATATCATTGAAAATACCTTATAATATAGCGTAATATGCAGTGTATCATTGAAAATACCTTATAATATATCGTAATATGCAGTGTATCATTGAAAATACCTTATAATATAACGTAATATGCAGTGTATCACTGAAAATACCTTCTAATATATCGTAGTTTATCATTGAAAAGACTTTATAATATAACGTAATATTTAGTTTATCATTGAAAATACCTTATAACATAACGTAAATTGCAGAGTATCATTGAAAATAACTTATGATATAACGCAATATGCAGTGTATCATTGAAAATACCTTATAATATAGCGTAATATGCAGTGTATCATTGAAAATACCTTATAATATAACGTTTATATGCAGTGTATCATTGAAAATACCTTATAATATAACGTAATATGCAGTGTATCATTGAAAATACCTTATAATATAACGTAATATGCATTGTATCATTGAAAATACCTTATAGTATAACGAAATATGCAGTGTATCACTGAAAATACCTTCTAATATATCGTAGTTTATCATTGAAAATACCTTATAATATAACGTAATATGCAGTATATCATTGAAAATACCTTGTAATATAACGTAATATGCAGTGTATCATTGAAAATACCTTTTAATATATCGTAGTATATCATTGAAAATGCCTTATAATGTAACGTAATATGGAGTGTTATAATGAAAATACCTTATAATATAACGGAATATGCAGAGTATCATTGAAAATACCTTATAATATAACGTAATATGCAGTGTATCATTGAAAATACCTTATAATATAACGTAATATGCATTGTATCATTGAAAATACCTTATAGTATAACGAAATATGCAGTGTATCACTGAAAATACCTTCTAATATATCGTAGTTTATCATTGAAAATACCTTATAATATAACGTAATATGCAGTATATCATTGAAAATACCTTATAATATAGCGTAATATGCAGTGTATCATTGAAAATACCTTATAATATATCGTAGTTTATCATTGAAAACGCCTTATAATGTAACGTAATATGGAGTGTTTCAATGAAAATACCTTATAATATAACGGAATATGCAGAGTATCATTGAAAATACCTTATAATATAACGTAATATGCAGTGTATCATAGAAAATACCTTATAATATATAGTAGTTTATCATTGAAAATACCTTATAATATAACGTAATATGCAGTATATCATTGAAAATACCTTGTAATATAACGTAATATGCAGTGTATCATTGAAAATACCTTTTAATATATCGTAGTATATCATTGAAAATGCCTTATAATGTAACGTAATATGGAGTGTTATAATGAAAATACCTTATAATATAACGGAATATGCAGAGTATCATTGAAAATACCTTATAATATAACGAAATATGCAGTGTATCACTGAAAATACCTTCTAATATATCGTAGTTTATCATTGAAAATACCTTATAATATACCGTAATATGCAGTATATCATTGAAAATACCTTATAATATAGCGTAATATGCAGTGTATCATTGAAAATACCTTATAATATATCGTAATATGCAGTGTATCATTGAAAATACCTTATAATATAACGTAATATGCAGTGTATCATTGAAAATACCTTCTAATATATCGTAGTTTATCATTGAAAAGACTTTATAATATAACGTAATATTTAGTTTATCATTGAAAATACCTTATAACATAACGTAAATTGCAGAGTATCATTGAAAATAACTTATGATATAACGCAATATGCAGTGTATCATTGAAAATACCTTATAATATAGCGTAATATGCAGTGTATCATTGAAAATACCTTATAATATAACGTTTATATGCAGTGTATCATTGAAAATACCTTATAATATAACGTAATATGCAGTGTATCATTGAAAATACCTTATAATATAACGTAATATGCAGTGTATCATTGAAAATACCTTATAGTATAACGAAATATGCAGTGTATCACTGAAAATACCTTCTAATATATCGTAGTTTATCATTGAAAATACCTTATAATATAACGTAATATGCAGTATATCATTGAAAATACCTTGTAATATAACGTAATATGCAGTGTATCATTGAAAATACCTTTTAATATATCGTAGTATATCATTGAAAATGCCTTATAATGTAACGTAATATGGAGTGTTATAATGAAAATACCTTATAATATAACGGAATATGCAGAGTATCATTGAAAATACCTTATAATATAACGTAATATGCAGTGTATCATTGAAAATACCTTATAATATAACGTAATATGCATTGTATCATTGAAAATACCTTATAGTATAACGAAATATGCAGTGTATCACTGAAAATACCTTCTAATATATCGTAGTTTATCATTGAAAATACCTTATAATATAACGTAATATGCAGTATATCATTGAAAATACCTTATAATATAACGTAATATGCAGTGTATCATTGAAAATACCTTATAATATATCGTAGTTTATCATTGAAAACGCCTTATAATGTAACGTAATATGGAGTGTTTCAATGAAAATACCTTATAATATAACGGAATATGCAGAGTATCATTGAAAATACCTTATAATATAACGTAATATGCAGTGTATCATAGAAAATACCTTATAATATATAGTAGTTTATCATTGAAAATACCTTATAATATAACGTAATATGCAGTATATCATTGAAAATACCTTGTAATATAACGTAATATGCAGTGTATCATTGAAAATACCTTTTAATATATCGTAGTATATCATTGAAAATGCCTTATAATGTAACGTAATATGGAGTGTTATAATGAAAATACCTTATAATATAACGGAATATGCAGAGTATCATTGAAAATACCTTATAATATAACGTAATATGCAGTGTATCATTGAAAATACCTTATAATATAACGTAATATGCATTGTATCATTGAAAATACCTTATAGTATAACGAAATATGCAGTGTATCACTGAAAATACCTTCTAATATATCGTAGTTTATCATTGAAAATACCTTATAATATAACGTAATATGCAGTATATCATTGAAAATACCTTATAATATAGCGTAATATGCAGTGTATCATTGAAAATACCTTATAATATATCGTAGTTTATCATTGAAAACGCCTTATAATGTAACGTAATATGGAGTGTTTCAATGAAAATACCTTATAATATAACGGAATATGCAGAGTATCATTGAAAATACCTTATAATATAACGTAATATGCAGTGTATCATTGAAAATACCTTATAATATATAGTAGTTTATCATTGAAAATACCTTATAATATAACGTAATATGCAGTGTATCATTGAAAATACCTTCTAATATATCGTAGTTTATCATTGAAAAGACTTTATAATATAACGTAATATTTAGTTTATCATTGAAAATACCTTATAACATAACGTAAATTGCAGAGTATCATTGAAAATAACTTATGATATAACGTAATATGCAGTGTATCATTGAAAATACCTTATAATATAGCGTAATATGCAGTATATCATTGAAAATACCTTGTAATATAACGTAATATGCAGTGTATCATTGAAAATACCTTTTAATATATCGTAGTATATCATTGAAAATGCCTTATAATGTAACGTAATATGGAGTGTTTCAATGAAAATACCTTATAATATAACGGAATATGCAGAGTATCATTGAAAATACCTTATAATATAACGTAATATGCAGTGTATCATTGAAAATACCTTATAATATATCGTAATATGCAGTGTATCATTGAAAATACCTTATAATATTTCGTAATTTGTAGTGTATCATTGAAAATACCTTATAATATAACGTAATATGCAGTGTATCATTGAAAATACCTTATAATATAACGTTTATATGCAGTGTATCATTGAAAATACCTTATAATATAACGTAATATGCAGTGTATCATTGAAAATACCTTCTAATATATCGTAGTTTATCATTGAAAAGACTTTATAATATAACGTAATATTTAGATTATCATTGAAAATACCTTATAACATAACGTAATATGCAGTGTATCATTGAAAATACCTTTTAATATATCGTAGTATATCATTGAAAATGCCTTACAATGTAACGTAATATGGAGTGTTTCAATGAAAATACCTTATAATATAACGGAATATGCAGTGTATCATTGAAAATACCTTATAATATAACGTAATATGCAGTGTATCATTGAAAATACCTTATAATATATCGTAATATGCAGTGTATCATTGAAAATACCTTATAATATTTCGTAATTTGTAGTGTATCATTGAAAATACCTTACAATATAACGTAATATGCAGTGTATCATTGAAAATACCTTATAATATAACGTTTATATGCAGTGTATCATTGAAAATACCTTATAATATAACGTAATATGCAGTGTATCATTGAAAATACCTTATAATATAACGTAATATGCAGTGTATCATTGAAAATACCTTATAATATATCGTAATATGCAGTGTATCATTGAAAATACCTTATAATATTTCGTAATTTGTAGTGTATCATTGAAAATACCTTATAATATAACGTAATATGCAGTGTATCATTGAAAATACCTTATAATATAACGTTTATATGCAGTGTATCATTGAAAATACCTTATAATATAACGTAATATGCAGTGTATCATTGAAAATACCTTCTAATATATCGTAGTTTATCATTGAAAAGACTTTATAATATAACGTAATATTTAGATTATCATTGAAAATACCTTATAACATAACGTAATATGCAGTGTATCATTGAAAATACCTTTTAATATATCGTAGTATATCATTGAAAATGCCTTACAATGTAACGTAATATGGAGTGTTTCAATGAAAATACCTTATAATATAACGGAATATGCAGTGTATCATTGAAAATACCTTATAATATAACGTAATATGCAGTGTATCATTGAAAATACCTTATAATATATCGTAATATGCAGTGTATCATTGAAAATACCTTATAATATTTCGTAATTTGTAGTGTATCATTGAAAATACCTTATAATATAACGTAATATGCAGTGTATCATTGAAAATACCTTATAATATAACGTTTATATGCAGTGTATCATTGAAAATACCTTATAATATAACGTAATATGCAGTGTATCATTGAAAATACCTTATAATATAACGTAATATGCATTGTATCATTGAAAAGACCTTATAATATAACGTAATATGCAGTGTATCATTGAAAATACCTTATAATATAACGTAATATGCAGTGTATCATTGAAAATACCTTATAATATAACGTAATATGCATTGTATCATTGAAAATACCTTATAGTATATCGAAATATGCAGTGTATCACTGAAAATACCTTCTAATATATCGTAGTTTATCATTGAAAATACCTTATAATATAGCGTAATATGCAGTATATCATTGAAAATACCTTATAATATAGCGTAATATGCAGTGTATCATTGAAAATACCTTATAATATATCGTAGTTTATCATTGAAAACGCCTTATAATGTAACGTAATATGGAGTGTTTCAATGAAAATACCTTATAATATAACGGAATATGCAGAGTATCATTGAAAATACCTTATAATATAACGTAATATGCAGTGTATCATAGAAAATACCTTATAATATATAGTAGTTTATCATTGAAAATACCTTATAATATACCGTAATATGCAGTATATCATTGAAAATACCTTATAATATAGCGTAATATGCAGTGTATCATTGAAAATACCTTATAATATATCGTAATATGCAGTGTATCATTGAAAATACCTTATAATATAACGTAATATGCAGTGTATCATTGAAAATACCTTCTAATATATCGTAGTTTATCATTGAAAAGACTTTATAATATAACGTAATATTTAGTTTACCATTGAAAATACCTTATAACATAACGTAAATTGCAGAGTATCATTGAAAATAACTTATGATATAACGTAATATGCAGTGTATCATTGAAAATACCTTATAATATAGCGTAATATGCAGTGTATCATTGAAAATACCTTATAATATAACGTTTATATGCAGTGTATCATTGAAAATACCTTATAATATAACGTAATATGCAGTGTATCATTGAAAATACCTTATAATATAACGTAATATGCATTGTATCATTGAAAATACCTTATAGTATAACGAAATATGCAGTGTATCACTGAAAATACCTTCTAATATATCGTAGTTTATCATTGAAAATACCTTATAATATAACGTAATATGCAGTATATCATTGAAAATACCTTGTAATATAACGTAATATGCAGTGTATCATTGAAAATACCTTTTAATATATCGTAGTATATCATTGAAAATGCCTTATAATGTAACGTAATATGGAGTGTTATAATGAAAATACCTTATAATATAACGGAATATGCAGAGTATCATTGAAAATACCTTATAATATAACGTAATATGGAGTGTTTCAATGAAAATACCTTATAATATAACGGAATATGCAGAGTATCATTGAAAATACCTTATAATATAACGTAATATGAAGTGTATCATAGAAAATACCTTATAATATATAGTAGTTTATCATTGAAAATACCTTATAATATACCGTAATATGCAGTATATCATTGAAAATACCTTATAATATAGCGTAATATGCAGTGTATCATTGAAAATACCTTATAATATAACGTTTATATGCAGTGTATCATTGAAAATACCTTATAATATAACGTAATATGCAGTGTATCATTGAAAATACCTTATAATATAACGTAATATGCATTGTATCATTGAAAATACCTTATAGTATAACGAAATATGCAGTGTATCACTGAAAATACCTTCTAATATATCGTAGTTTATCATTGAAAATACCTTATAATATAACGTAATATGCAGTATATCATTGAAAATACCTTGTAATATAACGTAATATGCAGTGTATCATTGAAAATACCTTTTAATATATCGTAGTATATCATTGAAAATGCCTTATAATGTAACGTAATATGGAGTGTTTCAATGAAAATACCTTATAATATAACGGAATATGCAGAGTATCATTGAAAATACCTTATAATATAGCGTAATATGCAGTGTATCATTGAAAATACCTTATAATATAACGTTTATATGCAGTGTATCATTGAAAATACCTTATAATATAACGTATTATGCAGTGTATCATTGAAAATACCTTATAATATAACGTAATATGCATTGTATCATTGAAAATACCTTATAGTATAACGAAATATGCAGTGTATCACTGAAAATACCTTCTAATATATCGTAGTTTATCATTGAAAATACCTTATAATATAACGTAATATGCAGTATATCATTGAAAATACCTTGTAATATAACGTAATATGCAGTGTATCATTGAAAATACCTTTTAATATATCGTAGTATATCATTGAAAATGCCTTATAATGTAACGTAATATGGAGTGTTATAATGAAAATACCTTATAATATAACGGAATATGCAGAGTATCATTGAAAATACCTTATAATATAACGTAATATGCAGTGTATCATTGAAAATACCTTATAATATAACGTAATATGCATTGTATCATTGAAAATACCTTATAGTATAACGAAATATGCAGTGTATCACTGAAAATACCTTCTAATATATCGTAGTTTATCATTGAAAATACCTTATAATATAACGTAATATGCAGTATATCATTGAAAATACCTTATAATATAGCGTAATATGCAGTGTATCATTGAAAATACCTTATAATATATCGTAGTTTATCATTGAAAACGCCTTATAATGTAACGTAATATGGAGTGTTTCAATGAAAATACCTTATAATATAACGGAATATGCAGAGTATCATTGAAAATACCTTATAATATAACGTAATATGCAGTGTATCATAGAAAATACCTTATAATATATAGTAGTTTATCATTGAAAATACCTTATAATATACCGTAATATGCAGTATATCATTGAAAATACCTTATAATATAGCGTAATATGCAGTGTATCATTGAAAATACCTTATAATATATCGTAATATGCAGTGTATCATTGAAAATACCTTATAATATAACGTAATATGCAGTGTATCATTGAAAATACCTTCTAATATATCGTAGTTTATCATTGAAAAGACTTTATAATATAACGTAATATTTAGTTTATCATTGAAAATACCTTATAACATAACGTAAATTGCAGAGTATCATTGAAAATAACTTATGATATAACGTAATATGCAGTGTATCATTGAAAATACCTTATAATATAGCGTAATATGCAGTGTATCATTGAAAATACCTTATAATATAACGTTTATATGCAGTGTATCATTGAAAATACCTTATAATATAACGTAATATGCAGTGTATCATTGAAAATACCTTATAATATAACGTAATATGCATTGTATCATTGAAAATACCTTATAGTATAACGAAATATGCAGTGTATCACTGAAAATACCTTCTAATATATCGTAGTTTATCATTGAAAATACCTTATAATATAACGTAATATGCAGTATATCATTGAAAATACCTTGTAATATAACGTAATATGCAGTGTATCATTGAAAATACCTTTTAATATATCGTAGTATATCATTGAAAATGCCTTATAATGTAACGTAATATGGAGTGTTTCAATGAAAATACCTTATAATATAACGGAATATGCAGAGTATCATTGAAAATACCTTATAATATAACGTAATATGCATTGTGTCATTGAAAAGACCTTATAATATAACGTAATATGCAGTGTATCATTGAAAATACCTTATAATATAACGTAATATGCAGTGTATCATTGAAAATACCTTATAATATAACGTAATATGCATTGTATCATTGAAAATACCTTATAGTAAATCGAAATATGCAGTGTATCACTGAAAATACCTTCTAATATATCGTAGTTTATCATTGAAAATACCTTATAATATAACGTAATATGCAGTATATCATTGAAAATACCTTATAATATAGCGTAATATGCAGTGTATCATTGAAAATACCTTATAATATATCGTAGTTTATCATTGAAAACGCCTTATAATGTAACGTAATATGGAGTGTTTCAATGAAAATACCTTATAATATAACGGAATATGCAGAGTATCGTTGAAAATACCTTATAATATAACGTAATATGCAGTGTATCATTGAAAATACCTTATAATATATAGTAGTTTATCATTGAAAATACCTTATAATATACCGTAATATGCAGTATATCATTGAAAATACCTTATAATATAGCGTAATATGCAGTGTATCATTGAAAATACCTTATAATATATCGTAATATGCAGTGTATCATTGAAAATACCTTATAATATAACGTAATATGCAGTGTATCATTGAAAATACCTTCTAATATATCGTAGTTTATCATTGAAAAGACTTTATAATATAACGTAATATTTAGTTTATCATTGAAAATACATTATAACATAACGTAAATTGCAGAGTATCATTGAAAATAACTTATGATATAACGTAATATGCAGTGTATCATTGAAAATACCTTATAATATAGCGTAATATGCAGTGTATCATTGAAAATACCTTATAATATAACGTTTATATGCAGTGTATCATTGAAAATACCTTATAATATAACGTAATATGCATTGTATCATTGAAAATACCTTATAGTATATCGAAATATGCAGTGTATCACTGAAAATACCTTCTAATATATCGTAGTTTATCATTGAAAATACCTTATAATATAACGTAATATGCAGTATATCATTGAAAATACCTTATAATATAGCGTAATATGCAGTGTATCATTGAAAATACCTTATAATATATCGTAGTTTATCATTGAAAACGCCTTATAATGTAACGTAATATGGAGTGTTTCAATGAAAATACCTTATAATATAACGGAATATGCAGAGTATCGTTGAAAATACCTTATAATATAACGTAATATGCAGTGTATCATTGAAAATACCTTATAATATATAGTAGTTTATCATTGAAAATACCTTATAACATAACGTAATATACAGTGTAACATTGAAAATACCTTATAATATAACGTACTATGCAGCGTATCATTGAAAATACCTTATAATATATCGTAATATGCAGTGTATCATTGAAAATACCTTATAATATATCGTAATATGCAGTGTATCATTGAAAATACCTTATAATAATTCGTAATTTGTAGTGTATCATTGAAAATACCTTATAATACAACGTAATATGCAGTGTATCATTGAAAATACCTTATATTATAACGTAATATGCAGTGTATCATTGAAAATACCTTATAATATAACGTAATATGCAGTGTATCATTGAAAATACATTATAATATAACGTAATATGCAGTGTATCATTGAAAATACCTTATAATATAACGGAATTTGTAGTGTATCATTGAAAATACCTTATAATATAACGAAATATGCAGTGTGTCATTGAACATACCTTATATTATGTCGTAGTTTATCATTGAAAATACCTTATAGTATAACGAAATATGCAGTGTATCACTGAAAATACCTTATAATATATCGTAGTTTATCATTGAAAACGCCTTATAATGTAACGTAATATGGAGTGTTTCAATGAAAATACCTTATAATATAACGGAATATGCAGAGTATCATTGAAAATACCTGATAATATAACGTAATATGCAGTGTATCATAGAAAATACCTTATAATATATAGTAGTTTATCATTGAAAATACCTTATAATATACCGTAATATGCAGTATATCATTGAAAATACCTTATAATATAGCGTAATATGCAGTGTATCATTGAAAATACCTTATAATATATCGTAATATGCAGTGTATCATTGAAAATACCTTATAATATAACGTAATATGCAGTGTATCATTGAAAATACCTTCTAATATATCGTAGTTTATCATTGAAAAGACTTTATAATATAACGTAATATTTAGTTTATCATTGAAAATACCTTATAACATAACGTAAATTGCAGAGTATCATTGAAAATAACTTATGATATAACGTAATATGCAGTGTATCATTGAAAATACCTTATAATATAGCGTAATATGCAGTGTATCATTGAAAATACCTTATAATATAACGTTTATATGCAGTGTATCATTGAAAATACCTTATAATATAACGTAATATGCAGTGTATCATTGAAAATACCTTATAATATAACGTAATATGCATTGTATCATTGAAAATACCTTATAGTATAACGAAATATGCAGTGTATCACTGAAAATACCTTCTAATATATCGTAGTTTATCATTGAAAATACCTTATAATATAACGTAATATGCAGTATATCATTGAAAATACCTTGTAATATAACGTAATATGCAGTGTATCATTGAAAATACCTTTTAATATATCGTAGTATATCATTGAAAATGCCTTATAATGTAACGTAATATGGAGTGTTTCAATGAAAATACCTTATAATATAACGGAATATGCAGAGTATCATTGAAAATACCTTATAATATAACGTAATATGCATTGTATCATTGAAAAGACCTTATAATATAACGTAATATGCAGTGTATCATTGAAAATACCTTATAATATAACGTAATATGCAGTGTATCATTGAAAATACCTTATAATATAACGTAATATGCATTGTATCATTGAAAATACCTTATAGTATATCGAAATATGCAGTGTATCACTGAAAATACCTTCTAATATATCGTAGTTTATCATTGAAAATACCTTATAATATAACGTAATATGCAGTATATCATTGAAAATACCTTATAATATAGCGTAATATGCAGTGTATCATTGAAAATACCTTATAATATATCGTAGTTTATCATTGAAAACGCCTTATAATGTAACGTAATATGGAGTGTTTCAATGAAAATACCTTATAATATAACGGAATATGCAGAGTATCGTTGAAAATACCTTATAATATAACGTAATATGCAGTGTATCATTGAAAATACCTTATAATATATAGTAGTTTATCATTGAAAATACCTTATAACATAACGTAATATACAGTGTAACATTGAAAATACCTTATAATATAACGTACTATGCAGCGTATCATTGAAAATACCTTATAATATATCGTAATATGCAGTGTATCATTGAAAATACCTTATAATATATCGTAATATGCAGTGTATCATTGAAAATACCTCATAATATTTCGTAATATGTAGTGTATCATTGAAAATACCTTATAATACAACGTAATATGCAGTCTATCATTGAAAATACCTTATATTATAACGTAATATGCAGTGTATCATTGAAAATACCTTATAATATAACGTAATATGCAGTGTATCATTGAAAATACATTATAATATAACGTAATATGCAGTGTATCATTGAAAATACCTTATAATATAACGGAATTTGTAGTGTATCATTGAAAATACCTTATAATATAACGAAATATGCAGTGTGTCATTGAACATACCTTATATTATGTCGTAGTTTATCATTGAAAATACCTTATAGTATAACGAAATATGCAGTGTATCACTGAAAATACCTTCTAATATATCGTAGTTTATCATTGAAAATACCTTATAATATAACGTAATAAGCAGTGTATCATTGAAAATGCCTTATAATATATCGTAATATGCAGTGTATCATTGAAAATACCTTATAATATATCGTAATATGCAGTGTATCATTGAAAATACCTTATAATATAACGTAATATGCAGTGTATCATTGAAAATACCTTATAATATAACGTAATATGCAGTGTATCATTGAAAATACCTTATAATATAACGTAATATGCATTGTATCATTGAAAATACCTTATAGTATAACGTAATTTGCAGTGTATCAATGAAAATACCTTATAATATAACGTGATATGCAATGTATCATTGAAAATAGCTTATAATATAACGTAATTTGTAGTGTATCATTGAAAATACCTTATAATATAACGTAATATGCAGTATATCATTGAAAATACCTTATAATATAGCGTAATATGCAGTGTATCATTGAAAATACCTTATAATATATCGTAATATGCAGTGTATCATTGAAAATACCTTATAATATAACGTAATATGCAGTGTATCATTGAAAATACCTTCTAATATATCGTAGTTTATCATTGAAAATACCTTATAATATAACGTAATATGCAGTGTATCATTGAAAATACCTTATATTATAACGTAATATGCAGTGTATCATTGAAAATACCTTGTAATATAACGTAATATGCAGTGTATCATTGAAAATACCTTATAATATAACGTAATATGCAGTGTATCATTGAAAATACCTTCTAATATATCGTAGTTTATCATTGAAAAGACTTTATAATATAACGTAATATTTAGTTTATCATTGAAAATACCTTATAACATAACGTAAATTGCAGAGTATCATTGAAAATAACTTATGATATAACGTAATATGCAGTGTATCATTGAAAATACCTTATAATATAGCGTAATATGCAGTGTATCATTGAAAATACCTTATAATATAACGTTTATATGCAGTGTATCATTGAAAATACCTTATAATATAACGTAATATGCAGTGTATCATTGAAAATACCTTATAATATAACGTAATATGCATTGTATCATTGAAAATACCTTATAGTATAACGAAATATGCAGTGTATCACTGAAAATACCTTCTAATATATCGTAGTTTATCATTGAAAATACCTTATAATATAACGTAATATGCAGTATATCATTGAAAATACCTTGTAATATAACGTAATATGCAGTGTATCATTGAAAATACCTTTTAATATATCGTAGTATATCATTGAAAATGCCTTATAATGTAACGTAATATGGAGTGTTTCAATGAAAATACCTTATAATATAACGGAATATGCAGAGTATCATTGAAAATACCTTATAATATAGCGTAATATGCAGTGTATCATTGAAAATACCTTATAATATAACGTTTATATGCAGTGTATCATTGAAAATACCTTATAATATAACGTAATATGCAGTGTATCATTGAAAATACCTTATAATATAACGTAATATGCATTGTATCATTGAAAATACCTTATAGTATAACGAAATATGCAGTGTATCACTGAAAATACCTTCTAATATATCGTAGTTTATCATTGAAAATACCTTATAATATAACGTAATATGCAGTATATCATTGAAAATACCTTGTAATATAACGTAATATGCAGTGTATCATTGAAAATACCTTTTAATATATCGTAGTATATCATTGAAAATGCCTTATAATGTAACGTAATATGGAGTGTTATAATGAAAATACCTTATAATATAACGGAATATGCAGAGTATCATTGAAAATACCTTATAATATAACGTAATATGCAGTGTATCATTGAAAATACCTTATAATATAACGTAATATGCATTGTATCATTGAAAATACCTTATAGTATAACGAAATATGCAGTGTATCACTGAAAATACCTTCTAATATATCGTAGTTTATCATTGAAAATACCTTATAATATAACGTAATATGCAGTATATCATTGAAAATACCTTGTAATATAACGTAATATGCAGTGTATCATTGAAAATACCTTTTAATATATCGTAGTATATCATTGAAAATGCCTTATAATGTAACGTAATATGGAGTGTTTCAATGAAAATACCTTATAATATAACGGAATATGCAGAGTATCATTGAAAATACCTTATAATATAACGTAATATGCAGTGTATCATTGAAAATACCTTATAATATATCGTAATATGCAGTGTATCATTGAAAATACCTTATAATATTTCGTAATTTGTAGTGTATCATTGAAAATACCTTATAATATAACGTAATATGCAGTGTATCATTGAAAATACCTTATAATATAACGATTATATGCAGTGTATCATTGAAAATACCTTATAATATAACGTAATATGCAGTGTATCATTGAAAATACCTTCTAATATATCGTAGTTTATCATTGAAAAGACTTTATAATATAACGTAATATTTAGTTTATCATTGAAAATACCTTATAACATAACGTAATATGCAGTGTATCATTGAAAATACCTTTTAATATATCGTAGTATATCATTGAAAATGCCTTACAATGTAACGTAATATGGAGTGTTTCAATGAAAATACCTTATAATATAACGGAATATGCAGAGTATCATTGAAAATACCTTATAATATAACGTAATATGCAGTGTATCATTGAAAATACCTTATAATATATCGTAATATGCAGTGTATCATTGAAAATACCTTATAATATTTCGTAATTTGTAGTGTATCATTGAAAATACCTTATAATATAACGTAATATGCAGTGTATCATTGAAAATACCTTATAATATAACGTTTATATGCAGTGTATCATTGAAAATACCTTATAATATAACGTAATATGCAGTGTATCATTGAAAATACCTTATAATATAACGTAATATGCATTGTATCATTGAAAAGACCTTATAATATAACGTAATATGCAGTGTATCATTGAAAATACCTTATAATATAACGTAATATGCAGTGTATCATTGAAAATACCTTATAATATAACGTAATATGCATTGTATCATTGAAAATACCTTATAGTATATCGAAATATGCAGTGTATCACTGAAAATACCTTCTAATTTATCGTAGTTTATCATTGAAAATACCTTATAATATAACGTAATATGCAGTATATCATTGAAAATACCTTATAATATAGCGTAATATGCAGTGTATCATTGAAAATACCTTATAATATATCGTAGTTTATCATTTAAAACGCCTTATAATGTAACGTAATATGGAGTGTTTCAATGAAAATACCTTATAATATAACGGAATATGCAGAGTATCGTTGAAAATACCTTATAATATAACGTAATATGCAGTGTATCATTGAAAATACCTTATAATATATAGTAGTTTATCATTGAAAATACCTTATAACATAACGTAATATACAGTGTAACATTGAAAATAACTTATAATATAACGTACTATGCAGCGTATCATTGAAAATACCTTATAATATATCGTAATATGCAGTGTATCATTGAAAATACCTTATAATATATCGTAATATGCAGTGTATCATTGAAAATACCTTATAATATTTCGTAATTTGTAGTGTATCATTGAAAATACCTTATAATACAACGTAATATGCAGTGTATCATTGAAAATACCTTATATTATAACGTAATATGCAGTGTATCATTGAAAATACCTTATAATATAACGTAATATGCAGTGTATCATTGAAAATACATTATAATATAACGTAATATGCAGTGTATCATTGAAAATACCTTATAATATAACGGAATTTGTAGTGTATCATTGAAAATACCTTATAATATAACGAAATATGCAGTGTGTCATTGAACATACCTTATATTATGTCGTAGTTTATCATTGAAAATACCTTATAGTATAACGAAATATGCAGTGTATCACTGAAAATACCTTCTAATATATCGTAGTTTATCATTGAAAATACCTTATAATATAACGTAATAAGCAGTGTATCATTGAAAATGCCTTATAATATATCGTAATATGCAGTGTATCATTGAAAATACCTTATAATATATCGTAATATGCAGTGTATCATTGAAAATACCTTATAATATAACGGAATATGCAGTGTATCATTGAAAATACCTTATAATATAACGTAATATGCAGTATATCATTGAAAATACCTTATAATATAGCGTAATATGCAGTGTATCATTGAAAATACCTTATAATATATCGTAATATGCAGTGTATCATTGAAAATACCTTATAATATAACGTAATATGCAGTGTATCATTGAAAATACCTTCTAATATATCGTAGTTTATCATTGAAAATACCTTATAATATAACGTAATATGCAGTGTATCATTGAAAATACCTTATATTATAACGTAATATGCAGTGTATCATTGAAAATACCTTGTAATATAACGTAATATGCAGTGTATCATTGAAAATACCTTATAATATAACGTAATATGCAGTGTATCACTGAAAATACCTTCTAATATATCGTAGTTTATCATTGAAAAGACTTTATAATATAAAGTAATATTTAGTTTATCATTGAAAATACCTTATAACATAACGTAAATTGCAGAGTATCATTGAAAATAACTTATGATATAACGTAATATGCAGTGTATCATTGAAAATACCTTATAATATAGCGTAATATGCAGTGTATAATTGAAAATACCTTGTAATATAACGTAATATGCAGTGTATCATTGAAAATACCTTTTAATATATCGTAGTTTATCATTGAAAATGCCTTATAATGTAACGTAATATGGAGTGTTTCAATGAAAATACCTTATAATATAACGGAATATGCAGAGTATCATTGAAAATACCTTATAATATAACGTAATATGCAGTGTATCATTGAAAATACCTTATAATATATCGTAATATGCAGTGTATCATTGAAAAGACCTTATAATATAACGTAATATGCAGTGTATCATTGAAAATACCTTATAATATAACGTAATATGCAGTGTATCATTGAAAATACCTTATAATATAACGTTTATATGTAGTGTATCATTGAAAATACCTTATAATATAACGTAATATGCAGTGTATCATTGAAAATACCTTATAATATAACGTAATATGCATTGTATCATTGAAAAGACCTTATAATATAACGTAATATGCAGTGTATCATTGAAAATACCTTATAATATAACGTAATATGCAGTGTATCATTGAAAATACCTTATAATATAACGTAATATGCATTGTATCATTGAAAAGACCTTATAGTATAACGAAATATGCAGTGTATCACTGAAAATACCTTCTAATATATCGTAGTTTATCATTGAAAATACCTTATAATATAACGTAATATGCAGTATATCATTGAAAATACCTTGTAATATAACGTAATATGCAGTGTATCATTGAAAATACCTTTTAATATATCGTAGTATATCATTGAAAATGCCTTATAATGTAACGTAATATGGAGTGTTTCAATGAAAATACCTTATAATATAACGGAATATGCAGAGTATCATTGAAAATACCTTATAATATAACGTAATTTGTAGTGTATCATTGAAAATACCTTATAATATAACGTAATATGCAGTGTATCATTGAAAATACCTTATAATATAACGTTTATATGCAGTGTATCATTGAAAATACCTTATAATATAACGTAATATGCAGTGTATCATTGAAAATACCTTATAATATAACGTAATATGCATTGTATCATTGAAAAGACCTTATAATATAACGTAATATGCAGTGTATCATTGAAAATACCTTATAATATAACGTAATATGCATTGTATCATTGAAAATACCTTATAGTATAACGAAATATGCAGTGTATCACTGAAAATACCTTCTAATATATCGTAGTTTATCATTGAAAATACCTTATAATATAACGTAATATGCAGTATATCATTGAAAATACCTTGTAATATAACGTAATATGCAGTGTATCATTGAAAATACCTTTTAATATATCGTAGTATATCATTGAAAATGCCTTATAATGTAACGTAATATGGAGTGTTTCAATGAAAATACCTTATAATATAACGGAATATGCAGAGTATCATTGAAAATACCTTATAATATAACGTAATATGCATTGTATCATTGAAAAGACCTTATAATATAACGTAATATGCAGTGTATCATTGAAAATACCTTGTAATATAACGTAATATGCAGTGTATCATTGAAAATACCTTTTAATATATCGTAGTATATCATTGAAAATGCCTTATAATGTAACGTAATATGGAGTGTTTCAATGAAAATACCTTATAATATAACGGAATATGCAGAGTATCATTGAAAAGACCTTATAATATAACGTAATATGCAGTGTATCATTGAAAATACCTTATAATATAACGAAATATGCATTGTGTCATTGAAAAGACCTTATAATATAACGTAATATGCAGTGTATCATTGAAAATACCTTATATTATAACGTAATATGCAGTGTATCATTGAAAATACCTTGTAATATAACGTAATATGCAGTGTATCATTGAAAATACCTTATAATATAACGTAATATGCAGTGTATCACTGAAAATACCTTCTAATATATCGTAGTTTATCATTGAAAAGACTTTATAATATAAAGTAATATTTAGTTTATCATTGAAAATACCTTATAACATAACGTAAATTGCAGAGTATCATTGAAAATAACTTATGATATAACGTAATATGCAGTGTATCATTGAAAATACCTTATAATATAGCGTAATATGCAGTGTATAATTGAAAATACCTTGTAATATAACGTAATATGCAGTGTATCATTGAAAATACCTTTTAATATATCGTAGTTTATCATTGAAAATGCCTTATAATGTAACGTAATATGGAGTGTTTCAATGAAAATACCTTATAATATAACGGAATATGCAGAGTATCATTGAAAATACCTTATAATATAACGTAATATGCAGTGTATCATTGAAAATACCTTATAATATATCGTAATATGCAGTGTATCATTGAAAAGACCTTATAATATAACGTAATATGCAGTGTATCATTGAAAATACCTTATAATATAACGTAATATGCAGTGTATCATTGAAAATACCTTATAATATAACGTTTATATGTAGTGTATCATTGAAAATACCTTATAATATAACGTAATATGCAGTGTATCATTGAAAATACCTTATAATATAACGTAATATGCATTGTATCATTGAAAAGACCTTATAATATAACGTAATATGCAGTGTATCATTGAAAATACCTTATAATATAACGTAATATGCAGTGTATCATTGAAAATACCTTATAATATAACGTAATATGCATTGTATCATTGAAAATACCTTATAGTATAACGAAATATGCAGTGTATCACTGAAAATACCTTCTAATATATCGTAGTTTATCATTGAAAATACCTTATAATATAACGTAATATGCAGTATATCATTGAAAATACCTTGTAATATAACGTAATATGCAGTGTATCATTGAAAATACCTTTTAATATATCGTAGTATATCATTGAAAATGCCTTATAATGTAACGTAATATGGAGTGTTTCAATGAAAATACCTTATAATATAACGGAATATGCAGAGTATCATTGAAAATACCTTATAATATAACGTAATTTGTAGTGTATCATTGAAAATACCTTATAATATAACGTAATATGCAGTGTATCATTGAAAATACCTTATAATATAACGTTTATATGCAGTGTATCATTGAAAATACCTTATAATATAACGTAATATGCAGTGTATCATTGAAAATACCTTATAATATAACGTAATATGCATTGTATCATTGAAAAGACCTTATAATATAACGTAATATGCAGTGTATCATTGAAAATACCTTATAATATAACGTAATATGCATTGTATCATTGAAAATACCTTATAGTATAACGAAATATGCAGTGTATCACTGAAAATACCTTCTAATATATCGTAGTTTATCATTGAAAATACCTTATAATATAACGTAATATGCAGTATATCATTGAAAATACCTTGTAATATAACGTAATATGCAGTGTATCATTGAAAATACCTTTTAATATATCGTAGTATATCATTGAAAATGCCTTATAATGTAACGTAATATGGAGTGTTTCAATGAAAATACCTTATAATATAACGGAATATGCAGAGTATCATTGAAAATACCTTATAATATAACGTAATTTGTAGTGTATCATTGAAAATACCTTATAATATAACGTAATATGCAGTGTATCATTGAAAATACCTTATAATATAACGTTTATATGCAGTGTATCATTGAAAATACCTTATAATATAACGTAATATGCAGTGTATCATTGAAAATACCTTATAATATAACGTAATATGCATTGTATCATTGAAAAGACCTTATAATATAACGTAATATGCAGTGTATCATTGAAAATACCTTATAATATAACGTAATATGCATTGTATCATTGAAAATACCTTATAGTATAACGAAATATGCAGTGTATCACTGAAAATACCTTCTAATATATCGTAGTTTATCATTGAAAATACCTTATAATATAACGTAATATGCAGTATATCATTGAAAATACCTTGTAATATAACGTAATATGCAGTGTATCATTGAAAATACCTTTTAATATATCGTAGTATATCATTGAAAATGCCTTATAATGTAACGTAATATGGAGTGTTTCAATGAAAATACCTTATAATATAACGGAATATGCAGAGTATCATTGAAAATACCTTATAATATAACGTAATTTGTAGTGTATCATTGAAAATACCTTATAATATAACGTAATATGCAGTGTATCATTGAAAATACCTTATAATATAACGTTTATATGCAGTGTATCATTGAAAATACCTTATAATATAACGTAATATGCAGTGTATCATTGAAAATACCTTATAATATAACGTAATATGCATTGTATCATTGAAAAGACCTTATAATATAACGTAATATGCAGTGTATCATTGAAAATACCTTATATTATAACGTAATATGCATTGTATCATTGAAAATACCTTATAGTATAACGAAATATGCAGTGTATCACTGAAAATACCTTCTAATATATCGTAGTTTATCATTGAAAATACCTTATAATATAACGTAATATGCAGTATATCATTGAAAATACCTTGTAATATAACGTAATATGCAGTGTATCATTGAAAATACCTTTTAATATATCGTAGTATATCATTGAAAATGCCTTATAATGTAACGTAATATGGAGTGTTTCAATGAAAATACCTTATAATATAACGGAATATGCAGAGTATCATTGAAAATACCTTATAATATAACGTAATTTGTAGTGTATCATTGAAAATACCTTATAATATAACGTAATATGCAGTGTATCATTGAAAATACCTTATAATATAACGTTTATATGCAGTGTATCATTGAAAATACCTTATAATATAACGTAATATGCAGTGTATCATTGAAAATACCTTATAATATAACGTAATATGCATTGTATCATTGAAAAGACCTTATAATATAACGTAATATGCAGTGTATCATTGAAAATACCTTGTAATATAACGTAATATGCAGTGTATCATTGAAAATACCTTTTAATATATCGTAGTATATCATTGAAAATGCCTTATAATGTAACGTAATATGGAGTGTTTCAATGAAAATACCTTATAATATAACGGAATATGCAGAGTATCATTGAAAAGACCTTATAATATAACGTAATATGCAGTGTATCATTGAAAATACCTTATAATATAACGAAATATGCATTGTGTCATTGAAAAGACCTTATAATATAACGTAATATGCAGTGTATCATTGAAAATACCTTATAATATAACGTAATATGCAGTGTATCATTGAAAATACCTTATAATATAACGTAATATGCATTTTATCATTGAAAATACCTTATAATATAACGTAATTTGCAGTGTATCAATGAAAATACCTTATAATATAACGTGATATGCAATGTATCATTGAAAATAGCTTATAATATAACGTAATTTGTAGTGTATCATTGAAAATACCTTATAATATAACGTAATATGCAGTATATCATTGAAAATACCTTATAATATAGCGTAATATGCAGTGTATCATTGAAAATACCTTATAATATATCGTAATATGCAGTGTATCATTGAAAATACCTTATAATATAACGTAATATGCAGTGTATCATTGAAAATACCTTATAATATAACGAAATATGCATTGTGTCATTGAGAAGACCTTATAATATAACGTAATATGCAGTGTATCATTGAAAATACCTTATAATATAACGTAATATGCAGTGTATCATTGAAAATACCTTATAATATAACGTAATATGCAATGTATCATTGAAAATACCTTATAATATAACGTAATTTGCAGTGTATCAATGAAAATACCTTATAATATAACGTGATATGCAATGTATCATTGAAAATAGCTTATAATATAACGTAATTTGTAGTGTATCATTGAAAATACCTTATAATATAACGTAATATGCAGTATATCATTGAAAATACCTTATAATATAGCGTAATATGCAGTGTATCATTGAAAATACCTTATAATATATCGTAATATGCAGTGTATCATTGAAAATACCTTATAATATAACGTAATATGCAGTGTATCATTGAAAATACCTTCTAATATATCGTAGTTTATCATTGAAAATACCTTATAATATAACGTAATATGCAGTGTATCATTGAAAATACCTTGTAATATAACGTAATATGCAGTGTATCATTGAAAATACCTTTTAATATATCGTAGTTTATCATTGAAAATGCCTTATAATGTAACGTAATATGGAGTGTTTCAATGAAAATACCTTATAATATAACGTAATATGCAGAGTATCATTGAAAATACCTTATAATATAACGTAATATGCAGTGTATCATTGAAAATACCTTATAATATATCGTAATATGCAGTGTATCATTGAAAATACCTTATAATATAACGTAATATGCAGTGTATCATTGAAAATACCTTATAATATAACGTAATATGCAGTGTATCATTGAAAATACCTTATAATATAACGTTTATATGTAGTGTATCATTGAAAATACCTTATAATATAACGTAATATGCAGTGTATCATTGAAAATACCTTATAATATAACGTAATATGCATTGTATCATTGAAAAGACCTTATAATATAACGTAATATGCAGTGTATCATTGAAAATACCTTATAATATAACGTAATATGCAGTGTATCATTGAAAATACCTTATAATATAACGTAATATGCATTGTTTCATTGAAAATACCTTATAGTATAACGAAATATGCAGTGTATCACTGAAAATACCTTCTAATATATCGTAGTTTATCATTGAAAATACCTTATAATATAACGTAATATGCAGTATATCATTGAAAATACCTTATAATATAGCGTAATATGCAGTGTATCATTGAAAATACCTTATAATATATCGTAGTTTATCATTGAAAACGCCTTATAATGTAACGTAATATGGAGTGTTTCAATGAAAATACCTTATAATATAACGTAATATGCAGTGTATCATTGAAAATACCTTATAATATAACGGAATTTGTAGTGTATCATTGAAAATACCTTATAATATAACGAAATATGCAGTGTGTCATTGAACATACCTTATATTATGTCGTAGTTTATCATTGAAAATACCTTATAGTATAACGAAATATGCAGTGTATCACTGAAAATACCTTCTAATATATCGTAGTTTATCATTGAAAATACCTTATAATATAACGTAATAAGCAGTGTATCATTGAAAATGCCTTATAATATATCGTAATATGCAGTGTATCATTGAAAATACCTTATAATATTTCGTAATTTGTAGTGTATCATTGGAAATACCTTATAATATAGCGTACTATGCAGTGTATCATTGAAAATACCTTATAATATAACGTAATATGCAGTGTATCATTGAAAATACCTTATAATATAACGTAATATGCAGTATATCATTGAAAATACCTTATAATATAGCGTAATATGCAGTGTATCATTGAAAATACCTTATAATATATCGTAGTTTATCATTGAAAACGCCTTATAATGTAACGTAATATGGAGTGTTTCAATGAAAATACCTTATAATATAACGTAATATGCAGTATATCGTTGAAAATACCTTATAATATAACGTAATATGCATTGTATCATTGAAAATGCCTTATAATATATCGGAATTTATAGTGTATCTTTGAAAATACCTTATAATATAACGTAATATGCAGTGTATCGTTGAAAATACCTTATAATATAACGTAATATGCAGTGTATCATTGAAAATACCTTATAATATGTCGTTGTTTATCATTGAAAATACCTTATAATATAACGTAATATGCAGTGTATCATTGAAAATACCTTATAATATATCGTAATAAGCAATGTATCATTGAAAATACCTTATAATATTTCGTAATTTGTAGTGTATCATTGAAAATACCTTATATTATAACGTAATATGCAGTGTATCATTGAAAATACCTTGTAATATAACGTAATATGCAGTGTATCATTGAAAATACCTTTTAATATATCGTAGTTTATCATTGAAAATGCCTTATAATGTAACGTAATATGGAGTGTTTCAATGAAAATACCTTATAATATAACGGAATATGCAGAGTATCATAGAAAATACCTTATAATATAACGTAATATGCAGTGTATCATTGAAAATACCTTATAATATATCGTAATATGCAATGTATCATTGAAAATACCTTATAATATTTCGTAATTTGTAGTGTATCATTGAAAATACCTTATATTATAACGTAATATGCAGTGTATCATTGAAAATACCTTGTAATATAACGTAATATGCAGTGTATTATTGAAAATACCTTTTAATATATCGTAGTTTATCATTGAAAATACCTTATAGTATAACGAAATATGCAGTGTATCACTGAAAATACCTTCTAATATATCGTAGTTTATCATTGAAAATACCTTATAATATAACGTAATAAGCAGTGTATCATTGAAAATGCATTATAATATATCGTAATATGCAGTGTATCATTGAAAATACCTTATAATATTTCGTAATTTGTAGTGTATCATTGGAAATACCTTATAATATAGCGTACTATGCAGTGTATCATTGAAAATACCTTATAATATAACGTAATATGCAGTGTATCATTGAAAATACCTTATAATATAACGTAATATGCAGTATATCATTGAAAATACCTTATAATATAGCGTAATATGCAGTGTATCATTGAAAATACCTTATAATATATCGTAGTTTATCATTGAAAACGCCTTATAATGTAACGTAATATGGAGTGTTTCAATGAAAATACCTTATAATACAACGTAATATGCAGTATATCGTTGAAAATACCTTATAATATAACGTAATATGCATTGTATCATTGAAAATGCCTTATAATATATCGGAATTTATAGTGTATCTTTGAAAATACCTTATAATATAACGTAATATGCAGTGTATCGTTGAAAATACCTTATAATATAACGTAATATGCAGTGTATCATTGAAAATACCTTGTAATATAACGGAATTTGTAGTGTATCATTGAAAATACCTTATAATATAACGAAATATGCAGTGTATCATTGAAAATACCTTATAATATGTCGTTGTTTATCATTGAAAATACCTTATAATATAACGTAATATGCAGTGTGTCATTGAAAATACCTTATAATATATCGTAATATGCAGTGTATCTTTGAAAATAACATATAATATAACGGAATTTGTAGTGTATCATTGAAAATACCTTATAATATAACGAAATATGCAGTGTATCATTGAAAATACCTTATAATATGTCGTTGTTTATCATTGAAAATACCTTATAATATAACGTAATATGCAGTGTATCATTGAAAATACCTTGTAATATAACGTAATATGCAGTGCATCATTGAAAATACCTTTTAATATATCGTAGTTTATCATTGAAAATGCCTTATAATGTAACGTAATATGGAGTGTTTCAATGAAAATACCTTATAATATAACGGAATATGCAGAGTATCATAGAAAATACCTTATAATATAACGTAATATGCAGTGTATCATTGAAAATACCTTATAATATATCGTAATAAGCAATGTATCATTGAAAATACCTTATAATATTTCGTAATTTGTAGTGTATCATTGAAAATACCTTATATTATAACGTAATATGCAGTGTATCATTGAAAATACCTTGTAATATAACGTAATATGCAGTGTATTATTGAAAATACCTTTTAATATATCGTAGTTTATCATTGAAAATGCCTTATAATGTAACGTAATATGGAGTGTTTCAATGAAAATACCTTATAATATAACGGAATATGCAGAGTATCATTGAAAATACCTTATAATATAACGTAATATGCAGTGTATCATTGAAAAAACCTTATAATATATAGTAGTTTATCATTGAAAATACCTTATAACATAACGTAATATACAGTGTAACATTGAAAATACCTTATAATATATCGTAATATGCAGTGTATCATTGAAAATACCTTATAATATATCGTAATATGCAGTGTATCATTGAAAATACCTTATAATATTTCGTAATTTGTAGTGTATCATTGAAAATACCTTATAATACAACGTAATATGCAGTGTATCATTGAAAATACCTTATATTATAACGTAATATGCAGTGTATCATTGAAAATACCTTATAATATAACGTAATGTGCAGTGTATCATTGAAAATACCTTATAATATATCGTAATATGCAGTGTATCATTGAAAATACCTTATAATATATCGTAATATGCAGTGTATCATTGAAAATACCTTATAATATTTCGTAATTTGTAGTGTATCATTGAAAATACCTTATAATACAACGTAATATGTAGTGTATCATTGAAAATACCTTATATTATAACGTAGTATGCAGTGTATCATTGAAAATACCTTATAATATAACGTAATATGCAGTGTATCATTGAAAATACATTATAATATAACGTAATATGCAGTGTATCATTGAAAATACCTTATAATATAACGGAATTTGTAGTGTATCATTGAAAATACCTTATAATATTTCGTAATTTGTAGTGTATCATTGGAAATACCTTATAATATAGCGTACTATGCAGTGTATCATTGAAAATACCTTATAATATAACGTAATATGCAGTGTATCATTGAAAATACCTTATAATATAACGTAATATGCAGTGTATCATTGAAAATACCTTATAATATATCGTAATAAGCAATGTATCATTGAAAATACCTTATAATATTTCGTAATTTGTAGTGTATCATTGAAAATACCTTATATTATAACGTAATATGCAGTGTATCATTGAAAATACCTTGTAATATAACGTAATATAAAGTGTATTATTGAAAATACCTTTTAATATATCGTAGTTTATCATTGAAAATGCCTTATAATATAACGTAATATGCAGTGTATCATTGAAAATACCTTATAATATAACGGAATATGCAGAGTATCATAGAAAATACCTTATAATATAACGTAATATGCAGTGTATCATTGAAAATACCTTATAATATAGCGTAATATGCAGTGTATCATTGAAAATACCTTATAATATAACGTAATATGCAGTGTATCATTGAAAATACCTTATATTATAACATAATATGCAGTGTATCATTGAAAATACCTTGTAATATAACGTAATATGCAGTGGATCATTGAAAATGCCTTTTAATATATCGTAGTTTATCATTGAAAATGCCTTATAATGTAACGTAATATGGAGTGTTTCAATGAAAATACCTTATAATATAACGGAATATGCAGAGTATCATAGAAAATACCTTATAATATAACGTAATATGCAGTGTATCATTGAAAATACCTTGTAATATAACGTAATATGAAGTGTATTATTGAAAATACCTTTTAATATATCGTAGTTTATCATTGAAAATACCTTATAATATAACGTAGTATGCAGTTTATCATTGAAAATACCTTATATTATAACGTAATATGCAGTGTATCATTGAAAATACCTTGTAATGTAACGTAATATGCAGTGTATCATTGAAAATACCTTATAATATAACGTAATATGCAGTGTATCATTGAAAATACCTTCTAATATATCGTAGTTTATCATTGAAAAGACTTTATAATATAACGTAATATTTAGTTTATCATTGAAAATACCTTATAACATAACGTAAATTGCAGAGTATCATTGAAAATAACTTATGATATAACGTAATATGCAGTGTATCATTGATAATACCTTATAATATAGCGTAATATGCAGTGTATCATTGAAAATACCTTGTAATATAACGAAATATGCATTGTGTCATTGAAAAGACCTTATAATATAACGTAATATGCAGTGTATCATTGAAAATACCTTATAATATAACGTAATATGCAGTGTATCATTGAAAATACCTTATAATATAACGAAATATGCATTGTGTCATTGAAAAGACCTTATAATATAACGTAATATGCAGTGTATCATTGAAAATACCTTATAATATAACGTAATATGCAGTGTATCATTGAAAATACCTTATAATATAACGTAATATGCAGTGTATCATTGAAAATACCTTATAATATAACGTAATTTGCAGTGTATCATTGAAAATACCTTATAATATGTCGTTGTTTATCATTGAAAATACCTTATAATATAACGTAATATGCAGTGTATCATTGAAAATACCTTATAATATATCGTAATATGCAGTGTATCATTGAAAATAACATATAATATAACGGAATTTGTAGTGTATCATTGAAAATACCTTATAATATAGCGTAATATGCAGTGTATCATTGAAAATACCTTATAATATAACGTAATATGCAGTGTATCATTGAAAATACCTTATATTATAACATAATATGCAGTGTATCATTGAAAATACCTTGTAATATAACGTAATATGCAGTGTATCATTGAAAATGCCTTTTAATATATCGTAGTTTATCATTGAAAATACCTTATAATATAACGTAGTATGCAGTTTATCATTGAAAATACCTTATATTATAACGTAATATGCAGTGTATCATTGAAAATACCTTCTAACATAACGTAATATGCAGTGTATCATTGAAAATACCTTATAATATAACGTAATATGCAGTGTATCATTGAAAATACCTTCTAATATATCGTAGTTTATCATTGAAAAGACTTTATAATATAACGTAATATTTAGTTTATCATTGAAAATACCTTATAACATAACGTAAATTGCAGAGTATCATTGAAAATAACTTATGATATAACGTAATATGCAGTGTATCATTGATAATACCTTATAATATAGCGTAATATGCAGTGTATCATTGAAAATACCTTGTAATATAACGAAATATGCATTGTGTCATTGAAAATACCTTATAATATAACGTAATATGCAGTGTATCATTGAAAATACCTTATAATATAACGTAATATGCAGTGTATCATTGAAAATACCTTATAATATAACGAAATATGCATTGTGTCATTGAAAAGACCTTATAATATAACGTAATATGCAGTGTATCATTGAAAATACCTTATAATATAACGTAATATGCAGTGTATCATTGAAAATACCTTATAATATAACGTAATATGCATTGTATCATTGAAAATACCTTATAATATAACGTAATTTGCAGTGTATCATTGAAAATACCTTATAATATGTCGTTGTTTATCATTGAAAATACCTTATAATATAACGTAATATGCAGTGTATCATTGAAAATACCTTATAATATATCGTAATATGCAGTGTATCATTGAAAATAACATATAATATAACGGAATTTGTAGTGTATCATTGAAAATACCTTATAATATAACGAAATATGCAGTGTATCATTGAAAATACCTTATAATATGTCGTTGTTTATCATTGAAAATACCTTATAATATAACGTAATATGCAGTGTATCATTGAAAATACCTTGTAATATAACGTAATATGCAGTGTATCATTGAAAATACCTTTTAATATATCGTAGTTTATCATTGAAAATGCCTTATAATGTAACGTAATATGGAGTGTTTCAATGAAAATACCTTATAATATAACGGAATATGCAGAGTATCATAGAAAATACCTTATAATATAACGTAATATGCAGTGTATCATTGAAAATACCTTATAATATATCGTAATAAGCAATGTATCATTGAAAATACCTTATAATATTTCGTAATTTGTAGTGTATCATTGAAAATACCTTATATTATAACGTAATATGCAGTGTATCATTGAAAATACCTTGTAATATAACGTAATATGAAGTGTATTATTGAAAATACCTTTTAATATATCGTAGTTTATCATTGAAAATGCCTTATAATGTAACGTAATATGGAATGTTTCAATGAAAATACCTTATAATATAACGGAATATGCAGAGTATCATAGAAAATACCTTATAATATAACGTAATATGCAGTGTATCATTGAAAATACCTTATAATATAGCGTAATATGCAGTGTATCATTGAAAATACCTTATAATATAACGTAATATGCAGTGTATCATTGAAAATACCTTATATTATAACATAATATGCAGTGTATCATTGAAAATACCTTGTAATATAACGTAATATGCAGTGTATCATTGAAAATGCCTTTTAATATATCGTAGTTTATCATTGAAAATGCCTTATAATGTAACGTAATATGGAGTGTATCATTGAAAATACCTTATAATATAACGTAATATGCATTGTATCATTGAAAATACCTTATAATATAACGTAATTTGCAGTGTATCATTGAAAATACCTTATAATATGTCGTTGTTTATCATTGAAAATACCTTATAATATAACGTAATATGCAGTGTATCATTGAAAATACCTTATAATATATCGTAATATGCAGTGTATCATTGAAAATAACATATAATATAACGGAATTTGTAGTGTATCATTGAAAATACCTTATAATATAGCGTAATATGCAGTGTATCATTGAAAATACCTTATAATATAACGTAATATGCAGTGTATCATTGAAAATACCTTATATTATAACATAATATGCAGTGTATCATTGAAAATACCTTGTAATATAACGTAATATGCAGTGTATCATTGAAAATGCCTTTTAATATATCGTAGTTTATCATTGAAAATACCTTATAATATAACGTAGTATGCAGTTTATCATTGAAAATACCTTATATTATAACGTAATATGCAGTGTATCATTGAAAATACCTTCTAACATAACGTAATATGCAGTGTATCATTGAAAATACCTTATAATATAACGTAATATGCAGTGTATCATTGAAAATACCTTCTAATATATCGTAGTTTATCATTGAAAAGACTTTATAATATAACGTAATATTTAGTTTATCATTGAAAATACCTTATAACATAACGTAAATTGCAGAGTATCATTGAAAATAACTTATGATATAACGTAATATGCAGTGTATCATTGATAATACCTTATAATATAGCGTAATATGCAGTGTATCATTGAAAATACCTTGTAATATAACGAAATATGCATTGTGTCATTGAAAAGACCTTATAATATAACGTAATATGCAGTGTATCATTGAAAATACCTTATAATATAACGTAATATGCAGTGTATCATTGAAAATACCTTATAATATAACGTAATATGCAGTGTATCATTGAAAATACCTTATAATATAACGTAATATGCATTGTATCATTGAAAATACCTTATAATATAACGTAATTTGCAGTGTATCATTGAAAATACCTTATAATATGTCGTTGTTTATCATTGAAAATACCTTATAATATAACGTAATATGCAGTGTATCATTGAAAATACCTTATAATATAACGTAATATGCAGTGTATCATTGAAAATACCTTCTAATATATCGTAGTTTATCATTGAAAATACCTTATAATATAACGTAGTATGCAGTTTATCATTGAAAATACCTTATATTATAACGTAATATGCAGTGTATCATTGAAAATACCTTGTAATATAACGTAATATGCAGTGTATCATTGAAAATACCTTATAATATAACGTAATATGCAGTGTATCATTGAAAATACCTTATAATATATCGTAGTTTATCATTGAAAAGACTTTATAATATAACGTAATATTTAGTTTATCATTGAAAATACCTTATAATATAACGTAATATGCAGTGTATCATTGAAAATACCTTATAATATATCGTAATATGCAATGTATCATTGAAAATACCTTATAATATTTCGTAATTTGTAGTGTATCATTGAAAATACCTTATATTATAACGTAATATGCAGTGTATCATTGAAAATACCTTGTAATATAACGTAATATGCAGTGTATTATTGAAAATACCTTTTAATATATCGTAGTTTATCATTGAAAATGCCTTATAATGTAACGTAATATGGAGTGTTTCAATGAAAATACCTTATAATATAACGGAATATGCAGTGTATCATTGAAAATACCTTATAATATATCGTAATATGCAGTGTATCATTGAAAATACCTTATAATATAACGTAATATGCAGTGTATCATTGAAAATACCTTCTAATATATCGTAGTTTATCATTGAAAATACCTTATAATATAACGTAGTATGCAGTTTATCATTGAAAATACCTTATATTATAACGTAATATGCAGTGTATCATTGAAAATACCTTGTAATATAACGTAATATGCAGTGTATCATTGAAAATACCTTATAATATAACGTAATATGCAGTGTATCATTGAAAATACCTTCTAATATATCGTAGTTTATCATTGAAAAGACTTTATAATATAACGTAATATTTAGTTTATCATTGAAAATACCTTATAACATAACGTATATTGCAGAGTATCATTGAAAATAACTTATGATATAACGTAATATGCAGTGTATCATTGAAAATACCTTATAATATAGCGTAATATGCAGTGTATCTTTGAAAATACCTTGTAATATAACGTAATATGCAGTGTATCATTGAAAATACCTTTTAATATATCGTAGTTTATCATTGAAAATGCCTTATAATGTAACGTAATATGGAGTGTTTCAATGAAAATACCTTATAATATAACGGAATATGCAGAGTATCATTGAAAATACCTTATAATATAACGTAATATGCAGTGTATCATTGAAAATACCTTATATTATATCGTAATATGCAGTGTATCATTGAAAATACCTTATAATATTTCGTAATTTGTAGTGTATCATTGAAAATACCTTATAATATAACGTAATATGCAGTGTATCATTGAAAATACCTTATAATATAACGTTTATATGCAGTGTATCATTGAAAATACAATAGAATATAACGTAATATGCAGTGTATCATTGAAAATAACTTATAATATAACGAAATATGCATTGTGTCATTGAAAAGACCTTATAATATAACGTAATATGCAGTGTATCATTGAAAATACCTTATAATATAACGTAATATGCAGTGTATCATTGAAAATGCCTTATAATATAACGTAATATGCATTGTATCATTGAAAATACCTTATAATATAACGTAATTTGCAGTGTATCAATGAAAATACCTTATAATATAACGTAATATGCAGTGTATCATTGAAAATACCTTGTAATATAACGTAATATGCAGTGTATCATTGAAAATACCTTTTAATATATCGTAGTTTATCATTGTAAATGCCTTATAATGTAACGTAATATGGAGTGTTTCAATGAAAATACCTTATAATATAACGTAATATGCAGTATATCGTTGAAAATACCTTATAATATAACGTAATATGCATTGTATCATTGAAAATGCCTTATAATATATCGGAATTTATAGTGTATCTTTGAAAATACCTTATAATATAACGTAATATGCAGTGTATCGTTGAAAATACCTTATAATATAACGTAATATGCAGTGTATCATTGAAAATACCTTGTAATATAACGGAATTTGTAGTGTTTCAATGAAAATACCTTATAATATAACGTAATATGCAGTATATCGTTGAAAATACCTTATAATATAACGTAATATGCATTGTATCATTGAAAATGCCTCATAATATATCGGAATTTATAGTGTATCTTTGAAAATACCTTATAATATAACGTAATATGCAGTGTATCGTTGAAAATACCTTATAATATAACGTAATATGCAGTGTATCATTGAAAATACCTTGTAATATAACGTAATATGCAGTGTATCATTGAAAATACCTTTTAATATATCGTAGTTTATCATTGAAAATGCCTTATAATGTAACGTAATATGGAGTGTTTCAATGAAAATACCTTATAATATAACGTAATATGCAGAGTATCATAGCAAATACCTTATAATATAACGTAATATGCAGTGTATCATTGAAAATACCATATAATATATAGTAGTTTATCATTGAAAATACCTTATAACATAACGTAATATACAGTGTAACATTGAAAATACCTTATAATATTTCGTAATTTGTAGTGTATCATTGAAAATACCTTATATTATAACGTAATATGCAGTGTATCATTGAAAATACCTTGTAATATAACGTAATATGCAGTGTATTATTGAAAATACCTTTTAATATATCGTAGTTTATCATTGAAAATGCCTTATAATGTAACGTAATGTGGAGTGTTTCAATGAAAATACCTTATAATATAACGGAATATGCAGTGTATCATTGAAAATACCTTATAATATATCGTAATATGCAGTGTATCATTGAAAATACCTTATAATATAACGTAATATGCAGTGTATCATTGAAAATACCTTCTAATATATCGTAGTTTATCATTGAAAATACCTTATAATATAACGTAGTATGCAGTTTATCATTGAAAATACCTTATATTATAACGTAATATGCAGTGTATCATTGAAAATACCTTGTAATATAACGTAATATGCAGTGTATCATTGAAAATACCTTATATTATATCGTAATATGCAGTGTATCATTGAAAATACCTTATAATATTTCGTAATTTGTAGTGTATCATTGAAAATACCTTATAATATAACGTAATATGCAGTGTATCATTGAAAATACCTTATAATATAACGTTTATATGCAGTGTATCATTGAAAATACAATAGAATATAACGTAATATGCAGTGTATCATTGAAAATAACTTATAATATAACGAAATATGCATTGTGTCATTGAAAAGACCTTATAATATAACGTAATATGCAGTGTATCATTGAAAATACCTTGTAATATAACGTAATATGCAGTGTATCATTGAAAATACCTTTTAATATATCGTAGTTTATCATTGAAAATGCCTTATAATGTAACGTAATATGGAGTGTTTCAATGAAAATACCTTATAATATAACGGAATATGCAGAGTATCATTGAAAATACCTTATAATATAACGTAATATGCAGTGTATCATTGCAAATACCTTATATTATATCGTAATATGCAGTGTATCATTGAAAATACCTTATAATATTTCGTAATTTGTAGTGTATCATTGAAAATACCTTATAATATAACGTAATATGCAGTGTATCATTGAAAATACCTTATAATATAACGTTTATATGCAGTGTATCATTGAAAATACAATAGAATATAACGTAATATGCAGTGTATCATTGAAAATAACTTATAATATAACGAAATATGCATTGTGTCATTGAAAAGACCTTATAATATAACGTAATATGCAGTGTATCATTGAAAATACCTTATAATATAACGTAATATGCAGTGTATCATTGAAAATGCCTTATAATATAACGTAATATGCATTGTATCATTGAAAATACCTTATAATATAACGTAATTTGCAGTGTATCAATGAAAATACCTTATAATATAACGTAATATGCAGTGTATCATTGAAAATACCTTGTAATATAACGTAATATGCAGTGTATCATTGAAAATACCTTTTAATATATCGTAGTTTATCATTGTAAATGCCTTATAATGTAACGTAATATGGAGTGTTTCAATGAAAATACCTTATAATATAACGTAATATGCAGTATATCGTTGAAAATACCTTATAATATAACGTAATATGCATTGTATCATTGAAAATGCCTTATAATATATCGGAATTTATAGTGTATCTTTGAAAATACCTTATAATATAACGTAATATGCAGTGTATCGTTGAAAATACCTTATAATATAACGTAATATGCAGTGTATCATTGAAAATACCTTGTAATATAACGGAATTTGTAGTGTTTCAATGAAAATACCTTATAATATAACGTAATATGCAGTATATCGTTGAAAATACCTTATAATATAACGTAATATGCATTGTATCATTGAAAATGCCTCATAATATATCGGAATTTATAGTGTATCTTTGAAAATACCTTATAATATAACGTAATATGCAGTGTATCGTTGAAAATACCTTATAATATAACGTAATATGCAGTGTATCATTGAAAATACCTTGTAATATAACGTAATATGCAGTGTATCATTGAAAATACCTTTTAATATATCGTAGTTTATCATTGAAAATGCCTTATAATGTAACGTAATATGGAGTGTTTCAATGAAAATACCTTATAATATATCGTAATATGCAGAGTATCATAGAAAATACCTTATAATATAACGTAATATGCAGTGTATCATTGAAAATACCATATAATATATAGTAGTTTATCATTGAAAATACCTTATAACATAACGTAATATACAGTGTAACATTGAAAATACCTTATAATATTTCGTAATTTGTAGTGTATCATTGAAAATACCTTATATTATAACGTAATATGCAGTGTATCATTGAAAATACCTTGTAATATAACGTAATATGCAGTGTATTATTGAAAATACCTTTTAATATATCGTAGTTTATCATTGAAAATGCCTTATAATGTAACGTAATGTGGAGTGTTTCAATGAAAATACCTTATAATATAACGGAATATGCAGTGTATCATTGAAAATACCTTATAATATATCGTAATATGCAGTGTATCATTGAAAATACCTTATAATATAACGTAATATGCAGTGTATCATTGAAAATACCTTATAATATAACGTTTATATGCAGTGTATCATTGAAAATACAATAGAATATAACGTAATATGCAGTGTATCATTGAAAATAACTTATAATATAACGAAATATGCATTGTGTCATTGAAAAGACCTTATAATATAACGTAATATGCAGTGTATCATTGAAAATACCTTATAATATAACGTAATATGCAGTGTATCATTGAAAATGCCTTATAATATAACGTAATATGCATTGTGTCATTGAAAATACCTTATAATATAACGTAATTTGCAGTGTATCAATGAAAATACCTTATAATATAACGTAATATGCAGTGTATCATTGAAAATACCTTGTAATATAACGTAATATGCAGTGTATCATTGAAAATACCTTATAATATAACGTAGTTTATCATTGTAAATGCCTTATAATGTAACGTAATATGGAGTGTTTCAATGAAAATACCTTATAATATAACGTAATATGCAGTATATCGTTGAAAATACCTTATAATATAACGTAATATGCATTGTATCATTGAAAATGCCTTATAATATATCGGAATTTATAGTGTATCTTTGAAAATACCTTATAATATAACGTAATATGCAGTGTATCGTTGAAAATACCTTATAATATAACGTAATATGCAGTGTATCATTGAAAATACCTTGTAATATAACGGAATTTGTAGGGTTTCAATGAAAATACCTTATAATATAACGTAATATGCAGTATATCGTTGAAAATACCTTATAATATAACGTAATATGCATTGTATCATTGAAAATGCCTCATAATATATCGGAATTTATAGTGTATCTTTGAAAATACCTTATAATATAACGTAATATGCAGTGTATCGTTGAAAATACCTTATAATATAACGTAATATGCAGTGTATCATTGAAAATACCTTGTAATATAACGTAATATGCAGTGTATCATTGAAAATACCTTTTAATATATCGTAGTTTATCATTGTAAATGCCTTATAATGTAACGTAATATGGAGTGTTTCAATGAAAATACCTTATAATATAACGTAATATGCAGTATATCGTTGAAAATACCTTATAATATAACGTAATATGCATTGTATCATTGAAAATGCCTTATAGTATATCGGAATTTATAGTGTATCTTTGAAAATACCTTATAATATAACGTAATATGCAGTGTATCGTTGAAAATACCTTATAATATAACGTAATATGCAGTGTATCATTGAAAATACCTTGTAATATAACGGAATTTGTAGTGTTTCAATGAAAATACCTTATAATATAACGTAATATGCAGTATATCGTTGAAAATACCTTATAATATAACGTAATATGCATTGTATCATTGAAAATGCCTTATAATATATCGGAATTTATAGTGTATCTTTGAAAATACCTTATAATATAACGTAATATGCAGTGTATCATTGAAAATACCTTATAATATAACGTAATATGCAGTGTATCATTGAAAATACCTTGTAATATAACGTAATATGCAGTGTATCATTGAAAATACCTTTTAATATATCGTAGTTTATCATTGTAAATGCCTTATAATGTAACGTAATATGGAGTGTTTCAATGAAAATACCTTATAATATAACGTAATATGCAGTGTATCATTGAAAATACCTTATAATATAACGTTTATATGTAGTGTATCATTGAAAATACAATAGAATATAACGTAATATGCAGTGTATCATTGAAAATAACTTATAATATAACGAAATATGCATTGTGTCATTGAAAAGACCTTATAATATAACGTAATATGCAGTGTATCATTGAAAATACCTTGTAATATAACGTAATATGCAGTGTATCATTGAAAATACCTTTTAATATATCGTAGTTTATCATTGAAAATGCCTTATAATGTAACGTAATATGGAGTGTTTCAATGAAAATACCTTATAATATAACGGAATATGCAGAGTATCATTGAAAATACCTTATAATATAACGTAATATGCAGTGTATCATTGAAAATACCTTATATTATAACGTAATATGCAGTGTATCATTGAAAATACCTTATAATATAACGTTTATATGTAGTGTATCATTGAAAATACAATAGAATATAACGTAATATGCAGTGTATCATTGAAAATAACTTATAATATAACGAAATATGCATTGTGTCATTGAAAAGACCTTATAATATAACGTAATATGCAGTGTATCATTGAAAATACCTTGTAATATAACGTAATATGCAGTGTATCATTGAAAATACCTTTTAATATATCGTAGTTTATCATTGTAAATGCCTTATAATGTAACGTAATATGGAGTGTTTCAATGAAAATACCTTATAATATAACGTAATATGCAGTATATCGTTGAAAATACCTTATAATATAACGTAATATGCATTGTATCATTGAAAATGCCTTATAATATATCGGAATTTATAGTGTATCTTTGAAAATACCTTATAATATAACGTAATATGCAGTGTATCGTTGAAAATACCTTATAATATAACGTAATATGCAGTGTATCATTGAAAATACCTTGTAATATAACGGAATTTGTAGTGTTTCAATGAAAATACCTTATAATATAACGTAATATGCAGTATATCGTTGAAAATACCTTATAATATAACGTAATATGCATTGTATCATTGAAAATGCCTCATAATATATCGGAATTTATAGTGTATCTTTGAAAATACCTTATAATATAACGTAATATGCAGTGTATCGTTGAAAATACCTTATAATATAACGTAATATGCAGTGTATCATTGAAAATACCTTGTAATATAACGTAATATGCAGTGTATCATTGAAAATACCTTTTAATATATCGTAGTTTATCATTGAAAATGCCTTATAATGTAACGTAATATGGAGTGTTTCAATGAAAATACCTTATAATATATCGTAATATGCAGAGTATCATAGAAAATACCTTATAATATAACGTAATATGCAGTGTATCATTGAAAATACCATATAATATATAGTAGTTTATCATTGAAAATACCTTATAACATAACGTAATATACAGTGTAACATTGAAAATACCTTATAATATTTCGTAATTTGTAGTGTATCATTGAAAATACCTTATATTATAACGTAATATGCAGTGTATCATTGAAAATACCTTGTAATATAACGTAATATGCAGTGTATTATTGAAAATACCTTTTAATATATCGTAGTTTATCATTGAAAATGCCTTATAATGTAACGTAATGTGGAGTGTTTCAATGAAAATACCTTATAATATAACGGAATATGCAGTGTATCATTGAAAATACCTTATAATATATCGTAATATGCAGTGTATCATTGAAAATACCTTATAATATAACGTAATATGCAGTGTATCATTGAAAATACCTTATAATATAACGTTTATATGCAGTGTATCATTGAAAATACAATAGAATATAACGTAATATGCAGTGTATCATTGAAAATAACTTATAATATAACGAAATATGCATTGTGTCATTGAAAAGACCTTATAATATAACGTAATATGCAGTGTATCATTGAAAATACCTTATAATATAACGTAATATGCAGTGTATCATTGAAAATGCCTTATAATATAACGTAATATGCATTGTATCATTGAAAATACCTTATAATATAACGTAATTTGCAGTGTATCAATGAAAATACCTTATAATTTAACGTAATATGCAGTGTATCATTGAAAATACCTTGTAATATAACGTAATATGCAGTGTATCATTGAAAATACCTTTTAATATATCGTAGTTTATCATTGTAAATGCCTTATAATGTAACGTAATATGGAGTGTTTCAATGAAAATACCTTATAATATAACGTAATATGCAGTATATCGTTGAAAATACCTTATAATATAACGTAATATGCATTGTATCATTGAAAATGCCTTATAATATATCGGAATTTATAGTGTATCTTTGAAAATACCTTATAATATAACGTAATATGCAGTGTATCGTTGAAAATACCTTATAATATAACGTAATATGCAGTGTATCATTGAAAATACCTTGTAATATAACGGAATTTGTAGGGTTTCAATGAAAATACCTTATAATATAACGTAATATGCAGTATATCGTTGAAAATACCTTATAATATAACGTAATATGCATTGTATCATTGAAAATGCCTCATAATATATCGGAATTTATAGTGTATCTTTGAAAATACCTTATAATATAACGTAATATGCAGTGTATCGTTGAAAATACCTTATAATATAACGTAATATGCAGTGTATCATTGAAAATACCTTGTAATATAACGTAATATGCAGTGTATCATTGAAAATACCTTTTAATATATCGTAGTTTATCATTGTAAATGCCTTATAATGTAACGTAATATGGAGTGTTTCAATGAAAATACCTTATAATATAACGTAATATGCAGTATATCGTTGAAAATACCTTATAATATAACGTAATATGCATTGTATCATTGAAAATGCCTTATAGTATATCGGAATTTATAGTGTATCTTTGAAAATACCTTATAATATAACGTAATATGCAGTGTATCGTTGAAAATACCTTATAATATAACGTAATATGCAGTGTATCATTGAAAATACCTTGTAATATAACGGAATTTGTAGTGTTTCAATGAAAATACCTTATAATATAACGTAATATGCAGTATATCGTTGAAAATACCTTATAATATAACGTAATATGCATTGTATCATTGAAAATGCCTTATAATATATCGGAATTTATAGTGTATCTTTGAAAATACCTTATAATATAACGTAATATGCAGTGTATCGTTGAAAATACCTTATAATATAACGTAATATGCAGTGTATCATTGAAAATACCTTGTAATATAACGTAATATGCAGTGTATCATTGAAAATACCTTTTAATATATCGTAGTTTATCATTGTAAATGCCTTATAATGTAACGTAATATGGAGTGTTTCAATGAAAATACCTTATAATATAACGTAATATGCAGTGTATCATTGAAAATACCTTATAATATAACGTTTATATGTAGTGTATCATTGAAAATACAATAGAATATAACGTAATATGCAGTGTATCATTGAAAATAACTTATAATATAACGAAATATGCATTGTGTCATTGAAAAGACCTTATAATATAACGTAATATGCAGTGTATCATTGAAAATACCTTGTAATATAACGTAATATGCAGTGTATCATTGAAAATACCTTTTAATATATCGTAGTTTATCATTGAAAATGCCTTATAATGTAACGTAATATGGAGTGTTTCAATGAAAATACCTTATAATATAACGGAATATGCAGAGTATCATTGAAAATACCTTATAATATAACGTAATATGCAGTGTATCATTGAAAATACCTTATATTATATCGTAATATGCAGTGTATCATTGAAAATACCTTATAATATTTCGTAATTTGTAGTGTATCATTGAAAATACTTTTTAATATAACGTAATATGCAGTGTATCATTGAAAATACCTTATAATATAACGTTTATATGCAGTGTATCATTGAAAATACAATAGAATATAACGTAATATGCAGTGTATCATTGAAAATAACTTATAATATAACGAAATATGCATTGTGTCATTGAAAAGACCTTATAATATAACGTAATATGCAGTGTATCATTGAAAATACCTTATAATATAACGTAATATGCAGTGTATCATTGAAAATGCCTTATAATATAACGTAATATGCATTGTATCATTGAAAATACCTTATAATATAACGTAATTTGCAGTGTATCAATGAAAATACCTTATAATATAACGTAATATGCAGTGTATCATTGAAAATACCTTGTAATATAACGTAATATGCAGTGTTTCAATGAAAATACCTTATAATATAACGTAATATGCAGTATATCGTTGAAAATACCTTATAATATAACGTAATATGCATTGTATCATTGAAAATGCCTTATAATATATCGGAATTTATAGTGTATCTTTGAAAATACCTTATAATATAACGTAATATGCAGTGTATCGTTGAAAATACCTTATAATATAACGTAATATGCAGTGTATCATTGAAAATACCTTGTAATATAACGGAATTTGTAGTGTTTCAATGAAAATACCTTATAATATAACGTAATATGCAGTATATCGTTGAAAATACCTTATAATATAACGTAATATGCATTGTATCATTGAAAATGCCTCATAATATATCGGAATTTATAGTGTATCTTTGAAAATACCTTATAATATAACGTAATATGCAGTGTATCGTTGAAAATACCTTATAATATAACGTAATATGCAGTGTATCATTGAAAATACCTTGTAATATAACGTAATATGCAGTGTATCATTGAAAATACCTTTTAATATATCGTAGTTTATCATTGAAAATGCCTTATAATGTAACGTAATATGGAGTGTTTCAATGAAAATACCTTATAATATAACGTAATATGCAGAGTATCATAGAAAATACCTTATAATATAACGTAATATGCAGTGTATCATTGAAAATACCATATAATATATAGTAGTTTATCATTGAAAATACCTTATAACATAACGTAATATACAGTGTAACATTGAAAATACCTTATAATATTTCGTAATTTGTAGTGTATCATTGAAAATACCTTATATTATAACGTAATATGCAGTGTATCATTGAAAATACCTTGTAATATAACGTAATATGCAGTGTATTATTGAAAATACCTTTTAATATATCGTAGTTTATCATTGAAAATGCCTTATAATGTAACGTAATGTGGAGTGTTTCAATGAAAATACCTTATAATATAACGGAATATGCAGTGTATCATTGAAAATACCTTATAATATAACGTAATATGCATTGTATCATTGAAAATGCCTTATAATATATCGGAATTTATAGTGTATCTTTGAAAATACCTTATAATATAACGTAATATGCAGTGTATCGTTGAAAATACCTTATAATATAACGTAATATGCAGTGTATCATTGAAAATACCTTGTAATATAACGGAATTTGTAGTGTTTCAATGAAAATACCTTATAATATAACGTAATATGCAGTATATCGTTGAAAATACCTTATAATATAACGTAATATGCATTGTATCATTGAAAATGCCTCATAATATATCGGAATTTATAGTGTATCTTTGAAAATACCTTATAATATAACGTAATATGCAGTGTATCGTTGAAAATACCTTATAATATAACGTAATATGCAGTGTATCATTGAAAATACCTTGTAATATAACGTAATATGCAGTGTATCATTGAAAATACCTTTTAATATATCGTAGTTTATCATTGTAAATGCCTTATAATGTAACGTAATATGGAGTGTTTCAATGAAAATACCTTATAATATAACGTAATATGCAGTATATCGTTGAAAATACCTTATAATATAACGTAATATGCATTGTATCATTGAAAATGCCTTATAATATATCGGAATTTATAGTGTATCTTTGAAAATACCTTATAATATAACGTAATATGCAGTGTATCGTTGAAAATACCTTATAATATAACGTAATATGCAGTGTATCATTGAAAATACCTTGTAATATAACGGAATTTGTAGTGTTTCAATGAAAATACCTTATAATATAACGTAATATGCAGTATATCGTTGAAAATACCTTATAATATAACGTAATATGCATTGTATCATTGAAAATGCCTTATAATATATCGGAATTTATAGTGTATCTTTGAAAATACCTTATAATATAACGTAATATGCAGTGTATCGTTGAAAATACCTTATAATATAACGTAATATGCAGTGTATCATTGAAAATACCTTGTAATATAACGTAATATGCAGTGTATCATTGAAAATACCTTTTAATATATCGTAGTTTATCATTGTAAATGCCTTATAATGTAACGTAATATGGAGTGTTTCAATGAAAATACCTTATAATATAACGTAATATGCAGTATATCGTTGAAAATACCTTATAATATAACGTAATATGCATTGTATCATTGAAAATGCCTTATAATATATCGGAATTTATAGTGTTTCAATGAAAATACCTTATAATATAACGTAATATGCAGTATATCGTTGAAAATACCTTATAATATAACGTAATATGCATTGTATCATTGAAAATGCCTTATAATATATCGGAATTTATAGTGTATCTTTGAAAATACCTTATAATATAACGTAATATGCAGTGTATCGTTGAAAATACCTTATAATATAACGTAATATGCAGTGTATCATTGAAAATACCTTGTAATATAACGTAATATGCAGTGTATCATTGAAAATACCTTTTAATATATCGTAGTTTATCATTGAAAATGCCTTATAATGTAACGTAATATGGAGTGTTTCAATGAAAATACCTTATAATATAACGTAATATGCAGTATATCGTTGAAAATACCTTATAATATAACGTAATATGCATTGTATCATTGAAAATGCCTTATAATATATCGGAATTTATAGTGTATCTTTGAAAATACCTTATAATATAACGTAATATGCAGTGTATCGTTGAAAATACCTTATAATATAACGTAATATGCAGTGTATCATTGAAAATACCTTGTAATATAACGTAATATGCAGTGTATCATTGAAAATACCTTTTAATATATCGTAGTTTATCATTGTAAATGCCTTATAATGTAACGTAATATGGAGTGTTTCAATGAAAATACCTTATAATATAACGTAATATGCAGTATATCGTTGAAAATACCTTATAATATAACGTAATATGCATTGTATCATTGAAAATGCCTTATAATATATCGGAATTTATAGTGTTTCAATGAAAATACCTTATAATATAACGTAATATGCAGTATATCGTTGAAAATACCTTATAATATAACGTAATATGCATTGTATCATTGAAAATGCCTTATAATATATCGGAATTTATAGTGTATCTTTGAAAATACCTTATAATATAACGTAATATGCAGTGTATCGTTGAAAATACCTTATAATATAACGTAATATGCAGTGTATCATTGAAAATACCTTGTAATATAACGTAATATGCAGTGTATCATTGAAAATACCTTTTAATATATCGTAGTTTATCATTGAAAATGCCTTATAATGTAACGTAATATGGAGTGTTTCAATGAAAATACCTTATAATATAACGTAATATGCAGAGTATCATAGAAAATACCTTATAATATAACGTAATATGCAGTGTATCATTGAAAATACCATATAATATATAGTAGTTTATCATTGAAAATACCTTATAACATAACGTAATATACAGTGTAACATTGAAAATACCTTATAATATTTCGTAATTTGTAGTGTATCATTGAAAATACCTTATATTATAACGTAATATGCAGTGTATCATTGAAAATACCTTGTAATATAACGTAATATGCAGTGTATTATTGAAAATACCTTTTAATATATCGTAGTTTATCATTGAAAATGCCTTATAATGTAACGTAATATGGAGTGTTTCAATGAAAATACCTTATAATATAACGGAATATGCAGTGTATCATTGAAAATACCTTATAATATATCGTAATATGCAGTGTATCATTGAAAATACCTTATAATATAACGTAATATGCAGTGTATCATTGAAAATACCTTCTAATATATCGTAGTTTATCATTGAAAATACCTTATAATATAACGTAGTATGCAGTTTATCATTGAAAATACCTTATATTATAACGTAATATGTAGTGTATCATTGAAAATACCTTATAATATAACGTAATATGCAGTGTATTATTGAAAATACCTTATAATATAACGTTTATATGCAGTGTATCATTGAAAATACAATAGAATATAACGTAATATGCAGTGTATCATTGAAAATAACTTATAATATAACGAAATATGCATTGTGTCATTGAAAAGACCTTATAATATAACGTAATATGCAGTGTATCATTGAAAATACCTTCTAATATATCGTAGTTTATCATTGAAAATACCTTATAATATAACGTAGTATGCAGTTTATCATTGAAAATACCTTATATTATAACGTAATATGCAGTGTATCATTGAAAATACCTTGTAATATAACGTAATATGCAGTGTATCATTGAAAATACCTTTTAATATATCGTAGTTTATCATTGTAAATGCCTTATAATGTAACGTAATATGGAGTGTTTCAATGAAAATACCTTATAATATAACGTAATATGCAGTATATCATTGAAAATACCTTATAATATTTCGTAATTTGTAGTGTATCATTGAAAATACCTTGTAATATAACGTAATATGAAGTGTATTATTGAAAATACCTTTTAATATATCGTAGTTTATCATTGAAAATACCTTATAATATAACGTAGTATGCAGTTTATCATTGAAAATACCTTATATTATAACGTAATATGCAGTGTATCATTGAAAATACCTTGTAATATAACGTAATATGCAGTGTATCATTGAAAATACCTTATAATATAACGTAATATGCAGTGTATCATTGAAAATACCTTCTAATATATCGTAGTTTATCATTGAAAAGACTTTATAATATAACGTAATATTTAGTTTATCATTGAAAATACCTTATAACATAACGTATATTGCAGAGTATCATTGAAAATAACTTATGATATAACGTAATATGCAGTGTATCATTGAAAATACCTTATAATATAGCGTAATATGCAGTATATCGTTGAAAATACCTTTTAATATAACGTAATATGCATTATATCATGGAAAATGCCTTATAATATATCGGAATTTATAGTGTATCTTTGAAAATACCTTATAATATAACGTAATATGCAGTGTATCGTTGAAAATACCTTATAATATAACGTAATATGCAGTGTATCATTGAAAATACCTTGTAATATAACGTAATATGCAGTGTATCATTGAAAATACCTTTTAATATATCGTAGTTTATCATTGAAAATGCCTTATAATGTAACGTAATATGGAGTGTTTCAATGAAAATACCTTATAATATAACGTAATATGCAGAGTATCATAGAAAATACCTTATAATATAACGTAATATGAAGTGTATCATTGAAAATACCATATAATATATAGTAGTTTATCATTGAAAATACCTTATAACATAACGTAATATACAGTGTAACATTGAAAATACCTTATAATATTTCGTAATTTGTAGTGTATCATTGAAAATACCTTATATTATAACGTAATATGCAGTGTATCATTGAAAATACCTTGTAATATAACGTAATATGCAGTGTATTATTGAAAATACCTTTTAATATATCGTAGTTTATCATTGAAAATGCCTTATAATGTAACGTAATATGGAGTGTTTCAATGAAAATACCTTATAATATAACGGAATATGCATTGTATCATTGAAAATGCCTTATAATATAACGTAATATGCAGTGTATCGTTGAAAATACCTTATAATATAACGTAATATGCAGTGTATCATTGAAAATACCTTGTAATATAACGGAATTTGTAGTGTTTCAATGAAAATACCTTATAATATAACGAAATATGCATTGTGTCATTGAAAAGACCTTATAATATAACGTAATATGCAGTGTATCATTGAAAATACCTTATAATATAACGTAATATGCAGTGTATCATTGAAAATGCCTTATAATATAACGTAATATGCATTGTATCATTGAAAATACCTTATAATATAACGTAATTTGCAGTGTATCAATGAAAATACCTTATAATATAACGTAATATGCAGTGTATCATTGAAAATACCTTGTAATATAACGTAATATGCAGTGTATCATTGAAAATACCTTTTAATATATCGTAGTTTATCATTGTAAATGCCTTATAATGTAACGTAATATGGAGTGTTTCAATGAAAATACCTTATAATATAACGTAATATGCAGTATATCGTTGAAAATACCTTATAATATAACGTAATATGCATTGTATCATTGAAAATGCCTTATAATATATCGGAATTTATAGTGTATCTTTGAAAATACCTTATAATATAACGTAATATGCAGTGTATCGTTGAAAATACCTTATAATATAACGTAATATGCAGTGTATCATTGAAAATACCATATAATATGTAGTAGTTTATCATTGAAAATACCTTATAACATAACGTAATATACAGTGTAACATTGAAAATACCTTATAATATTTCGTAATTTGTAGTGTATCATTGAAAATACCTTATATTATAACGTAATATGCAGTGTATCATTGAAAATACCTTATAATATATCGTAATATGCAGTGTATCATTGAAAATACCTTATAATATAACGTAATATGCAGTGTATCATTGAAAATACCTTCTAATATATCGTAGTTTATCATTGAAAATACCCTATAATATAACGTAGTATGCAGTTTATCATTGAAAATACCTTATATTATAACGTAATATGCAGTGTATCATTGAAAATACCTTGTAATATAACGTAATATGCAGTGTATCATTGAAAATACCTTTTAATATATCGTAGTTTATCATTGTAAATGCCTTATAATGTAACGTAATATGGAGTGTTTCAATGAAAATACCTTATAATATAACGTAATATGCAGTATATCATTGAAAATACCTTATAATATTTCGTAATTTGTAGTGTATCATTGAAAATACCTTGTAATATAACGTAATATGAAGTGTATTATTGAAAATACCTTTTAATATATCGTAGTTTATCATTGAAAATACCTTATAATATAACGTAGTATGCAGTTTATCATTGAAAATACCTTATATTATAACGTAATATGCAGTGTATCATTGAAAATACCTTGTAATATAACGTAATATGCAGTGTATCATTGAAAATACCTTATAATATAACGTAATATGCAGTGTATCATTGAAAATACCTTCTAATATATCGTAGTTTATCATTGAAAAGACTTTATAATATAACGTAATATGCAGTGTATCATTGAAAATACCTTATAACATAACGTAATATACAGTGTAACATTGAAAATACCTTATAATATTTCGTAATTTGTAGTGTATCATTGAAAATACCTTATATTATAACGTAATATGCAGTGTATCATTGAAAATACCTTGTAATATAACGTAATATGCAGTGTATTATTGAAAATACCTTTTAATATATCGTAGTTTATCATTGAAAATGCCTTATAATGTAACGTAATATGGAGTGTTTCAATGAAAATACCTTATAATATAACGAAATATGCAGTGTATCATTGAAAATACCTTATAATATATCGTAATATGCAGTGTATCATTGAAAATACCTTATAATATAACGTAATATGCAGTGTATCATTGAAAATACCTTCTAATATATCGTAGTTTATCATTGAAAATACCCTATAATATAACGTAGTATGCAGTTTATCATTGAAAATACCTTATATTATAACGTAATATGCAGTGTATCATTGAAAATACCTTGTAATATAACGTAATATGCAGTGTATCATTGAAAATACCTTTTAATATATCGTAGTTTATCATTGTAAATGCCTTATAATGTAACGTAATATGGAGTGTTTCAATGAAAATACCTTATAATATAACGTAATATGCAGTATATCATCGAAAATACCTTATAATATTTCGTAATTTGTAGTGTATCATTGAAAATACCTTGTAATATAACGTAATATGAAGTGTATTATTGAAAATACCTTATAATATAACGTAGTATGCAGTTTATCATTGAAAATACCTTATATTATAACGTAATATGCAGTGTATCATTGAAAATACCTTGTAATATAACGTAATATGCAGTGTATCATTGAAAATACCTTATAATATAACGTAATATGCAGTGTATCATTGAAAATACCTTATAATATAACGTAATATGCAGTGTATCATTGAAAATACCTTCTAATATATCGTAGTTTATCATTGAAAAGACTTTATAATATAACGTAATATTTAGTTTATCATTGAAAATACCTTATAACATAACGTATATTGCAGAGTATCATTGAAAATAACTTATGATAAAACGTAATATGCAGTGTATCATTGAAAATACCTTATAATATAGCGTAATATGCAGTACATCGTTGAAAATACCTTATAATATAACGTAATATGCATTGTATCATTGAAAATGCCTTATAATATATCGGAATTTATAGTGTATCTTTGAAAATACCTTATAATATAACGTAATATGCAGTGTATCGTTGAAAATACCTTATAATATAACGTAATATGCAGTGTATCATTGAAAATACCTTGTAATATAACGGAATTTGTAGTGTTTCAATGAAAATACCTTATAATATAACGTAATATGCAGTATATCGTTGAAAATACCTTATAATATAACGTAATATGCATTGTATCATTGAAAATACCTTATAATATAACGTAATATGCAGTGTATCATTGAAAATACCTTGTAATATAACGTAATATGCAGTGTATCATTGAAAATACCTTTTAATATATCGTAGTTTATCATTGAAAATGCCTTATAATGTAACGAAATATGGAGTGTTTCAATGAAAATACCTTATAATATAACGTAATATGCAGAGTATCATAGAAAATACCTTATAATATAACGTAATATGCAGTGTATCATTGAAAATACCATATAATATATAGTAGTTTATCATTGAAAATACCTTATAACATAACGTAATATACAGTGTAACATTGAAAATAACTTATGATATAACGTAATATGCAGTGTATCATTGAAAATACCTTATAATATAGCGTAATATGCAGTGTATCATTGAAAATACCTTGTAATATAACGTAATATGCAGTGTATCATTGAAAATACCTTTTAATATATCGTAGTTTATCATTGAAAATGCCTTATAATGTAACGTAATATGGAGTGTTTCAATGAAAATACCTTATATTATAACGGAATATGCAGAGTATCATTGAAAATACCTTATAATATAACGTAATATGCAGTGTATCATTGAAAATACCTTATATTATATCGTAATATGCAGTGTATCATTGAAAATACCTTATAATATTTCGTAATTTGTAGTGTATCATTGAAAATACCTTATAATATAACGTAATATGCAGTGTATCATTGAAAATACCTTATAATATAACGTTTATATGCAGTGTATCATTGAAAATACAATAGAATATAACGTAATATGCAGTGTATCATTGAAAATAACTTATAATATAACGAAATATGCATTGTGTCATTGAAAAGACCTTATAATATAACGTAATATGCAGTGTATCATTGAAAATACCTTATAATATAACGTAATATGCAGTGTATCATTGAAAATGCCTTATAATATAACGTAATATGCATTGTATCATTGAAAATACCTTATAATATAACGTAATTTGCAGTGTATCAATGAAAATACCTTATAATATAACGTAATATGCAGTGTATCATTGAAAAGACCTTGTAATATAACGTAATATGCAGTGTATCATTGAAAATACCTTTTAATATATCGTAGTTTATCATTGTAAATGCCTTATAATGTAACGTAATATGCAGTGTATCGTTGAAAATACCTTATAATATAACGTAATATGCAGTATATCGTTGAAAATACCTTATAATATATAGTAGTTTATCATTGAAAATACCTTATAACATAACGTAATATACAGTGTAACATTGAAAATACCTTATAATATTTCGTAATTTGTAGTGTATCATTGAAAATACCTTATATTATAACGTAATATGCAGTGTATCATTGAAAATACCTTATAATATATCGTAATATGCAGTGTATCATTGAAAATACCTTATAATATAACGTAATATGCAGTGTATCATTGAAAATACCTTCTAATATATCGTAGTTTATCATTGAAAATACCCTATAATATAACGTAGTATGCAGTTTATCATTGAAAATACCTTATATTATATCGTAATATGCAGTGTATCATTGAAAATACCTTGTAATATAACGTAATATGCAGTGTATCATTGAAAATACCTTTTAATATATCGTAGTTTATCATTGTAAATGCCTTATAATGTAACGTAATATGGAGTGTTTCAATGAAAATACCTTATAATATAACGTAATATGCAGTATATCATTGAAAATACCTTATAATATTTCGTAATTTGTAGTGTATCATTGAAAATACCTTGTAATATAACGTAATATGAAGTGTATTATTGAAAATACCTTTTAATATATCGTAGTTTATCATTGAAAATACCTTATAATATAACGTAGTATGCAGTTTATCATTGAAAATACCTTATATTATAACGTAATATGCAGTGTATCATTGAAAATACCTTGTAATATAACGTAATATGCAGTGTATCATTGAAAATACCTTATAATATAACGTAATATGCAGTGTATCATTGAAAATACCTTCTAATATATCGTAGTTTATCATTGAAAAGACTTTATAATATAACGTAATATTTAGTTTATCATTGAAAATACCTTATAACATAACGTAATATACAGTGTAACATTGAAAATACCTTATAATATTTCGTAATTTGTAGTGTATCATTGAAAATACCTTATATTATAACGTAATATGCAGTGTATCATTGAAAATACCTTGTAATATAACGTAATATGCAGTGTATTATTGAAAATACCTTTTAATATATCGTAGTTTATCATTGAAAATGCCTTATAATGTAACGTAATATGGAGTGTTTCAATGAAAATACCTTATAATATAACGAAATATGCAGTGTATCATTGAAAATACCTTATAATATAGCGTAATATGCAGTGTATCATTGAAAATACCTTATAATATAACGTAATATGCAGTGTATCATTGAAAATACCTTCTAATATATCGTAGTTTATCATTGAAAATACCCTATAATATAACGTAGTATGCTGTTTATCATTGAAAATACCTTATATTATAACGTAATATGCAGTGTATCATTGAAAATACCTTGTAATATAACGTAATATGCAGTGTATCATTGAAAATACCTTTTAATATATCGTAGTTTATCATTGTAAATGCCTTATAATGTAACGTAATATGGAGTGTTTCAATGAAAATACCTTATAATATAACGTAATATGCAGTATATCATTGAAAATACCTTATAATATTTCGTAATTTGTAGTGTATCATTGAAAATACCTTGTAATATAACGTAATATGAAGTGTATTATTGAAAATACCTTTTAATATATCGTAGTTTATCATTGAAAATACCTTATAATATAACGTAGTATGCAGTTTATCATTGAAAATACCTTATATTATAACGTAATATGCAGTGTATCATTGAAAATACCTTGTAATATAACGTAATATGCAGTGTATCATTGAAAATACATTATAATATAACGTAATATGCAGTGTATCATTGAAAATACCTTCTAATATATCGTAGTTTATCATTGAAAAGACTTTATAATATAACGTAATATTTAGTTTATCATTGAAAATACCTTATAACATAACGTATATTGCAGAGTATCATTGAAAATAACTTATGATAAAACGTAATATGCAGTGTATCATTGAAAATACCTTATAATATAGCGTAATATGCAGTATATCGTTGAAAATACCTTATAATATAACGTAATATGCATTGTATCATTAAAAATGCCTTATAATATATCGGAATTTATAGTGTATCTTTGAAAATACCTTATAATATAACGTAATACGCAGTGTATCGTTGAAAATACCTTATAATATAACGTAATATGCAGTGTATCATTGAAAATACCTTGTAATATAACGGAATTTGTAGTGTTTCAATGAAAATACCTTATAATATAACGTAATATGCAGTATATCGTTGAAAATACCTTATAATATAACGTAATATGCATTGTATCATTGAAAATACCTTATAATATAACGTAATATGCAGTGTATCATTGAAAATACCTTGTAATATAACGTAATATGCAGTGTATCATTGAAAATACCTTTTAATATATCGTAGTTTATCATTGAAAATGCCTTATAATGTAACGAAATATGGAGTGTTTCAATGAAAATACCTTATAATATAACGTAATATGCAGAGTATCATAGAAAATACCTTATAATATAACGTAATATGCAGTGTATCATTGAAAATACCATATAATATATAGTAGTTTATCATTGAAAATACCTTATAACATAACGTAATATACAGTGTAACATTGAAAATAACTTATGATATAACGTAATATGCAGTGTATCATTGAAAATACCTTATAATATAGCGTAATATGCAGTGTATCATTGAAAATACCTTGTAATATAACGTAATATGCAGTGTATCATTGAAAATACCTTTTAATATATCGTAGTTTATCATTGAAAATACCTTATAATATAACGTAATATGCAGTGTATCATTGAAAATACCTTTTAATATATCGTAGTTTATCATTGTAAATGCCTTATAATGTAACGTAATATGGAGTGTTTCAATGAAAATACCTTATAATATAACGTAATATGCAGTATATCATTGAAAATACCTTATAATATTTCGTAATTTGTAGTGTATCATTGAAAATACCTTGTAATATAACGTAATATGAAGTGTATTATTGAAAATACCTTTTAATATATCGTAGTTTATCATTGAAAATACCTTATAATATAACGTAGTATGCAGTTTATCATTGAAAATACCTTATATTATAACGTAATATGCAGTGTATCATTGAAAATACCTTGTAATATAACGTAATATGCAGTGTATCATTGAAAATACCTTATAATATAACGTAATATGCAGTGTATCATTGAAAATACCTTCTAATATATCGTAGTTTATCATTGAAAAGACTTTATAATATAACGTAATATTTAGTTTATCATTGAAAATACCTTATAACATAACGTAATATACAGTGTAACATTGAAAATACCTTATAATATTTCGTAATTTGTAGTGTATCATTGAAAATACCTTATATTATAACGTAATATGCAGTGTATCATTGAAAATACCTTGTAATATAACGTAATATGCAGTGTATTATTGAAAATACCTTTTAATATATCGTAGTTTATCATTGAAAATGCCTTATAATGTAACGTAATATGGAGTGTTTCAATGAAAATACCTTATAATATAACGAAATATGCAGTGTATCATTGAAAATACCTTATAATATGTCGTAGTTTATCATTGAAAATACCTTATAATATAACGTAATATGCAGTGTATCATTGAAAATACCTTCTAATATATCGTAGTTTATCATTGAAAATACCCTATAATATAACGTAGTATGCTGTTTATCATTGAAAATACCTTATATTATAACGTAATATGCAGTGTATCATTGAAAATACCTTGTAATATAACGTAATATGCAGTGTATCATTGAAAATACCTTTTAATATATCGTAGTTTATCATTGTAAATGCCTTATAATGTAACGTAATATGGAGTGTTTCAATGAAAATACCTTATAATATAACGTAATATGCAGTATATCATTGAAAATACCTTATAATATTTCGTAATTTGTAGTGTATCATTGAAAATACCTTGTAATATAACGTAATATGAAGTGTATTATTGAAAATACCTTTTAATATATCGTAGTTTATCATTGAAAATACCTTATAATATAACGTAGTATGCAGTTTATCATTGAAAATACCTTATATTATAACGTAATATGCAGTGTATCATTGAAAATACCTTGTAATATAACGTAATATGCAGTGTATCATTGAAAATACATTATAATATAACGTAATATGCAGTGTATCATTGAAAATACCTTCTAATATATCGTAGTTTATCATTGAAAAGACTTTATAATATAACGTAATATTTAGTTTATCATTGAAAATACCTTATAACATAACGTATATTGCAGAGTATCATTGAAAATAACTTATGATAAAACGTAATATGCAGTGTATCATTGAAAATACCTTATAATATAGCGTAATATGCAGTATATCGTTGAAAATACCTTATAATATAACGTAATATGCATTGTATCATTAAAAATGCCTTATAATATATCGGAATTTATAGTGTATCTTTGAAAATACCTTATAATATAACGTAATACGCAGTGTATCGTTGAAAATACCTTATAATATAACGTAATATGCAGTGTATCATTGAAAATACCTTGTAATATAACGGAATTTGTAGTGTTTCAATGAAAATACCTTATAATATAACGTAATATGCAGTATATCGTTGAAAATACCTTATAATATAACGTAATATGCATTGTATCATTGAAAATACCTTATAATATAACGTAATATGCAGTGTATCATTGAAAATACCTTGTAATATAACGTAATATGCAGTGTATCATTGAAAATACCTTTTAATATATCGTAGTTTATCATTGAAAATGCCTTATAATGTAACGAAATATGGAGTGTTTCAATGAAAATACCTTATAATATAACGTAATATGCAGAGTATCATAGAAAATACCTTATAATATAACGTAATATGCAGTGTATCATTGAAAATACCATATAATATATAGTAGTTTATCATTGAAAATACCTTATAACATAACGTAATATACAGTGTAACATTGAAAATAACTTATGATATAACGTAATATGCAGTGTATCATTGAAAATACCTTATAATATAGCGTAATATGCAGTGTATCATTGAAAATACCTTGTAATATAACGTAATATGCAGTGTATCATTGAAAATACCTTTTAATATATCGTAGTTTATCATTGAAAATGCCTTATAATGTAACGTAATATGGAGTGTTTCAATGAAAATACCTTATAATATAACGGAATATGCAGAGTATCATTGAAAATACCTTATAATATAACGTAATATGCAGTGTATCATTGAAAATACCTTATATTATATCGTAATATGCAGTGTATCGTGGAAAATACCTTATAATATTTCGTAATTTGTAGTGTATCATTGAAAATACCTTATAATATAACGTAATATGCAGTGTATCATTGAAAATACCTTATAATATAACGTTTATATGCAGTGTATCATTGAAAATACAATAGAATATAACGTAATATGCAGTGTATCATTGAAAATAACTTATAATATAACGAAATATGCATTGTGTCATTGAAAAGACCTTATAATATAACGTAATATGCAGTGTATCATTGAAAATACCTTATAATATAACGTAATATGCAGTGTATCATTGAAAATGCCTTATAATATAACGTAATATGCATTGTATCATTGAAAATACCTTATAATATAACGTAATTTGCAGTGTATCAATGAAAATACCTTATAATATAACGTAATATGCAGTGTATCATTGAAAAGACCTTGTAATATAACGTAATATGCAGTGTATCATTGAAAATACCTTTTAATATATCGTAGTTTATCATTGTAAATGCCTTATAATGTAACGTAATATGGAGTGTTTCAATGAAAATACCTTATAATATAACGTAATATGCAGTATATCGTTGAAAATACCTTATAATATAACGTAATATGCATTGTATCATTGAAAATGCCTTATAATATATCGGAATTTATAGTGTATCTTTGAAAATACCTTATAATATAACGTAATATGCAGTGTATCGTTGAAAATACCTTATAATATAACGTAATATGCAGTGTATCATTGAAAATACCTTGTAATATAACGGAATTTGTAGTGTTTCAATGAAAATACCTTATAATATAACGTAATATGCAGTATATCGTTGAAAATACCTTATAATATAACGTAATATGCATTGTATCATTGAAAATTCCTTATAATATATCGGAATTTATAGTGTATCTTTGAAAATACCTTATAATATAACGTAATATGCAGTGTATCGTTGAAAATACCTTATAATATAACGTAATATGCAGTGTATCATTGAAAATACCTTGTAATATAACGTAATATGCAGTGTATCATTGAAAATACCTTATATTATAACGTAATATGCAGTGTATCATTGAAAATACCATATAATATATAGTAGTTTATCATTGAAAATACCTTATAACATAACGTAATATACAGTGTAACATTGAAAATACCTTATAATATTTCGTAATTTGTAGTGTATCATTGAAAATACCTTATATTATAACGTAATATGCAGTGTATCATTGAAAATACCTTGTAATATAACGTAATATGCAGTGTATTATTGAAAATACCTTTTAATATATCGTAGTTTATCATTGAAAATGCCTTATAATGTAACGTAATATGGAGTGTTTCAATGAAAATACCTTATAATATAACGGAATATGCAGTGTATCATTGAAAATACCTTATAATATATCGTAATATGCAGTGTATCATTGAAAATACCTTATAATATAACGTAATATGCAGTGTATCATTGAAAATACCTTCTAATATATCGTAGTTTATCATTGAAAATACCTTATAATATAACGTAGTATGCAGTTTATCATTGAAAATACCTTATATTATAACGTAATATGCAGTGTATCATTGAAAATACCTTGTAATATAACGTAATATGCAGTGTATCATTGAAAATACCTTTTAATATATCGTAGTTTATCATTGTAAATGCCTTATAATGTAACGTAATATGGAGTGTTTCAATGAAAATACCTTATAATATAACGTAATATGCAGTATATCATTGAAAATACCTTATAATATTTCGTAATTTGTAGTGTATCATTGAAAATACCTTGTAATATAACGTAATATGAAGTGTATTATTGAAAATACCTTTTAATATATCGTAGTTTATCATTGAAAATGCCTTATAATGTAACGTAATATGGAGTGTTTCAATGAAAATACCTTATAATATAACGTAATATGCAGTATATCATTGAAAATACCTTATAATATTTCGTAATTTGTAGTGTATCATTGAAAATACCTTATATTATAACGTAATATGCAGTGTATCATTGAAAATACCTTGTAATATAACGTAATATGTAGTGTATTATTGAAAATACCTTTTAATATATCGTAGTTTATCATTGAAAATGCCTTATAATGTAACGTAATATGGAATGTTTCAATGAAAATACCTTATAATATAACGGAATAAGCAGAGTATCATTGAAAATACCTTATAATATAACGTAATATGCAATGTATCATTGAAAATACCTTATAATATATCGTAATATGCAGTGTATCATTGAAAATACCTTATAATATTTCGTAATTTGTAGTGTATCATTGAAAATACCTTATAATATAACGTAATATGCAGTGTATCATTGAAAATACCTTATAATATAACGTTTATATGCAGTGTATCATTGAAAATACAATAGAATATAACGTAATATGCAGTGTATCATTGAAAATACCTTATAATATAACGGAATTTGTAGTGTATCATTGAAAATACCTTATAATATAACGAAATATGCAGTGTGTCATTGAACATACCTTATATTATGTCGTAGTTTATCATTAAAAATACCTTATAGTATAACGTAATATGCAGTGTATCATTAAAAATAACTTATAATATAACGAAATATGCATTGTGTCATTGAAAAGACCTTATAATATAACGTAATATGCAGTGTATCATTGAAAATACCTTATAATATAACGTAATATGCAGTGTATCATTGAAAATACCTTATAATATAACGTAATATGCATTGTATCATAGAAAATACCTTATAATATAACGTAATTTGCAGTGTATCAATGAAAATACCTTATAATATAACGTAATATGCAGTGTATCATTGAAAATACCTTGTAATATAACGTAATATGCAGTGTATCATTGAAAATACCTTTTAATATATCGTAGTTTATCATTGTAAATGCCTTATAATGTAACGTAATATGGAGTGTTTCAATGAAAATACCTTATAATATAACGTAATATGCAGTATATCGTTGAAAATACCTTATAATATAACGTAATATGCATTGTATCATTGAAAATGCCTTATAATATATCGGAATTTATAGTGTATCTTTGAAAATACCTTATAATATAACGTAATATGCAGTGTATCGTTGAAAATACCTTATAATATAACGTAATATGCAGTGTATCATTGAAAATACCTTGTAATATAACGGCATTTGTAGTGTTTCAATGAAAATACCTTATAATATAACGTAATATGCAGTATATCGTTGAAAATACCTTATAATATAACGTAATATGCATTGTATCATTGAAAATGCCTTATAATATATCGGAATTTATAGTGTATCTTTGAAAATACCTTATAATATAACGTAATATGCAGTGTATCGTTGAAAATACCTTATAATATAACGTAATATGCATTGTATCATTGAAAATGCCTTATAATATATCGGAATTTATAGTGTATCTTTGAAAATACCTTATAATATAACGTAATATGCAGTGTATCGTTGAAAATACCTTATAATATAACGTAATATGCAGTGTATCATTGAAAATACCTTGTAATATAACGTAATATGCAGTGTATCATTGAAAATACCTTTTAATATATCGTAGTTTATCATTGAAAATGCCTTATAATGTAACGTAATATGGAGTGTTTCAATGAAAATACCTTATAATATAACGTAATATGCAGAGTATCATAGAAAATACCTTATAATATAACGTAATATGCAGTGTATCATTGAAAATACCATATAATATATAGTAGTTTATCATTGAAAATACCTTATAACATAACGTAATATACAGTGTAACATTGAAAATACCTTATAATATTTCGTAATTTATAGTGTATCATTGAAAATACCTTATATTATAACGTAATATGCAGTGTATCATTGAAAATACCTTGTAATATAACGAAATATGCATTGTGTCATTGAAAAGACCTTATAATATAACGTAATATGCAGTGTATCATTGAAAATACCTTATAATATAACGTAATATGCAGTGTAACATTGAAAATACCTTATAATATTTCGTAATTTATAGTGTATCATTGAAAATACCTTATATTATAACGTAATATGCAGTGTATCATTGAAAATACCTTGTAATATAACGTAATATGCAGTGTATTATTGAAAATACCTTTTAATATATCGTAGTTTATCATTGAAAATGCCTTATAATATAACGTAATATGGAGTGTTTCAATGAAAATACCTTATAATATAACGGAATATGCAGTGTATCATTGAAAATACCTTATAATATATCGTAATATGCAGTGTATCATTGAAAATACCTTATAATATAATGTAATATGCAGTGTATCATTGAAAATACCTTCTAATATATCGTAGTTTATCATTGAAATTACCTTATAATATAACGTAGTATGCAGTTTATCATTGAAAATACCTTATATTATAACGTAATATGCAGTGTATCATTGAAAATACCTTGTAATATAACGTAATATGCAGTGTATCATTGAAAATACCTTATAATATAACGTAATATGCAGTGTATCATTGAAAATACCTTCTAATATATCGTAGTTTATCATTGAAAAGACTTTATAATATAACGTAATATTTAGTTTATCATTGAAAATACCTTATAACATAACGTATATTGCAGAGTATCATTGAAAATAACTTATGATATAACGTAATATGCAGTGTATCATTGAAAATACCTTATAATATAGCGTAATATGCAGTGTATCATTGAAAATACCTTGTAATATAACGTAATATGCAGTGTATCATTGAAAATACCTTTTAATATATCGTAGTTTTTCATTGAAAATGCCTTATAATGTAACGTAATATGGAGTGTTTCAATGAAAATACCTTATAATATAACGGAATATGCAGAGTATCATTGAAAATACCTTATAATATAACGTAATATGCAGTGTATCATTGAAAATACCTTATATTATATCGTAATATGCAGTGTATCATTGAAAATACCTTATAATATTTCGTAATTTGTAGTGTATCATTGAAAATACCTTATAATATAACGTAATATGCAGTGTATCATTGAAAATACCTTATAATATAACGTTTATATGCAGTGCATCATTGAAAATACAATAGAATATAACGTAATATGCAGTGTATCATTGAAAATACCTTATAATATAACGGAATTTGTAGTGTATCATTGAAAATACCTTATAATATAACGAAATATGCAGTGTGTCATTGAACATACCTTATATTATGTCGTAGTTTATCATTAAAAATACCTTATAGTATAACGTAATATGCAGTGTATCATTGAAAATACCTTGTAATATAACGAAATATGCATTGTGTCATTGAAAAGACCTTATAATATAACGTAATATGCAGTGTATCATTGAAAATACCTTATAATATAACGTAATATGCAGTGTAACATTGAAAATACCTTATAATATTTCGTAATTTATAGTGTATCATTGAAAATACCTTATATTATAACGTAATATGCAGTGTATCATTGAAAATACCTTGTAATATAACGTAATATGCAGTGTATTATTGAAAATACCTTTTAATATATCGTAGTTTATCATTGAAAATGCCTTATAATGTAACGTAATATGGAGTGTTTCAATGAAAATACCTTATAATATAACGGAATATGCAGTGTATCATTGAAAATACCTTATAATATATCGTAATATGCAGTGTATCATTGAAAATACCTTATAATATAATGTAATATGCAGTGTATCATTGAAAATACCTTCTAATATATCGTAGTTTATCATTGAAATTACCTTATAATATAACGTAGTATGCAGTTTATCATTGTAAATACCTTATATTATAACGTAATATGCAGTGTATCATTGAAAATACCTTGTAATATAACGTAATATGCAGTGTATCATTGAAAATACCTTATAATATAACGTAATATGCAGTGTATCATTGAAAATACCTTCTAATATATCGTAGTTTATCATTGAAAAGACTTTATAATATAACGTAATATTTAGTTTATCATTGAAAATACCTTATAACATAACGTATATTGCAGAGTATCATTGAAAATAACTTATGATATAACGTAATATGCAGTGTATCATTGAAAATACCTTATAATATAGCGTAATATGCAGTGTATCATTGAAAATACCTTGTAATATAACGTAATATGCAGTGTATCATTGAAAATACCTTTTAATATATCGTAGTTTTTCATTGAAAATGCCTTATAATGTAACGTAATATGGAGTGTTTCAATGAAAATACCTTATAATATAACGGAATATGCAGAGTATCATTGAAAATACCTTATAATATAACGTAATATGCAGTGTATCATTGAAAATACCTTATATTATATCGTAATATGCAGTGTATCATTGAAAATACCTTATAATATTTCGTAATTTGTAGTGTATCATTGAAAATACCTTATAATATAACGTAATATGCAGTGTATCATTGAAAATACCTTATAATATAACGTTTATATGCAGTGCATCATTGAAAATACAATAGAATATAACGTAATATGCAGTGTATCATTGAAAATACCTTATAATATAACGGAATTTGTAGTGTATCATTGAAAATACCTTATAATATAACGAAATATGCAGTGTGTCATTGAACATACCTTATATTATGTCGTAGTTTATCATTAAAAATACCTTATAGTATAACGTAATATGCAGTGTATCATTGAAAATAACTTATAATGTAACGAAATATGCATTGTGTCATTGAAAAGACCTTATAATATAACGTAATATGCAGTGTATCATTGAAAATACCTTATAATATAACGTAATATGCAGTGTATCATTGAAAATACCTTATAATATAACGTAATATGCATTGTATCATTGAAAATACCTTATAATATAACGTAATTTGCAGTGTATCAATGAAAATACCTTGTAATATAACGTAATATGCAGTGTATCATTGAAAATACCTTTTAATATATCGTAGTTTATCATTGAAAATGCCTTATAATATAGCGTAATATGCAGTGTATCATTGAAAATACCTTGTAATATAACGTAATATGCAGTGTATCATTGAAAATACCTTTTAATATATCGTAGTTTTTCATTGAAAATGCCTTATAATGTAACGTAATATGGAGTGTTTCAATGAAAATACCTTATAATATAACGGAATATGCAGAGTATCATTGAAAATACCTTATAATATAACGTAATATGCAGTGTATCATTGAAAATACCTTATATTATATCGTAATATGCAGTGTATCATTGAAAATACCTTATAATATAACGTAATATGCATTGTATCATTGAAAATACCTTATAATATAACGTAATTTGCAGTGTATCAATGAAAATACCTTGTAATATAACGTAATATGCAGTGTATCATTGAAAATACCTTTTAATATATCGTAGTTTATCATTGAAAATGCCTTATAATGTAACGTAATATGGAGTGTTTCAATGAAAATACCTTATAATATAACGAAATATGCAGAGTATCATAGAAAATACCTTATAATATAACGTAATATGCAGTGTATCATTGAAAATACCTTATAATATATCGTAATAAGCAATGTATCATTGAAAATACCTTATAATATTTCGTAATTTGTAGTGTATCATTGAAAATACCTTATATTATAACGTAATATGCAGTGTATCATTGAAAATACCTTGTAATATAACGTAATATGAAGTGTATTATTGAAAATACCTTTTAATATATCGTAGTTTATCATTGAAAATGCCTTATAATGTAACGTAATATGGAATGTTTCAATGAAAATACCTTATAATATAACGGAATATGCAGAGTATCATAGAAAATACCTTATAATATAACGTAATATGCAGTGTATCATTGAAAATACCTTATAATATAGCGTAATATGCAGTGTATCATTGAAAATACCTTATAATATAACGTAATATGCAGTGTATCATTGAAAATACCTTATATTATAACATAATATGCAGTGTATCATTGAAAATACCTTGTAATATAACGTAATATGCAGTGTATCATTGAAAATACCTTTTAATATATCGTAGTTTATCATTGAAAATGCCTTATAATGTAACGTAATATGGAGTGTTTCAATGAAAATACCTTATAATATAACGGAATATGCAGAGTATCATAGAAAATACCTTATAATATAACGTAATATGCAGTGTATCATTGAAAATACCTTATAATATATCGTAATATGCAATGTATCATTGAAAATACCTTTTAATATATCGTAGTTTATCATTGAAAATGCCTTATAATGTAACGTAATATGGAGTGTTTCAATGAAAATACCTTATAATATAACGGAATATGCAGAGTATCATTGAAAATACCTTATAATATAACGTAATATACAGTGTATCATTGAAAATACCTTATAATATAGCGTAATATGCAGTGTATCATTGAAAATACCTTATAATATATCGTAATATGCAGTGTATCATTGAAAATACCTTATAATATACCGTAATATGCAGTGTATCATTGAAAATACCTTCTAATATATCGTAGTTTATCATTGAAAATACCTTATAATATAACGTAGTATGCAGTTTATCATTGAAAATACCTTATATTATAACGTAATATGCAGTGTATCATTGAAAATACCTTGTAATATAACGTAATATGCAGTGTATCATTGAAAATACCTTATAATATAACGTAATATGCAGTGTATCATTGAAAATACCTTCTAATATATCGTAGTTTATCATTGAAAAGACTTTATAGTATAACGTAATATTTAGTTTATCATTGAAAATACCTTATAACATAACGTAAATTGCAGAGTATCATTGAAAATAACTTATGATATAACGTAATATGCAGTGTATCATTGATAATACCTTATAATATAGCGTAATATGCAGTGTATCATTGAAAATACCTTGTAATATAACGTAATATGCAGTGTATCATTGAAAATACCTTTTAATATATCGTAGTTTATCATTGAAAATGCCTTATAATGTAACGTAATATGGAGTGTTTCAATGAAAATACCTTATAATATAACGGAATATGCAGAGTATCATTGAAAATACCTTATAATATAACGTAATATGCAGTGTATCATTGAAAATACCTTATAATATATCGTAATATGCAGTGTATCATTGAAAATACCTTATAATATTTCGTAATTTGTAGTGTATCATTGAAAATACCTTATAGTATAACGTAATATGCAGTGTATCATTGAAAATACCTTATAATATAACGTTTATATGCAGTGTATCATTGAAAATACAATAGAATATAACGTAATATGCAGTGTATCATTGAAAATACCTTATAATATAACGGAATTTGTAGTGTATCATTGAAAATACCTTTTAATATATCGTAGTTTATCATTGTAAATGCCTTATAATGTAACGTAATATGGAGTGTTTCAATGAAAATACCTTATAATATAACGTAATATGCAGTATATCGTTGAAAATACCTTATAATATAACGTAATATGCATTGTATCATTGAAAATGCCTTATAATATATCGGAATTTATAGTGTATCTTTGAAAATACCTTATAATATAACGTAATATGCAGTATATCGTTGAAAATACCTTATAATATAACGTAATATGCATTGTATCATTGAAAATGCCTTATAATATATCGGAATTTATAGTGTATCTTTGAAAATACCTTATAATATAACGTAATATGCAGTGTATCGTTGAAAATACCTTATAATATAACGTAATATGCAGTGTATCATTGAAAATACCTTGTAATATAACGTAATATGCAGTGTATCATTGAAAATACCTTTTAATATATCGTAGTTTATCATTGAAAATGCCTTATAATGTAACGTAATATGGAGTGTTTCAATGAAAATACCTTATAATATAACGTAATATGCAGAGTATCATAGAAAATACCTTATAATATAACGTAATATGCAGTGTATCATTGAAAATACCATATAATATATAGTAGTTTATCATTGAAAATACCTTATAACATAACGTAATATACAGTGTAACATTGAAAATACCTTATAATATTTCGTAATTTATAGTGTATCATTGAAAATACCTTATATTATAACGTAATATGCAGTGTATCATTGAAAATACCTTGTAATATAACGTAATATGCAGTGTATTATTGAAAATACCTTTTAATATATCGTAGTTTATCATTGAAAATGCCTTATAATGTAACGTAATATGGAGTGTTTCAATGAAAATACCTTATAATATAACGGAATATGCAGTGTATCATTGAAAATACCTTGTAATATAACGTAATATGCAGTGTATTATTGAAAATACCTTTTAATATATCGTAGTTTATCATTGAAAATGCCTTATAATGTAACGTAATATGGAGTGTTTCAATGAAAATACCTTATAATATAACCGAATATGCAGAGTATCATAGAAAATACCTTATAATATAACGTAATATGCAGTGTATCATTGAAAATACCTTATAATATATCGTAATAAGCAATGTATCATTGAAAATACCTTATAATATAACGTAATATGCAGTGTATCATTGAAAATACCTTCTAATATATCGTAGTTTATCATTGAAAAGACTTTATAATATAACGTAATATTTAGTTTATCATTGAAAATACCTTATAACATAACGTAAATTGCAGAGTATCATTGAAAATAACTTGTAATATAACGTAATATGCAGTGTATCATTGAAAATACCTTTTAATATATCGTAGTTTATCATTGAAAATGCCTTATAATGTAACGTAATATGGAGTGTTTCAATGAAAATACCTTATAATATAACGGAATATGCAGAGTATCATTGAAAATACCTTATAATATAACGTAATATGCAGTGTATCATTGAAAATACCTTATAATATATCGTAATATGCAGTGTATCATTGAAAATACCTTATAATATTTCGTAATTTGTAGTGTATCATTGAAAATACCTTATAATATAACGTAATATGCAGTGTATCATTGAAAATACCTTATAATATAGCGTAATATGCAGTGTATCATTGAAAATACCTTGTAATATAACGTAATATGCAGTGTATCATTGAAAATACCTTTTAATATATCGTAGTTTATCATTGAAAATGCCTTATAATGTAACGTAATATGGAGTGTTTCAATGAAAATACCTTATAATATAACGTAATATGCAGAGTATCATAGAAAATACCTTATAATATAACGTAATATGCAGTGTATCATTGAAAATACCATATAATATATAGTAGTTTATCATTGAAAATACCTTATAACATAACGTAATATACAGTGTAACATTGAAAATACCTTATAATATTTCGTAATTTATAGTGTATCATTGAAAATACCTTATATTATAACGTAATATGCAGTGTATCATTGAAAATACCTTGTAATATAACGTAATATGCAGTGTATTATTGAAAATACCTTTTAATATATCGTAGTTTATCATTGAAAATGCCTTATAATGTAACGTAATATGGAGTGTTTCAATGAAAATACCTTATAATATAACGGAATATGCAGTGTATCGTTGAAAATACCTTATAATATAACGTAATATGCAGTGTATCATTGAAAATACCTTGTAATATAACGTAATATGCAGTGTATTATTGAAAATACCTTTTAATATATCGTAGTTTATCATTGAAAATGCCTTATAATGTAACGTAATATGGAGTGTTTCAATGAAAATACCTTATAATATAACGGAATATGCAGAGTATCATAGAAAATACCTTATAATATAACGTAATATGCAGTGTATCATTGAAAATACCTATAATATATCGTAATAAGCAATGTATCATTGAAAATACCTTATAATATAACGTAATATGCAGTGTATCATTGAAAATACCTTCTAATATATCGTAGTTTATCATTGAAAAGACTTTATAATATAACGTAATATTTAGTTTATCATTGAAAATACCTTATAACATAACGTAAATTGCAGAGTATCATTGAAAATAACTTGTAATATAACGTAATATGCAGTGTATTATTGAAAATACCTTTTAATATATCGTAGTTTATCATTGAAAATGCCTTATAATGTAACGTAATATGGAGTGTTTCAATGAAAATACCTTATAATATAACGGAATATGCAGAGTATCATTGAAAATACCTTATAATATAACGTAATATGCAGTGTATCATTGAAAATACCTTATAATATATCGTAATATGCAGTGTATCATTGAAAATACCTTATAATATTTCGTAATTTGTAGTGTATCATTGAAAATACCTTATAATATAACGTAATATGCAGTGTATCATTGAAAATACCTTATAATATAACGTTTATATGCAGTGTATCATTGAAAATACAATAGAATATAACGTAATATGCAGTGTATCATTGAAAATACCTTATAATATAACGGAATTTGTAGTGTATCATTGAAAATACCTTATAATATAACGAAATATGCAGTGTGTCATTGAACATACCTTATATTATGTCGTAGTTTATCATTAAAAATACCTTATAGTATAACGTAATATGCAGTGTATCATTGAAAATAACTTATAATATAACGAAATATGCATTGTGTCATTGAAAAGACCTTATAATATAACGTAATATGCAGTGTATCATTGAAAATACCTTATAATATAACGTAATATGCAGTGTATCATTGAAAATACCTTATAATATAACGTAATATGCATTGTATCATAGAAAATACCTTATAATATAACGTAATTTGCAGTGTATCAATGAAAATACCTTATAATATAACGTAATATGCAGTGTATCATTGAAAATACCTTGTAATATAACGTAATATGCAGTGTATCATTGAAAATACCTTTTAATATATCGTAGTTTATCATTGTAAATGCCTTATAATGTAACGTAATATGGAGTGTTTCAATGAAAATACCTTATAATATAACGTAATATGCAGTATATCGTTGAAAATACCTTATAATATAACGTAATATGCATTGTATCATTGAAAATGCCTTATAATATATCGGAATTTATAGTGTATCTTTGAAAATACCTTATAATATAACGTAATATGCAGTGTATCATTGAAAATACCTTCAAATATATCGTAGTTTATCATTGAAAAGACTTTATAATATAACGTAATATTTAGTTTATCATTGAAAATACCTTATAATATAACGTACTATGCAGCGTATCATTGAAAATACCTTATAATATATCGTAATATGCAGTGTATCATTGAAAATACCTTATAATATAACGTAATATGCAGTGTATCATTGAAAATACCTTATATTATAACAGAATATGCAGTGTATCATTGAAAATACCTTGTAATATAACGTAATATGCAGTGTATCATTGAAAATACCTTTTAATATATCGTAGTTTATCATTGAAAATGCCTTATAATGTAACGTAATATGGAGTGTTTCAATGAAAATACCTTATAATATAACGGAATATGCAGAGTATCATAGAAAATACCTTATAATATAACGTAATATGCAGTGTATCATTTAAAATACCTTATAATATATCGTAATATGCAATGTATCATTGAAAATACCTTATAATATTTCGTAATTTGTAGTGTATCATTGAAAATACCTTATATTATAACGTAATATGCAGTGTATCATTGAAAATACCTTGTAATATAACGTAATATGCAGTGTATCATTGAAAATACCTTTTAATATATCGTAGTTTATCATTGAAAAGACTTTATAATATAACGTAATATTTAGTTTATCATTGAAAATACCTTATAACATAACGTATATTGCAGAGTATCATTGAAAATAACTTATGATATAACGTAATATGCAGTGTATCATTGAAAATACCTTCTAATATATCGTAGTTTATCATTGAAAATACCTTATAATATAACGTAGTATGCAGTTTATCATTGAAAATACCTTATATTATAACGTAATATGCAGTGTATCATTGAAAATACCTTGTAATATAACGTAATATGCAGTGTATCATTGAAAATACCTTATAATATAACGTAATATGCAGTGTATCATTGAAAATACCTTATAATATAACGTTTATATGCAGTGTATCATTGAAAATACAATAGAATATAACGTAATATGCAGTGTATCATTGAAAATAACTTATAATATAACGAAATATGCATTGTGTCATTGAAAAGACCTTATAATATAACGTAATATGCAGTGTATCATTGAAAATACCTTATAATATAACGTAATATGCATTGTATCATTGAAAATGCCTTATAATATATCGGAATTTATAGTGTATCTTTGAAAATACCTTATAATATAACGTAATATGCAGTGTATCATTGAAAATACCTTCAAATATATCGTAGTTTATCATTGAAAAGACTTTATAATATAACGTAATATTTAGTTTATCATTGAAAATACCTTATAACATAACGTATATTGCAGAGTATCATTGAAAATAACTTATGATATAACGTAATATGCAGTGTATCATTGAAAATACCTTATAATATAGCGTAATATGCAGTGTATCATTGAAAATACCTTGTAATATAACGTAATATGCAGTGTATCATTGAAAATACCTTTTAATATATCGTAGTTTATCATTGAAAATGCCTTATAATGTAACGTAATATGGAGTGTTTCAATGAAAATACCTTATAATATAACGGAATATGCAGAGTATCATTGAAAATACCTTATAATATAACGTAATATGCAGTGTATCATTGAAAATACCTTATATTATATCGTAATATGCAGTGTATCATTGAAAATACCTTATAATATTTCGTAATTTGTAGTGTATCATTGAAAATACCTTATAATATAACGTAATATGCAGTGTATCATTGAAAATACCTTATAATATAACGTTTATATGCAGTGTATCATTGAAAATACAATAGAATATAACGTAATATGCAGTGTATCATTGAAAATAACTTATAATATAACGAAATATGCATTGTGTCATTGAAAAGACCTTGTAATATAACGTAATATGCAGTGTATTATTGAAAATACCTTTTAATATATCGTAGTTTATCATTGAAAAGACTTTATAATATAACGTAATATTTAGTTTATCATTGAAAATACCTTATAACATAACGTATATTGCAGAGTATCATTGAAAATAACTTATGATATAACGTAATATGCAGTGTATCATTGAAAATACCTTCTAATATATCGTAGTTTATCATTGAAAATACCTTATAATATAACGTAGTATGCAGTTTATCATTGAAAATACCTTATATTATAACGTAATATGCAGTGTATCATTGAAAATACCTTATAATATAACGTAATATGCAGTGTATCATTGAAAATACCTTATAATATAACGTAATATGCAGTGTATCATTGAAAATACCTTCAAATATATCGTAGTTTATCATTGAAAAGACTTTATAATATAACGTAATATTTAGTTTATCATTGAAAATACCTTATAACATAACGTATATTGCAGAGTATCATTGAAAATAACTTATGATATAACGTAATATGCAGTGTATCATTGAAAATACCTTATAATATAGCGTAATATGCAGTGTATCATTGAAAATACCTTGTAATATAACGTAATATGCAGTGTATCATTGAAAATACCTTTTAATATATCGTAGTTTATCATTGAAAATGCCTTATAATGTAACGTAATATGGAGTGTTTCAATGAAAATACCTTATAATATAACGGAATATGCAGAGTATCATTGAAAATACCTTATAATATAACGTAATATGCAGTGTATCATTGAAAATACCTTATATTATATCGTAATATGCAGTGTATCATTGAAAATACCTTATAATATTTCGTAATTTGTAGTGTATCATTGAAAATACCTTATAATATAACGTAATATGCAGTGTATCATTGAAAATACCTTATAATATAACGTTTATAAGCAGTGTATCATTGAAAATACAATAGAATATAACGTAATATGCAGTGTATCATTGAAAATAACTTATAATATAACGAAATATGCATTGTGTCATTGAAAAGACCTTATAATATAACGTAATATGCAGTGTATCATTGAAAATACCTTATAATATAACGTAATATGCATTGTATCATTGAAAATGCCTTATAATATATCGGAATTTATAGTGTATCTTTGAAAATACCTTATAATATAACGTAATATGCAGTGTATCGTTGAAAATACCTTATAATATAACGTAATATGCAGTGTATCATTGAAAATACCTTGTAATATAACGGAATTTGTAGTGTTTCAATGAAAATACCTTATAATATAACGTAATATGCAGTATATCGTTGAAAATACCTTATAATATAACGTAATATGCATTGTATCATTGAAAATGCCTTATAATATATCGGAATTTATAGTGTATCTTTGAAAATACCTTATAATATAACGTAATATGCAGTGTATCGTTGAAAATACCTTATAATATAACGTAATATGCAGTGTATCATTGAAAATACCTTGTAATATAACGTAATATGCAGTGTATCATTGAAAATACCTTTTAATATATCGTAGTTTATCATTGTAAATGCCTTATAATGTAACGTAATATGGAGTGTTTCAATGAAAATACCTTATAATATAACGTAATATGCAGTATATCGTTGAAAATACCTTATAATATAACGTAATATGCATTGTATCATTGAAAATGCCTTATAATATATCGGAATTTATAGTGTATCTTTGAAAATACCTTATAATATAACGTAATATGCAGTGTATCGTTGAAAATACCTTATAATATAACGTAATATGCAGTGTATCATTGAAAATACCTTGTAATATAACGGAATTTGTAGTGTTTCAATGAAAATACCTTATAATATAACGTAATATGCAGTATATCGTTGAAAATACCTTATAATATAACGTAATATGCATTGTATCATTGAAAATGCCTTATAATATATCGGAATTTATAGTGTATCTTTGAAAATACCTTATAATATAACGTAATATGCAGTGTATCGTTGAAAATACCTTATAATATAACGTAATATGCAGTGTATCATTGAAAATACCTTGTAATATAACGTAATATGCAGTGTATCATTGAAAATACCTTTTAATATATCGTAGTTTATCATTGAAAATGCCTTATAATGTAACGTAATATGGAGTGTTTCAATGAAAATACCTTATAATATAACGTAATATGCAGAGTATCATAGAAAATACCTTATAATATAACGTAATATGCAGTGTATCATTGAAAATACCATATAATATATAGTAGTTTATCATTGAAAATACCTTATAACATAACGTAATATACAGTGTAACATTGAAAATACCTTATAATATAACGTACTATGCAGCGTATCATTGAAAATACCTTATAATATATCGTAATATGCAGTGTATCATTGAAAATACCTTATAATATAACGTAATATGCAGTGTATCATTGAAAATACCTTATATTATAACAGAATATGCAGTGTATCATTGAAAATACCTTGTAATATAACGTAATATGCAGTGTATCATTGAAAATACCTTTTAATATATCGTAGTTTATCATTGAAAATGCCTTATAATGTAACGTAATATGGAGTGTTTCAATGAAAATACCTTATAATATAACGGAATATGCAGAGTATCATAGAAAATACCTTATAATATAACGTAATATGCAGTGTATCATTTAAAATACCTTATAATATATCGTAATATGCAATGTATCATTGAAAATACCTTATAATATTTCGTAATTTGTAGTGTATCATTGAAAATACCTTATATTATAACGTAATATGCAGTGTATCATTGAAAATACCTTGTAATATAACGTAATATGCAGTGTATTATTGAAAATACCTTTTAATATATCGTAGTTTATCATTGAAAAGACTTTATAATATAACGTAATATTTAGTTTATCATTGAAAATACCTTATAACATAACGTATATTGCAGAGTATCATTGAAAATAACTTATGATATAACGTAATATGCAGTGTATCATTGAAAATACCTTCTAATATATCGTAGTTTATCATTGAAAATACCTTATAATATAACGTAGTATGCAGTTTATCATTGAAAATACCTTATATTATAACGTAATATGCAGTGTATCATTGAAAATACCTTGTAATATAACGTAATATGCAGTGTATCATTGAAAATACCTTATAATATAACGTAATATGCAGTGTATCATTGAAAATACCTTATAATATAACGTTTATATGCAGTGTATCATTGAAAATACAATAGAATATAACGTAATATGCAGTGTATCATTGAAAATAACTTATAATATAACGAAATATGCATTGTGTCATTGAAAAGACCTTATAATATAACGTAATATGCAGTCTATCATTGAAAATACCTTATAATATAACGTAATATGCATTGTATCATTGAAAATGCCTTATAATATATCGGAATTTATAGTGTATCTTTGAAAATACCTTATAATATAACGTAATATGCAGTGTATCATTGAAAATACCTTCAAATATATCGTAGTTTATCATTGAAAAGACTTTATAATATAACGTAATATTTAGTTTATCATTGAAAATACCTTATAACATAACGTATATTGCAGAGTATCATTGAAAATAACTTATGATATAACGTAATATGCAGTGTATCATTGAAAATACCTTATAATATAGCGTAATATGCAGTGTATCATTGAAAATACCTTGTAATATAACGTAATATGCAGTGTATCATTGAAAATACCTTTTAATATATCGTAGTTTATCATTGAAAATGCCTTATAATGTAACGTAATATGGAGTGTTTCAATGAAAATACCTTATAATATAACGGAATATGCAGAGTATCATTGAAAATACCTTATAATATAACGTAATATGCAGTGTATCATTGAAAATACCTTATATTATATCGTAATATGCAGTGTATCATTGAAAATACCTTATAATATTTCGTAATTTGTAGTGTATCATTGAAAATACCTTATAATATAACGTAATATGCAGTGTATCATTGAAAATACCTTATAATATAACGTTTATATGCAGTGTATCATTGAAAATACAATAGAATATAACGTAATATGCAGTGTATCATTGAAAATACCTTATAATATAACGAAATATGCATTGTGTCATTGAAAAGACCTTGTAATATAACGTAATATGCAGTGTATTATTGAAAATACCTTTTAATATATCGTAGTTTATCATTGAAAAGACTTTATAATATAACGTAATATTTAGTTTATCATTGAAAATACCTTATAACATAACGTATATTGCAGAGTATCATTGAAAATAACTTATGATATAACGTAATATGCAGTGTATCATTGAAAATACCTTCTAATATATCGTAGTTTATCATTGAAAATACCTTATAATATAACGTAGTATGCAGTTTATCATTGAAAATACCTTATATTATAACGTAATATGCAGTGTATCATTGAAAATACCTTGTAATATAACGTAATATGCAGTGTATCATTGAAAATACCTTATAATATAACGTAATATGCAGTGTATCATTGAAAATACCTTCAAATATATCGTAGTTTATCATTGAAAAGACTTTATAATATAACGTAATATTTAGTTTATCATTGAAAATACCTTATAACATAACGTATATTGCAGAGTATCATTGAAAATAACTTATGATATAACGTAATATGCAGTGTATCATTGAAAATACCTTATAATATAGCGTAATATGCAGTGTATCATTGAAAATACCTTGTAATATAACGTAATATGCAGTGTATCATTGAAAATACCTTTTAATATATCGTAGTTTATCATTGAAAATGCCTTATAATGTAACGTAATATGGAGTGTTTCAATGAAAATACCTTATAATATAACGGAATATGCAGAGTATCATTGAAAATACCTTATAATATAACGTAATATGCAGTGTATCATTGAAAATACCTTATATTATATCGTAATATGCAGTGTATCATTGAAAATACCTTATAATATTTCGTAATTTGTAGTGTATCATTGAAAATACCTTATAATATAACGTAATATGCAGTGTATCATTGAAAATACCTTATAATATAACGTTTATAAGCAGTGTATCATTGAAAATACAATAGAATATAACGTAATATGCAGTGTATCATTGAAAATAACTTATAATATAACGAAATATGCATTGTGTCATTGAAAAGACCTTATAATATAACGTAATATGCAGTGTATCATTGAAAATACCTTATAATATAACGTAATATGCATTGTATCATTGAAAATGCCTTATAATATATCGGAATTTATAGTGTATCTTTGAAAATACCTTATAATATAACGTAATATGCAGTGTATCGTTGAAAATACCTTATAATATAACGTAATATGCAGTGTATCATTGAAAATACCTTGTAATATAACGGAATTTGTAGTGTTTCAATGAAAATACCTTATAATATAACGTAATATGCAGTATATCGTTGAAAATACCTTATAATATAACGTAATATGCATTGTATCATTGAAAATGCCTTATAATATATCGGAATTTATAGTGTATCTTTGAAAATACCTTATAATATAACGTAATATGCAGTGTATCGTTGAAAATACCTTATAATATAACGTAATATGCAGTGTATCATTGAAAATACCTTGTAATATAACGTAATATGCAGTGTATCATTGAAAATACCTTTTAATATATCGTAGTTTATCATTGTAAATGCCTTATAATGTAACGTAATATGGAGTGTTTCAATGAAAATACCTTATAATATAACGTAATATGCAGTATATCGTTGAAAATACCTTATAATATAACGTAATATGCATTGTATCATTGAAAATGCCTTATAATATATCGGAATTTATAGTGTATCTTTGAAAATACCTTATAATATAACGTAATATGCAGTGTATCGTTGAAAATACCTTATAATATAACGTAATATGCAGTGTATCATTGAAAATACCTTGTAATATAACGGAATTTGTAGTGTTTCAATGAAAATACCTTATAATATAACGTAATATGCAGTATATCGTTGAAAAGACCTTATAATATAACGTAATATGCATTGTATCATTGAAAATGCCTTATAATATATCGGAATTTATAGTGTATCTTTGAAAATACCTTATAATATAACGTAATATGCAGTGTATCGTTGAAAATACCTTATAATATAACGTAATATGCAGTGTATCATTGAAAATACCTTGTAATATAACGTAATATGCAGTGTATCATTGAAAATACCTTTTAATATATCGTAGTTTATCATTGAAAATGCCTTATAATGTAACGTAATATGGAGTGTTTCAATGAAAATACCTTATAATATATCGTAATATGCAGTGTATCATTGAAAATACCTTATAATATAACGTATAATGCAGTGTATCATTGAAAATACCTTCTAATATATCGTAGTTTATCATTGAAAATACCTTATAATATAACGTAGTATGCAGTTTATCATTGAAAATACCTTATATTATAACGTAATATGCAGTGTATCATTGAAAATACCTTGTAATATAACGTAATATGCAGTGTATCATTGAAAATACCTTATAATATAACGTAATATGCAGTGTATCATTGAAAATACCTTCTAATATATCGTAGTTTATCATTGAAAAGACTTTATAATATAACGTAATATTTAGTTTATCATTGAAAATACCTTATAACATAACGTAAATTGCAGAGTATCATTGAAAATAACTTATGATATAACGTAATATGCAGTGTATCATTGATAATACCTTATAATATAGCGTAATATGCAGTGTATCATTGAAAATACCTTGTAATATAACGTAATATGCAGTGTATCATTGAAAATACCTTTTAATATATCGTAGTTTATCATTGAAAATGCCTTATAATGTAACGTAATATGGAGTGTTTCAATGAAAATACCTTATAATATAACGGAATATGCAGAGTATCATTGAAAATACCTTATAATATAACGTAATATGCAGTGTATCATTGAAAATACCTTATAATATATCGTAATATGCAGTGTATCATTGAAAATACCTTATAATATTTCGTAATTTGTAGTGTATCATTGAAAATACCTTATAATATAACGTAATATGCAGTGTATCATTGAAAATACCTTATAATATAACGTTTATATGCAGTGTATCATTGAAAATACAATAGAATATAACGTAATATGCAGTGTATCATTGAAAATACCTTATAATATAACGGAATTTGTAGTGTATCATTGAAAATACCTTTTAATATATCGTAGTTTATCATTGTAAATGCCTTATAATGTAACGTAATATGGAGTGTTTCAATGAAAATACCTTATAATATAACGTAATATGCAGTATATCGTTGAAAATACCTTATAATATAACGTAATATGCATTGTATCATTGAAAATGCCTTATAATATATCGGAATTTATAGTGTATCTTTGAAAATACCTTATAATATAACGTAATATGCAGTATATCGTTGAAAATACCTTATAATATAACGTAATATGCATTGTATCATTGAAAATGCCTTATAATATATCGGAATTTATAGTGTATCTTTGAAAATACCTTATAATATAACGTAATATGCAGTGTATCGTTGAAAATACCTTATAATATAACGTAATATGCAGTGTATCATTGAAAATACCTTGTAATATAACGTAATATGCAGTGTATCATTGAAAATACCTTTTAATATATCGTAGTTTATCATTGAAAATGCCTTATAATGTAACGTAATATGGAGTGTTTCAATGAAAATACCTTATAATATAACGTAATATGCAGAGTATCATAGAAAATACCTTATAATATAACGTAATATGCAGTGTATCATTGAAAATACCATATAATATATAGTAGTTTATCATTGAAAATACCTTATAACATAACGTAATATACAGTGTAACATTGAAAATACCTTATAATATTTCGTAATTTATAGTGTATCATTGAAAATACCTTATATTATAACGTAATATGCAGTGTATCATTGAAAATACCTTGTAATATAACGTAATATGCAGTGTATCATTGAAAATACCTTTTAATATATCGTAGTTTATCATTGAAAATGCCTTATAATGTAACGTAATATGGAGTGTTTCAATGAAAATACCTTATAATATAACGGAATATGCAGTGTATCGTTGAAAATACCTTATAATATAACGTAATATGCAGTGTATCATTGAAAATACCTTGTAATATAACGTAATATGCAGTGTATTATTGAAAATACCTTTTAATATATCGTAGTTTATCATTGAAAATGCCTTATAATGTAACGTAATATGGAGTGTTTCAATGAAAATACCTTATAATATAACGGAATATGCAGAGTATCATAGAAAATACCTTATAATATAACGTAATATGCAGTGTATCATTGAAAATACCTTATAATATATCGTAATAAGCAATGTATCATTGAAAATACCTTATAATATAACGTAATATGCAGTGTATCATTGAAAATACCTTCTAATATATCGTAGTTTATCATTGAAAAGACTTTATAATATAACGTAATATTTAGTTTATCATTGAAAATACCTTATAACATAACGTAAATTGCAGAGTATCATTGAAAATAACTTGTAATATAACGTAATATGCAGTGTATCATTGAAAATACCTTTTAATATATCGTAGTTTATCATTGAAAATGCCTTATAATGTAACGTAATATGGAGTGTTTCAATGAAAATACCTTATAATATAACGGAATATGCAGAGTATCATTGAAAATACCTTATAATATAACGTAATATGCAGTGTATCATTGAAAATACCTTATAATATATCGTAATATGCAGTGTATCATTGAAAATACCTTATAATATTTCGTAATTTGTAGTGTATCATTGAAAATACCTTATAATATAACGTAATATGCAGTGTATCATTGAAAATACCTTATAATATAGCGTAATATGCAGTGTATCATTGAAAATACCTTGTAATATAACGTAATATGCAGTGTATCATTGAAAATACCTTTTAATATATCGTAGTTTATCATTGAAAATGCCTTATAATGTAACGTAATATGGAGTGTTTCAATGAAAATACCTTATAATATAACGTAATATGCAGAGTATCATAGAAAATACCTTATAATATAACGTAATATGCAGTGTATCATTGAAAATACCATATAATATATAGTAGTTTATCATTGAAAATACCTTATAACATAACGTAATATACAGTGTAACATTGAAAATACCTTATAATATTTCGTAATTTATAGTGTATCATTGAAAATACCTTATATTATAACGTAATATGCAGTGTATCATTGAAAATACCTTGTAATATAACGTAATATGCAGTGTATTATTGAAAATACCTTTTAATATATCGTAGTTTATCATTGAAAATGCCTTATAATGTAACGTAATATGGAGTGTTTCAATGAAAATACCTTATAATATAACGGAATATGCAGTGTATCATTGAAAATACCTTATAATATAACGTAATATGCAGTGTATCATTGAAAATACCTTGTAATATAACGTAATATGCAGTGTATTATTGAAAATACCTTTTAATATATCGTAGTTTATCATTGAAAATGCCTTATAATGTAACGTAATATGGAGTGTTTCAATGAAAATACCTTATAATATAACGGAATATGCAGAGTATCATAGAAAATACCTTATAATATAACGTAATATGCAGTGTATCATTGAAAATACCTTATAATATATCGTAATAAGCAATGTATCATTGAAAATACCTTATAATATAACGTAATATGCAGTGTATCATTGAAAATACCTTCTAATATATCGTAGTTTATCATTGAATAGACTTTATAATATAACGTAATATTTAGTTTATCATTGAAAATACCTTATAACATAACGTAAATTGCAGAGTATCATTGAAAATAACTTGTAATATAACGTAATATGCAGTGTATCATTGAAAATACCTTTTAATATATCGTAGTTTATCATTGAAAATGCCTTATAATGTAACGTAATATGGAGTGTTTCAATGAAAATACCTTATAATATAACGGAATATGCAGAGTATCATTGAAAATACCTTATAATATAACGTAATATGCAGTGTATCATTGAAAATACCTTATAATATATCGTAATATGCAGTGTATCATTGAAAATACCTTATAATATTTCGTAATTTGTAGTGTATCATTGAAAATACCTTATAATATAACGTAATATGCAGTGTATCATTGAAAATACCTTATAATATAACGTTTATATGCAGTGTATCATTGAAAATACAATAGAATATAACGTAATATGCAGTGTATCATTGAAAATACCTTATAATATAACGGAATTTGTAGTGTATCATTGAAAATACCTTATAATATAACGAAATATGCAGTGTGTCATTGAACATACCTTATATTATGTCGTAGTTTATCATTAAAAATACCTTATAGTATAACGTAATATGCAGTGTATCATTGAAAATAACTTATAATATAACGAAATATGCATTGTGTCATTGAAAAGACCTTATAATATAACGTAATATGCAGTGTATCATTGAAAATACCTTATAATATAACGTAATATGCAGTGTATCATTGAAAATACCTTATAATATAACGTAATATGCATTGTATCATAGAAAATACCTTATAATATAACGTAATTTGCAGTGTATCAATGAAAATACCTTATAATATAACGTAATATGCAGTGTATCATTGAAAATACCTTGTAATATAACGTAATATGCAGTGTATCATTGAAAATACCTTTTAATATATCGTAGTTTATCATTGTAAATGCCTTATAATGTAACGTAATATGGAGTGTTTCAATGAAAATACCTTATAATATAACGTAATATGCAGTATATCGTTGAAAATACCTTATAATATAACGTAATATGCATTGTATCATTGAAAATGCCTTATAATATATCGGAATTTATAGTGTATCTTTGAAAATACCTTATAATATAACGTAATATGCAGTGTTTCGTTGAAAATACCTTATAATATAACGTAATATGCAGTGTATCATTGAAAATACCTTGTAATATAACGGAATTTGTAGTGTTTCAATGAAAATACCTTATAATATAACGTAATATGCAGTATATCGTTGAAAATACCTTATAATATAACGTAATATGCATTGTATCATTGAAAATGCCTTATAATATATCGGAATTTATAGTGTATCTTTGAAAATACCTTATAATATAACGTAATATGCAGTGTATCGTTGAAAATACCTTATAATATAACGTAATATGCAGTGTATCATTGAAAATACCTTGTAATATAACGTAATATGCAGTGTATCATTGAAAATACCTTTTAATATATCGTAGTTTATCATTGAAAATGCCTTATAATGTAACGTAATATGGAGTGTTTCAATGAAAATACCTTATAATATAACGTAATATGCAGAGTATCATAGAAAATACCTTATAATATAACGTAATATGCAGTGTATCATTGAAAATACCATATAATATATAGTAGTTTATCATTGAAAATACCTTATAACATAACGTAATATACAGTGTAACATTGAAAATACCTTATAATATAACGTACTATGCAGCGTATCATTGAAAATACCTTATAATATATCGTAATATGCAGTGTATCATTGAAAATACCTTATAATATAACGTAATATGCAGTGTATCATTGAAAATACCTTATATTATAACAGAATATGCAGTGTATCATTGAAAATACCTTGTAATATAACGTAATATGCAGTGTATCATTGAAAATACCTTTTAATATATCGTAGTTTATCATTGAAAATGCCTTATAATGTAACGTAATATGGAGTGTTTCAATGAAAATACCTTATAATATAACGGAATATGCAGAGTATCATAGAAAATACCTTATAATATAACGTAATATGCAGTGTATCATTGAAAATACCTTATAATATATCGTAATATGCAATGTATCATTGAAAATACCTTATAATATTTCGTAATTTGTAGTGTATCATTGAAAATACCTTATATTATAACGTAATATGCAGTGTATCATTGAAAATACCTTGTAATATAACGTAATATGCAGTGTATTATTGAAAATACCTTTTAATATATCGTAGTTTATCATTGAAAAGACTTTATAATATAACGTAATATTTAGTTTATCATTGAAAATACCTTATAACATAACGTATATTGCAGAGTATCATTGAAAATAACTTATGATATAACGTAATATGCAGTGTATCATTGAAAATACCTTCTAATATATCGTAGTTTATCATTGAAAATACCTTATAATATAACGTAGTATGCAGTTTATCATTGAAAATACCTTATATTATAACGTAATATGCAGTGTATCATTGAAAATACCTTGTAATATAAAGTAATATGCAGTGTATCATTGAAAATACCTTATAATATAACGTAATATGCAGTGTATCATTGAAAATACCTTATAATATAACGTTTATATGCAGTGTATCATTGAAAATACAATAGAATATAACGTAATATGCAGTGTATCATTGAAAATAACTTATAATATAACGAAATATGCATTGTGTCATTGAAAAGACCTTATAATATAACGTAATATGCAGTGTATCATTGAAAATACCTTATAATATAACGTAATATGCATTGTATCATTGAAAATGCCTTATAATATATCGGAATTTATAGTGTATCTTTGAAAATACCTTATAATATAACGTAATATGCAGTGTATCATTGAAAATACCTTCAAATATATCGTAGTTTATCATTGAAAAGACTTTATAATATAACGTAATATTTAGTTTATCATTGAAAATACCTTATAACATAACGTATATTGCAGAGTATCATTGAAAATAACTTATGATATAACGTAATATGCAGTGTATCATTGAAAATACCTTATAATATAGCGTAATATGCAGTGTATCATTGAAAATACCTTGTAATATAACGTAATATGCAGTGTATCATTGAAAATACCTTTTAATATATCGTAGTTTATCATTGAAAATGCCTTATAATGTAACGTAATATGGAGTGTTTCAATGAAAATACCTTATAATATAACGGAATATGCAGAGTATCATTGAAAATACCTTATAATATAACGTAATATGCAGTGTATCATTGAAAATACCTTATATTATATCGTAATATGCAGTGTATCATTGAAAATACCTTATAATATTTCGTAATTTGTAGTGTATCATTGAAAATACCTTATAATATAACGTAATATGCAGTGTATCATTGAAAATACCTTATAATATAACGTTTATATGCAGTGTATCATTGAAAATACAATAGAATATAACGTAATATGCAGTGTATCATTGAAAATAACTTATAATATAACGAAATATGCATTGTGTCATTGAAAAGACCTTGTAATATAACGTAATATGCAGTGTATTATTGAAAATACCTTTTAATATATCGTAGTTTATCATTGAAAAGACTTTATAATATAACGTAATATTTAGTTTATCATTGAAAATACCTTATAACATAACGTATATTGCAGAGTATCATTGAAAATAACTTATGATATAACGTAATATGCAGTGTATCATTGAAAATACCTTCTAATATATCGTAGTTTATCATTGAAAATACCTTATAATATAACGTAGTATGCAGTTTATCATTGAAAATACCTTATATTATAACGTAATATGCAGTGTATCATTGAAAATACCTTGTAATATAACGTAATATGCAGTGTATCATTGAAAATACCTTATAATATAACGTAATATGCAGTGTATCATTGAAAATACCTTCAAATAAATCGTAGTTTATCATTGAAAAGACTTTATAATATAACGTAATATTTAGTTTATCATTGAAAATACCTTATAACATAACGTATATTGCAGAGTATCATTGAAAATAACTTATGATATAACGTAATATGCAGTGTATCATTGAAAATACCTTATAATATAGCGTAATATGCAGTGTATCATTGAAAATACCTTGTAATATAACGTAATATGCAGTGTATCATTGAAAATACCTTTTAATATATCGTAGTTTATCATTGAAAATGCCTTATAATGTAACGTAATATGGAGTGTTTCAATGAAAATACCTTATAATATAACGGAATATGCAGAGTATCATTGAAAATACCTTATAATATAACGTAATATGCAGTGTATCAATGAAAATACCTTATATTATATCGTAATATGCAGTGTATCATTGAAAATACCTTATAATATTTCGTAATTTGTAGTGTATCATTGAAAATACCTTATAATATAACGTAATATGCAGTGTATCATTGAAAATACCTTATAATATAACGTTTATAAGCAGTGTATCATTGAAAATACAATAGAATATAACGTAATATGCAGTGTATCATTGAAAATAACTTATAATATAACGAAATATGCATTGTGTCATTGAAAAGACCTTATAATATAACGTAATATGCAGTGTATCATTGAAAATACCTTATAATATAACGTAATATGCATTGTATCATTGAAAATGCCTTATAATATATCGGAATTTATAGTGTATCTTTGAAAATACCTTATAATATAACGTAATATGCAGTGTATCGTTGAAAATACCTTATAATATAACGTAATATGCAGTGTATCATTGAAAATACCTTGTAATATAACGGAATTTGTAGTGTTTCAATGAAAATACCTTATAATATAACGTAATATGCAGTATATCGTTGAAAATACCTTATAATATAACGTAATATGCATTGTATCATTGAAAATGCCTTATAATATATCGGAATTTATAGTGTATCTTTGAAAATACCTTATAATATAACGTAATATGCAGTGTATCGTTGAAAATACCTTATAATATAACGTAATATGCAGTGTATCATTGAAAATACCTTGTAATATAACGTAATATGCAGTGTATCATTGAAAATACCTTTTAATATATCGTAGTTTATCATTGTAAATGCCTTATAATGTAACGTAATATGGAGTGTTTCAATGAAAATACCTTATAATATAACGTAATATGCAGTATATCGTTGAAAATACCTTATAATATAACGTAATATGCATTGTATCATTGAAAATGCCTTATAATATATCGGAATTTATAGTGTATCTTTGAAAATACCTTATAATATAACGTAATATGCAGTGTATCGTTGAAAATACCTTATAATATAACGTAATATGCAGTGTATCATTGAAAATACCTTGTAATATAACGGAATTTGTAGTGTTTCAATGAAAATACCTTATAATATAACGTAATATGCAGTATATCGTTGAAAATACCTTATAATATAACGTAATATGCATTGTATCATTGAAAATGCCTTATAATATATCGGAATTTATAGTGTATCTTTGAAAATACCTTATAATATAACGTAATATGCAGTGTATCGTTGAAAATACCTTATAATATAACGTAATATGCAGTGTATCATTGAAAATACCTTGTAATATAACGTAATATGCAGTGTATCATTGAAAATACCTTTTAATATATCGTAGTTTATCATTGAAAATGCCTTATAATGTAACGTAATATGGAGTGTTTCAATGAAAATACCTTATAATATAACGTAATATGCAGAGTATCATAGAAAATACCTTATAATATAACGTAATATGCAGTGTATCATTGAAAATACCATATAATATATAGTGTTTTATCATTGAAAATACCTTATAACATAACGTAATATACAGTGTAACATTGAAAATACCTTGTAATATAACGTAATATGCAGTGTATTATTGAAAATACCTTTTAATATATCGTAGTTTATCATTGAAAATGCCTTATAATGTAACGTAATATGGAGTGTTTCAATGAAAATACCTTATAATATAACGGAATATGCAGTGTATCATTGAAAATACCTTATAATATATCGTAATATGCAGTGTATCATTGAAAATACCTTATAATATAACGTATAATGCAGTGTATCATTGAAAATACCTTCTAATATATCGTAGTTTATCATTGAAAATACCTTATAATATAACGTAGTATGCAGTTTATCATTGAAAATACCTTATATTATAACGTAATATGCAGTGTATCATTGAAAATACCTTGTAATATAACGTAATATGCAGTGTATCATTGAAAATACCTTATAATATAACGTAATATGCAGTGTATCATTGAAAATACCTTTTAATATATCGTAGTTTACCATTGAAAATGCCTTATAATGTAACGTAATATGGAGTGTTTCAATGAAAATACCTTGTAATATAACGTAATATGCAGTGTATTATTGAAAATACCTTTTAATATATCGTAGTTTATCATTGAAAATGCCTTATAATGTAACGTAATATGGAGTGTTTCAATGAAAATACCTTATAATATAACGGAATATGCAGAGTATCATTGAAAATACCTTATAATATAACGTAATATACAGTGTATCATTGAAAATACCTTATAATATAGCGTAATATGCAGTGTATCATTGAAAATACCTTATAATATAGCGTAATATGCAGTGTATCATTGAAAATACCTTGTAATATAACGTAATATGCAGTGTATCATTGAAAATACCTTTTAATATATCGTAGTTTATCATTGAAAATGCCTTATAATGTAACGTAATATGGAGTGTTTCAATGAAAATACCTTATAATATAACGGAATATGCAGAGTATCATTGAAAATACCTTATAATATAACGTAATATGCAGTGTATCATTGAAAATACCTTATAATATATCGTAATATGCAGTGTATCATTGAAAATACCTTATAATATTTCGTAATTTGTAGTGTATCATTGAAAATACCTTATAATATAACGTAATATGCAGTGTGTCATTGAAAATACCTTATAATATAACGTTTATATGCAGTGTATCATTGAAAATACAATAGAATATAACGTAATATGCAGTGTATCATTGAAAATACCTTATAATATAACGGAATTTGTAGTGTATCATTGAAAATACCTTATAATATAACGAAATATGCAGTGTGTCATTGAACATACCTTATATTATGTCGTAGTTTATCATTAAAAATACCTTATAGTATAACGTAATATGCAGTGTATCATTGAAAATGACTTATAATATAACGAAATATGCAATGTGTCATTGAAAACGCCTTATAATGTAACGTAATATGGAGTGTTTCAATGAAAATACCTTATAATATAACGGAATATGCAGAGTATCATTGAAAATACCTTATAATATAACGTAATATGCAGTGTATCATTGAAAATACCTTATAATATATAGTAGTTTATCATTGAAAATACCTTATAACATAACGTAATATACAGTGTAACATTGAAAATACCTTATAATATAACGAAATATGCAGTGTATCATTGAAAATACCTTATAATATATCGTAGTTTATCATTGAAAACGCCTTATAATGTAACGTAATATGGAGTGTTTCAATGAAAATACCTTATAATATAACGGAATATGCAGATTATCATTGAAAATACCTTATAATATAACGTAATATGCAGTGTATCATTGAAAATACCTTATAATATAACGTAATATGCAGTGTATCATTGAAAATACCTTCTAATATATCGTAGTTTATCATTGAAAAGACCTTATAATATAACGTAATATTTAGTTTATCATTGAAAATACCTTATAACATAACGTAAATTGCAGAGTATCATTGAAAATAACTTATGATATAACGTAATATGCAGTGTATCATTGAAAATACCTTATAATATAGCGTAATATGCAGTGTATCATTGAAAATACCTTGTAATATAACGTAATATGCAGTGTATCATTGAAAATACCTTATAATATAACGTTTATATGCAGTGTATCATTGAAAATACCTTATAATATAAGGTAATATGCAGTGTATCATTGAAAATACCTTATAATATAACGTTTATATGCAGTGTATCATTGAAAATACAATAGAATATAACGTAATATGCAGTGTATCATTGAAAATACCTTATAATATAACGGAATTTGTAGTGTATCATTGAAAGTACCTTATAATATAACGAAATATGCAGTGTGTCATTGAACATACCTTATATTATGTCGTAGTTTATCATTAAAAATACCTTATAGTATAACGTAATATGCAGTGTATCATTGAAAATAACTTATAATATAACGAAATATGCATTGTGTCATTGAAAAGACCTTATAATATAACGTAATATGCAGTGTATCATTGAAAATACCTTATAATATAACGTAATATGCAGTGTATCATTGAAAATACCTTATAATATAACGGAATTTGTAGTGTATCATTGAAAATACCTTATAATATAACGAAATATGCAGTGTGTCATTGAACATACCTTATATTATGTCGTAGTTTATCATTAAAAATACCTTATAGTATAACGTAATATGCAGTGTATCATTGAAAATGACTTATAATATAACGAAATATGCAATGTGTCATTGAAAACGCCTTATAATGTAACGTAATATGGAGTGTTTCAATGAAAATACCTTATAATATAACGGAATATGCAGAGTATCATTGAAAATACCTTATAATATAACGTAATATGCAGTGTATCATTGAAAATACCTTATAATATATAGTAGTTTATCATTGAAAATACCTTATAACATAACGTAATATACAGTGTAACATTGAAAATACCTTATAATATAACGAAATATGCAGTGTATCATTGAAAATACCTTATAATATATCGTAGTTTATCATTGAAAACGCCTTATAATGTAACGTAATATGGAGTGTTTCAATGAAAATACCTTATAATATAACGGAATATGCAGATTATCATTGAAAATACCTTATAATATAACGTAATATGCAGTGTATCATTGAAAATACCTTATAATATAACGTAATATGCAGTGTATCATTGAAAATACCTTCTAATATATCGTAGTTTATCATTGAAAAGACCTTATAATATAACGTAATATTTAGTTTATCATTGAAAATACCTTATAACATAACGTAAATTGCAGAGTATCATTGAAAATAACTTATGATATAACGTAATATGCAGTGTATCATTGAAAATACCTTATAATATAGCGTAATATGCAGTGTATCATTGAAAATACCTTGTAATATAACGTACTATGCAGTGTATCATTGAAAATACCTTATAATATAACGTTTATATGCAGTGTATCATTGAAAATACCTTATAATATAAGGTAATATGCAGTGTATCATTGAAAATACCTTATAATATAACGTTTATATGCAGTGTATCATTGAAAATACAATAGAATATAACGTAATATGCAGTGTATCATTGAAAATACCTTATAATATAACGGAATTTGTAGTGTATCATTGAAAGTACCTTATAATATAACGAAATATGCAGTGTGTCATTGAACATACCTTATATTATGTCGTAGTTTATCATTAAAAATACCTTATAGTATAACGTAATATGCAGTGTATCATTGAAAATAACTTATAATATAACGAAATATGCAGTGTGTCATTGAAAAGACCTTATAATATAACGTAATATGCAGTGTATCATTGAAAATACCTTATAATATAACGAAATATGCAGTGTGTCATTGAAAATACCTTATAATATATCGGAATTTGTAGTGTATCATTGAAAATACCTTATAATATAACGAAATATGCAGTGTGTCATTGAACATACCTTATATTATGTCGTAGTTTATCATTAAAAATACCTTATAGTATAACGTAATATGCAGTGTATCATTGAAAATAACTTATAATATAACGAAATATGCAGTGTATCATTGAAAATACCTTGTAATATAACGTAATATGCAGTGTATCATTGAAAATACCTTATAATATAACGAAATATGCAGTGTATCATTGAAAATACCTTATAATATATCGGAATTTGTAGTGTATCATTGAAAATACCTTATAATATAACGAAATATGCAGTGTGTCATTGAACATACCTTATGTTATGTCGTAGTTTATCATTAAAAATACCTTATAGTATAACGTAATATGCAGTGTATCATTGAAAATAACTTATAATATAACGAAATATGCAGTGTATCATTGAAAATACCTTGTAATATAATGTAATATGCAGTGTATCATTGAAAATACCTTATAATATAACGTAATATGCAGTGTATCATTGAAAATACCTTTTAATATATCGTAGTTTATCATTGAAAATGCCTTATAATATAACGTAATATGGAGTGTTTCAATGAAAATACCTTGTAATATAACGTAATATGCAGTTTATCATTGAAAATTCCTTATATTATAACGTAATATGCAGTGTATCCTTGAAAATAACTTATGATATAACGTAATATGCAGTGTATCATTGAAAATACCTTATAATATAGCGTAATATGCAGTGTATCATTGAAAATACCTTATAATATAACGTAATATGCAGTGTATCATTGAAAATACCTTTTAATATATCGTAGTTTATCATTGAAAATGCCTTATAATGTAACGTAATATGGAGTGTTTCAATGAAAATACCTTATAATATAACGGAATATGCAGAGTATCATTGAAAATACCTTATAATATAACGTAATATGCAATGTATCATTGAAAATACCTTATAATATATCGTAATATGCAGTGTATCATTGAAAATACCTTATAATATTTCGTAATTTGTAGTGTATCATTGAAAATACCTTATAATATAACGTAATATGCAGTGTATCATTGAAAATACCTTATAATATAACGTTTATATGCAGTGTATCATTGAAAATACAATAGAATATAACGTAATATGCAGTGTATCATTGAAAATACCTTATAATATAACGGAATTTGTAGTGTATCATTGAAAATACCTTATAATATAACGAAATATGCAGTGTGTCATTGAACATACCTTATATTATGTCGTAGTTTATCATTAAAAATACCTTATGATATAACGTAATATGCAGTGTATCATTGAAAATAACTTATAATATAACGAAATATGCATTGTGTCATTGAAAAGACCTTATAATATAACGTAATATGCAGTGTATCATTGAAAATACCTTATAATATATCGGAATTTGTAGTGTATCATTGAAAATACCTTATAATATAACGAAATATGCAGTGTGTCATTGAACATACCTTATATTATGTCGTAGTTTATCATTAAAAATACCTTATAGTATAACGTAATATGCAGTGTATCATTGAAAATAACTTATAATATAACGAAATATGCATTGTGCCATTGAAAAGACCTTATAATATAACGTAATATGCAGTGTATCATTGAAAATACCTTATAATATAACGTAATATGCAGTGTATCCTTGAAAATACCTTATAATATAACGTAATATGCATTGTATCATTGAAAATACCTTATAATATAACGTAATTTGCAGTGTATCAATGAAAATACCTTATAATATAACGTGATATGCAATGTATCATTGAAAATAGCTTATAATATAACGTAATTTGTAGTGTATCATTGAAAATACCTTATAATATAACGTAATATGCAGTGTATCATTGAAAATACCTTATATTATAACGTAATATGCAGTGTATCATTGAAAATACCTTGTAATATAACGTAATATGCAGTGTATCATTGAAAATACCTTATAATATAACGTAATATGCAGTGTATCATTGAAAATACCTTCTAATATATCGTAGTTTATCATTGAAAAGACCTTATAATATAACGTAATATTTAGTTTATCATTGAAAATAACTTATGATATAACGTAATATGCAGTGTATCATTGAAAATACCTTATAATATAGCGTAATATGCAGTGTATCATTGAAAATACCTTGTAATATAACGTAATATGCAGTGTATCATTGAAAATACCTTTTAATATATCGTAGTTTATCATTGAAAATGCCTTATAATGTAACGTAATATGCAGTGTATCATTGAAAATACCTTATAATATAACGGAATATGCAGAGTATCATTGAAAATACCTTATAATATAACGTAATATGCAGTGTATCATTGAAAATACCTTATAATATATCGTAATATGCAGTGTATCATTGAAAATACCTTATAATATAACGTTTATATGCAGTGTATCATTGAAAATACCTTATAATATTTCGTAATTTGTAGTGTATCATTGAAAATACCTTATAATATAACGTAATATGCAGTGTATCATTGAAAATACCTTATAATATAACGTAATATGCAGTGTATCATTGAAAATACCTTCTAATATATCGTAGTTTATCATTGAAAATACCTTATAATATAACGTAATATGCAGTGTATCATTGAAAATACCTTATATTATAACGTAATATGCAGTGTATCATTGAAAATACCTTGTAATATAACGTAATATGCAGTGTATCATTGAAAATACCTTATATTATAACGTAATATGCAGTGTATCATTGAAAATACCTTGTAATATAACGTAATATGCAGTGTATCATTGAAAATACCTTATAACATAACGTAAATTGCAGAGTATCATTGAAAATAACTTATGATATAACGTAATATGCAGTGTATCATTGAAAATACCTTATAATATATCGTAGTTTATCATTGAAAACGCCTTATAATGTAACGTAATATGGAGTGTTTCAATGAAAATACCTTATAATATAACGGAATATGCAGATTATCATTGAAAATACCTTATAATATAACGTAATATGCAGTGTATCATTGAAAATACCTTATAATATAACGTAATATGCAGTGTATCATTGAAAATACCTTCTAATATATCGTAGTTTATCATTGAAAATACCTTATAATATAACGTAATATGCAGTGTATCATTGAAAATACCTTATATTATAACGTAATATGCAGTGTATCATTGAAAATACCTTGTAATATAACGTAATATGCAGTGTATCATTGAAAATACCTTATAATATAACGTAATATGCAGTGTATCATTGAAAATACCTTCTAATATATCGTAGTTTATCATTGAAAAGACTTTATAATATAACGTAATATTTAGTTTATCATTGAAAATACCTTATAACATAACGTAAATTGCAGAGTATCATTGAAAATAACTTATGATACAACGTAATATGCAGTGTATCATTGAAAATACCTTATAATATAGCGTAATATGCAGTGTATCATTGAAAATACCTTGTAATATAACGTAATATGCAGTGTATCATTGAAAATACCTTATAATATAACGTTTATATGCAGTGTATCATTGAAAATACCTTATAATATAACGTAATATGCAGTGTATCATTGAAAATACCTTATAATATAACGTAATATGCAGTGTATCATTGAAAATACAATAGAATATAACGTAATATGCAGTGTATCATTGAAAATACCTTCTAATATATCGTAGTTTATCATTGAAAATACCTTATAATATAACGTAATATTTAGTTTATCATTGAAAATACCTTATAACATAACGTAAATTGCAGAGTATCATTGAAAATAACTTATGATATAACGTAATATGCAGTGTATCATTGAAAATACCTTATAATATAGCGTAATATGCAGTGTATCATTGAAAATACCTTGTAATATAACGTAATATGCAGTGTATCATTGAAAATACCTTATAATATAACGTTTATATGCAGTGTATCATTGAAAATACCTTATAATATAAGGTAATATGCAGTGTATCATTGAAAATACCTTATAATATAACGTTTATATGCAGTGTATCATTGAAAATACAATAGAATATAACGTAATATGCAGTGTATCATTGAAAATACCTTATAATATAACGGAATTTGTAGTGTATCATTGAAAGTACCTTATAATATAACGAAATATGCAGTGTGTCATTGAACATACCTTATATTATGTCGTAGTTTATCATTAAAAATACCTTATAGTATAACGTAATATGCAGTGTATCATTGAAAATAACTTATAATATAACGAAATATGCAGTGTGTCATTGAAAAGACCTTATAATATAACGTAATATGCAGTGTATCATTGAAAATACCTTATAATATAACGAAATATGCAGTGTGTCATTGAAAATACCTTATAATATATCGGAATTTGTAGTGTATCATTGAAAATACCTTATAATATAACGAAATATGCAGTGTGTCATTGAACATACCTTATATTATGTCGTAGTTTATCATTAAAAATACCTTATAGTATAACGTAATATGCAGTGTATCATTGAAAATAACTTATAATATAACGAAATATGCAGTGTATCATTGAAAATACCATGTAATATAACGTAATATGCAGTGTATCATTGAAAATACCTTATAATATAACGAAATATGCAGTGTATCATTGAAAATACCTTATAATATATCGGAATTTGTAGTGTATCATTGAAAATACCTTATAATATAACGAAATATGCAGTGTGTCATTGAACATACCTTATGTTATGTCGTAGTTTATCATTAAAAATACCTTATAGTATAACGTAATATGCAGTGTATCATTGAAAATAACTTATAATATAACGAAATATGCAGTGTATCATTGAAAATACCTTGTAATATAATGTAATATGCAGTGTATCATTGAAAATACCTTATAATATAACGTAATATGCAGTGTATCATTGAAAATACCTTTTAATATATCGTAGTTTATCATTGAAAATGCCTTATAATGTAACGTAATATGGAGTGTTTCAATGAAAATACCTTGTAATATAACGTAATATGCAGTTTATCATTGAAAATTCCTTATATTATAACGTAATATGCAGTGTATCCTTGAAAATAACTTATGATATAACGTAATATGCAGTGTATCATTGAAAATACCTTATAATATAGCGTAATATGCAGTGTATCATTGAAAATACCTTGTAATATAACGTAATATGCAGTGTATCATTGAAAATACCTTTTAATATATCGTAGTTTATCATTGAAAATGCCTTATAATGTAACGTAATATGGAGTGTTTCAATGAAAATACCTTATAATATAACGGAATATGCAGAGTATCATTGAAAATACCTTTTAATATATCGTAGTTTATCATTGAAAATGCCTTATAATGTAACGTAATATGGAGTGTTTCAATGAAAATACCTTATAATATAACGGAATATGCAGAGTATCATTGAAAATACCTTATAATATAACGTAATATGCAGTGTATCATTGAAAATACCTTATAATATATCGTAATATGCAGTGTATCATTGAAAATACCTTATAATATAACGTTTATATGCAGTGTATCATTGAAAATACCTTATAATATATCGTAATTTGTAGTGTATCATTGAAAATACCTTATAATATAACGTAATATGCAGTGTATCATTGAAAATACCTTATAATATAACGTAATATGCAGTGTATCATTGAAAATACCTTCTAATATATCGTAGTTTATCATTGAAAATACCTTATAATATAACGTAATATGCAGTGTATCATTGAAAATACCTTATATTATAACGTAATATGCAGTGTCTCATTGAAAATACCTTGTAATATAACGTAATATGCAGTGTATCATTGAAAATACCTTATAATATAACGTAATATGCAGTGTATCATTGAAAATACCTTGTAATATAACGTAATATGCAGTGTATCATTGAAAATACCTTATAACATAACGTAAATTGCAGAGTATCATTGAAAATAACTTATGATATAACGTAATATGCAGTGTATCATTGAAAATACCTTATAATATATCGTAGTTTATCATTGAAAACGCCTTATAATGTAACGTAATATGGAGTGTTTCAATGAAAATACCTTATAATATAACGGAATATGCAGAGTATCATTGAAAATACCTTATAATATAACGTAATATGCAGTGTATCATTGAAAATACCTTATAATATAACGTAATATGCAGTGTATCATTGAAAATACCTTATAATATATCGTAATATGCAGTGTATCATTGAAAATACCTTATAATATAACGTTTATATGCAGTGTATCATTGAAAATACCTTATAATATTTCGTAATTTGTAGTGTATCATTGAAAATACCTTATAATATAACGTAATATGCAGTGTATCATTGAAAATACCTTATAATATAACGTAATATGCAGTGTATCATTGAAAATACCTTCTAATATATCGTAGTTTATCATTGAAAATACCTTATAATATAACGTAATATGCAGTGTATCATTGAAAATACCTTATATTATAACGTAATATGCAGTGTATCATTGAAAATACCTTGTAATATAACGTAATATGCAGTGTATCATTGAAAATACCTTATATTATAACGTAATATGCAGTGTATCATTGAAAATACCTTGTAATATAACGTAATATGCAGTGTATCATTGAAAATACCTTATAACATAACGTAAATTGCAGAGTATCATTGAAAATAACTTATGATATAACGTAATATGCAGTGTATCATTGAAAATACCTTATAATATAACGTAATATGCAGTGTATCATTGAAAATACCTTATAATATAACGAAATATGCAGTGTATCATTGAAAATACCTTATAATATATCGGAATTTGTAGTGTATCATTGAAAATACCTTATAATATAACGAAATATGCAGTGTGTCATTGAACATACCTTATGTTATGTCGTAGTTTATCATTAAAAATACCTTATAGTATAACGTAATATGCAGTGTATCATTGAAAATAACTTATAATATAACGAAATATGCAGTGTATCATTGAAAATACCTTGTAATATAATGTAATATGCAGTGTATCATTGAAAATACCTTATAATATAACGTAATATGCAGTGTATCATTGAAAATACCTTTTAATATATCGTAGTTTATCATTGAAAATGCCTTATAATGTAACGTAATATGGAGTGTTTCAATGAAAATACCTTGTAATATAACGTAATATGCAGTTTATCATTGAAAATTCCTTATATTATAACGTAATATGCAGTGTATCCTTGAAAATAACTTATGATATAACGTAATATGCAGTGTATCATTGAAAATACCTTATAATATAGCGTAATATGCAGTGTATCATTGAAAATACCTTGTAATATAACGTAATATGCAGTGTATCATTGAAAATACCTTTTAATATATCGTAGTTTATCATTGAAAATGCCTTATAATGTAACGTAATATGGAGTGTTTCAATGAAAATACCTTATAATATAACGGAATATGCAGAGTATCATTGAAAATACCTTTTAATATATCGTAGTTTATCATTGAAAATGCCTTATAATGTAACGTAATATGGAGTGTTTCAATGAAAATACCTTATAATATAACGGAATATGCAGAGTATCATTGAAAATACCTTATAATATAACGTAATATGCAGTGTATCATTGAAAATACCTTATAATATATCGTAATATGCAGTGTATCATTGAAAATACCTTATAATATAACGTTTATATGCAGTGTATCATTGAAAATACCTTATAATATTTCGTAATTTGTAGTGTATCATTGAAAATACCTTATGATATAACGTAATTTGTAGTGTATCATTGAAAATACCTTATAATATAACTTAATATGCAGTGTATCATTGAAAATACCTTCTAATATATCGTAGTTTATCATTGAAAATACCTTATAATATAACGTAATATGCAGTGTATCATTGAAAATACCTTATATTATAACGTAATATGCAGTGTCTCATTGAAAATACCTTGTAATATAACGTAATATGCAGTGTATCATTGAAAATACCTTATATTATAACGTAATATGCAGTGTATCATTGAAAATACCTTGTAATATAACGTAATATGCAGTGTATCATTGAAAATACCTTATAACATAACGTAAATTGCAGAGTATCATTGAAAATAACTTATGATATAACGTAATATGCAGTGTATCATTGAAAATACCTTATAATATATCGTAGTTTATCATTGAAAACGCCTTATAATGTAACGTAATATGGAGTGTTTCAATGAAAATACCTTATAATATAACGGAATATGCAGAGTATCATTGAAAATACCTTATAATATAACGTAATATGCAGTGTATCATTGAAAATACCTTATAATATAACGTAATATGCAGTGTATCATTGAAAATACCTTATAATATATCGTAATATGCAGTGTATCATTGAAAATACCTTATAATATAACGTTTATATGCAGTGTATCATTGAAAATACCTTATAATATTTCGTAATTTGTAGTGTATCATTGAAAATACCTTATAATATAACGTAATATGCAGTGTATCATTGAAAATACCTTATAATATAACGTAATATGCAGTGTATCATTGAAAATACCTTCTAATATATCGTAGTTTATCATTGAAAATACCTTATAATATAACGTAATATGCAGTGTATCATTGAAAATACCTTATATTATAACGTAATATGCAGTGTATCATTGAAAATACCTTGTAATATAACGTAATATGCAGTGTATCATTGAAAATACCTTATATTATAACGTAATATGCAGTGTATCATTGAAAATACCTTGTAATATAACGTAATATGCAGTGTATCATTGAAAATACCTTATAACATAACGTAAATTGCAGAGTATCATTGAAAATAACTTATGATATAACGTAATATGCAGTGTATCATTGAAAATACCTTATAATATATCGTAGTTTATCATTGAAAACGCCTTATAATGTAACGTAATATGGAGTGTTTCAATGAAAATACCTTATAATATAACGGAATATGCAGATTATCATTGAAAATACCTTATAATATAACGTAATATGCAGTGTATCATTGAAAATACCTTATAATATAACGTAATATGCAGTGTATCATTGAAAATACCTTCTAATATATCGTAGTTTATCATTGAAAATACCTTATAATATAACGTAATATGCAGTGTATCATTGAAAATACCTTATATTATAACGTAATATGCAGTGTATCATTGAAAATACCTTGTAATATAACGTAATATGCAGTGTATCATTGAAAATACCTTATAATATAACGTAATATGCAGTGTATCATTGAAAATACCTTCTAATATATCGTAGTTTATCATTGAAAAGACTTTATAATATAACGTAATATTTAGTTTATCATTGAAAATACCTTATAACATAACGTAAATTGCAGAGTATCATTGAAAATAACTTATGATACAACGTAATATGCAGTGTATCATTGAAAATACCTTATAATATAGCGTAATATGCAGTGTATCATTGAAAATACCTTGTAATATAACGTAATATGCAGTGTATCATTGAAAATACCTTATAATATAACGTTTATATGCAGTGTATCATTGAAAATACCTTATAATATAACGTAATATGCAGTGTATCATTGAAAATACCTTATAATATAACGTAATATGCAGTGTATCATTGAAAATACAATAGAATATAACGTAATATGCAGTGTATCATTGAAAATACCTTCTAATATATCGTAGTTTATCATTGAAAAGACCTTATAATATAACGTAATATTTAGTTTATCATTGAAAATACCTTATAACATAACGTAAATTGCAGAGTATCATTGAAAATAACTTATGATATAACGTAATATGCAGTGTATCATTGAAAATACCTTATAATATAGCGTAATATGCAGTGTATCATTGAAAATACCTTGTAATATAACGTAATATGCAGTGTATCATTGAAAATACCTTATAATATAACGTTTATATGCAGTGTATCATTGAAAATACCTTATAATATAAGGTAATATGCAGTGTATCATTGAAAATACCTTATAATATAACGTTTATATGCAGTGTATCATTGAAAATACAATAGAATATAACGTAATATGCAGTGTATCATTGAAAATACCTTATAATATAACGGAATTTGTAGTGTATCATTGAAAGTACCTTATAATATAACGAAATATGCAGTGTGTCATTGAACATACCTTATATTATGTCGTAGTTTATCATTAAAAATACCTTATATTATAACGTAATATGCAGTGTATCATTGAAAATAACTTATAATATAACGAAATATGCAGTGTGTCATTGAAAAGACCTTATAATATAACGTAATATGCAGTGTATCATTGAAAATACCTTATAATATAACGAAATATGCAGTGTGTCATTGAAAATACCTTATAATATATCGGAATTTGTAGTGTATCATTGAAAATACCTTATAATATAACGAAATATGCAGTGTGTCATTGAACATACCTTATATTATGTCGTAGTTTATCATTAAAAATACCTTATAGTATAACGTAATATGCAGTGTATCATTGAAAATAACTTATAATATAACGAAATATGGAGTGTATCATTGAAAATACCTTGTAATATAACGTAATATGCAGTGTATCATTGAAAATACCTTATAATATAACGAAATATGCAGTGTATCATTGAAAATACCTTATAATATTTCGTAATTTGTAGTGTATCATTGAAAATACCTTATAATATAACGAAATATGCAGTGTGTCATTGAACATACCTTATGTTATGTCGTAGTTTATCATTAAAAATACCTTATAGTATAACGTAATATGCAGTGTATCATTGAAAATAACTTATAATATAACGAAATATGCAGTGTATCATTGAAAATACCTTGTAATATAATGTAATATGCAGTGTATCATTGAAAATACCTTATAATATAACGTAATATGCAGTGTATCATTGAAAATACCTTTTAATATATCGTAGTTTATCATTGAAAATGCCTTATAATGTAACGTAATATGGAGTGTTTCAATGAAAATACCTTGTAATATAACGTAATATGCAGTTTATCATTGAAAATTCCTTATATTATAACGTAATATGCAGTGTATCCTTGAAAATAACTTATGATATAACGTAATATGCAGTGTATCATTGAAAATACCTTATAATATAGCGTAATATGCAGTGTATCATTGAAAATACCTTGTAATATAACGTAATATGCAGTGTATCATTGAAAATACCTTTTAATATATCGTAGTTTATCATTGAAAATGCCTTATAATGTAACGTAATATGGAGTGTTTCAATGAAAATACCTTATAATATAACGGAATATGCAGAGTATCATTGAAAATACCTTATAATATAACGTAATATGCAATGTATCATTGAAAATACCTTATAATATATCGTAATATGCAGTGTATCATTGAAAATACCTTATAATATTTCGTAATTTGTAGTGTATCATTGAAAATACCTTATAATATAACGTAATATGCAGTGTATCATTGAAAATACCTTATAATATAACGTTTATATGCAGTGTATCATTGAAAATACAATAGAATATAACGTAATATGCAGTGTATCATTGAAAATACCTTATAATATAACGGAATTTGTAGTGTATCATTGAAAATACCTTATAATATAACGAAATATGCAGTGTGTCATTGAACATACCTTATATTATGTCGTAGTTTATCATTAAAAATACCTTATAGTATAACGTAATATGCAGTGTATCATTGAAAATAACTTATAATATAACGAAATATGCATTGTGTCATTGAAAAGACCTTATAATATAACGTAATATGCAGTGTATCATTGAAAATACCTTATAATATATCGGAATTTGTAGTGTATCATTGAAAATACCTTATAATATAACGAAATATGCAGTGTGTCATTGAACATACCTTATATTATGTCGTAGTTTATCATTAAAAATACCTTATAGTATAACGTAATATGCAGTGTATCATTGAAAATAACTTATAATATAACGAAATATGCATTGTGCCATTGAAAAGACCTTATAATATAACGTAATATGCAGTGTATCATTGAAAATACCTTATAATATAACGTAATATGCAGTGTATCCTTGAAAATACCTTATAATATAACGTAATATGCATTGTATCATTGAAAATACCTTATAATATAACGTAATTTGCAGTGTATCAATGAAAATACCTTATAATATAACGTGATATGCAATGTATCATTGAAAATAGCTTATAATATAACGTAATTTGTAGTGTATCATTGAAAATACCTTATAATATAACGTAATATGCAGTGTATCATTGAAAATACCTTATATTATAACGTAATATGCAGTGTATCATTGAAAATACCTTGTAATATAACGTAATATGCAGTGTATCATTGAAAATACCTTATAATATAACGTAATATGCAGTGTATCATTGAAAATACCTTCTAATATATCGTAGTTTATCATTGAAAAGACTTTATAATATAACGTAATATTTAGTTTATCATTGAAAATAACTTATGATATAACGTAATATGCAGTGTATCATTGAAAATACCTTATAATATAGCGTAATATGCAGTGTATCATTGAAAATACCTTGTAATATAACGTAATATGCAGTGTATCATTGAAAATACCTTTTAATATATCGTAGTTTATCATTGAAAATGCCTTATAATGTAACGTAATATGGAGTGTTTCAATGAAAATACCTTATAATATAACGGAATATGCAGAGTATCATTGAAAATACCTTATAATATAACGTAATATGCAGTGTATCATTGAAAATACCTTATAATATATCGTAATATGCAGTGTATCATTGAAAATAACTTATAATATAACGTTTATATGCAGTGTATCATTGAAAATACCTTATAATATTTCGTAATTTGTAGTGTATCATTGAAAATACCTTATAATATAACGTAATATGCAGTGTATCATTGAAAATACCTTATAATATAACGTAATATGCAGTGTATCATTGAAAATACCTTCTAATATATCGTAGTTTATCATTGAAAATACCTTATAATATAACGTAATATGCAGTGTATCATTGAAAATACCTTATATTATAACGTAATATGCAGTGTATCATTGAAAATACCTTGTAATATAACGTAATATGCAGTGTATCATTGAAAATACCTTATAATATAACGTAATATGCAGTGTATCATTGAAAATACCTTATAATATAACGTAATATGCAGTGTATCATTGAAAATACCTTATAACATAACGTAAATTGCAGAGTATCATTGAAAATAACTTATGATATAACGTAATATGCAGTGTATCATTGAAAATACCTTATAATATATCGTAGTTTATCATTGAAAACGCCTTATAATGTAACGTAATATGGAGTGTTTCAATGAAAATACCTTATAATATAACGGAATATGCAGATTATCATTGAAAATACCTTATAATATAACGTAATATGCAGTGTATCATTGAAAATACCTTATAATATAACGTAATATGCAGTGTATCATTGAAAATACCTTCTAATATATCGTAGTTTATCATTGAAAATACCTTATAATATAACGTAATATGCAGTGTATCATTGAAAATACCTTATATTATAACGTAATATGCAGTGTATCATTGAAAATACCTTGTAATATAACGTAATATGCAGTGTATCATTGAAAATACCTTATAATATAACGTAATATGCAGTGTATCATTGAAAATACCTTCTAATATATCGTAGTTTATCATTGAAAAGACTTTATAATATAACGTAATATTTAGTTTATCATTGAAAATACCTTATAACATAACGTAAATTGCAGAGTATCATTGAAAATAACTTATGATACAACGTAATATGCAGTGTATCATTGAAAATACCTTATAATATAGCGTAATATGCAGTGTATCATTGAAAATACCTTGTAATATAACGTAATATGCAGTGTATCATTGAAAATACCTTATAATATAACGTTTATATGCAGTGTATCATTGAAAATACCTTATAATATAACGTAATATGCAGTGTATCATTGAAAATACCTTATAATATAACGTTTATATGCAGTGTATCATTGAAAATACAATAGAATATAACGTAATATGCAGTGTATCATTGAAAATACCTTATAATATAACGGAATTTGTAGTGTATCATTGAAAATACCTTTTAATATAACGAAATATGCAGTGTGTCATTGAACATACCTTATATTATGTCGTAGTTTATCATTAAAAATACCTTATAGTATAACGTAATATGCAGTGTATCATTGAAAATGACTTATAATATAACGAAATATGCAATGTGTCATTGAAAACGCCTTATAATGTAACGTAATATGGAGTGTTTCAATGAAAATACCTTATAATATAACGGAATATGCAGAGTATCATTGAAAATACCTTATAATATAACGTAATATGCAGTGTATCATTGAAAATACCTTATAATATATAGTAGTTTATCATTGAAAATACCTTATAACATAACGTAATATACAGTGTAACATTGAAAATACCTTATAATATAACGAAATATGCAGTGTATCATTGAAAATACCTTATAATATATCGTAGTTTATCATTGAAAACGCCTTATAATGTAACGTAATATGGAGTGTTTCAATGAAAATACCTTATAATATAACGGAATATGCAGATTATCATTGAAAATACCTTATAATATAACGTAATATGCAGTGTATCATTGAAAATACCTTATAATATAACGTAATATGCAGTGTATCATTGAAAATACCTTCTAATATATCGTAGTTTATCATTGAAAAGACCTTATAATATAACGTAATATTTAGTTTATCATTGAAAATACCTTATAACATAACGTAAATTGCAGAGTATCATTGAAAATACCTTATAATATAACGTTTATATGCAGTGTATCATTGAAAATACCTTATAATATAAGGTAATATGCAGTGTATCATTGAAAATACCTTATAATATAACGTTTATATGCAGTGTATCATTGAAAATACAATAGAATATAACGTAATATGCAGTGTATCATTGAAAATACCTTATAATATAACGGAATTTGTAGTGTATCATTGAAAGTACCTTATAATATAACGAAATATGCAGTGTGTCATTGAACATACCTTATATTATGTCGTAGTTTATCATTAAAAATACCTTATAGTATAACGTAATATGCAGTGTATCATTGAAAATAACTTATAATATAACGAAATATGCATTGTGTCATTGAAAAGACCTTATAATATAACGTAATATGCAGTGTATCATTGAAAATACCTTATAATATAACGAAATATGCAGTGTATCATTGAAAATACCTTATAATATATCGGAATTTGTAGTGTATCATTGAAAACGCCTTATAATATAACGAAATATGCAGTGTGTCATTGAACATACCTTATATTATGTCGTAGTTTATCATTAAAAATACCTTATAGTATAACGTAATATGCAGTGTATCATTGAAAATAACTTATAATATAACGAAATATGCAGTGTATCATTGAAAATAACTTCTAATATAACGTAATATGCAGTGTATCATTGAAAATACCTTATAATATAACGAAATATGCAGTGTATCATTGAAAATACCTTATAATATATCGGAATTTGTAGTGTATCATTGAAAATACCTTATAATATAACGAAATATGCAGTGTGTCATTGAACATACCTTATATTATGTCGTAGTTTATCATTAAAAATACCTTATAGTATAACGTAATATGCAGTGTATCATTGAAAATAACTTATAATATAACGAAATATGCAGTGTATCATTGAAAATACCTTGTAATATAATGTAATATGCAGTGTATCATTGAAAATACCTTATAATATAACGTAATATGCAGTGTATCATTGAAAATACCTTTTAATATATCGTAGTTTATCATTGAAAATGCCTTATAATGTAACGTAATATGGAGTGTTTCAATGAAAATACCTTGTAATATAACGTAATATGCAGTTTATCATTGAAAATTCCTTATATTATAACGTAATATGCAGTGTATCCTTGAAAATAACTTATGAGATAACGTAATATGCAGTGTATCATTGAAAATACCTTATAATATAGCGTAATATGCAGTGTATCATTGAAAATACCTTGTAATATAACGTAATATGCAGTGTATCATTGAAAATACCTTTTAATATATCGTAGTTTATCATTGAAAATGCCTTATAATGTAACGTAATATGGAGTGTTTCAATGAAAATACCTTATAATATAACGGAATATGCAGAGTATCATTGAAAATACCTTATAATATAACGTAATATGCAATGTATCATTGAAAATACCTTATAATATATCGTAATATGCAGTGTATCATTGAAAATACCTTATAATATTTCGTAATTTGTAGTGTATCATTGAAAATACCTTATAATATAACGTAATATGCAGTGTATCATTGAAAATACCTTATAATATAACGTTTATATGCAGTGTATCATTGAAAATACAATAGAATATAACGTAATATGCAGTGTATCATTGAAAATACCTTATAATATATCGGAATTTGTAGTGTATCATTGAAAATACCTTATAATATAACGAAATATGCAGTGTGTCATTGAACATACCTTATATTATGTCGTAGTTTATCATTAAAAATACCTTATAGTATAACGTAATATGCAGTGTATCATTGAAAATAACTTATAATATAACGAAATATGCATTGTGCCATTGAAAAGACCTTATAATATAACGTAATATGCAGTTTATCATTGAAAATACCTTATAATATAACGTAATATGCAGTGTATCCTTGAAAATACCTTATAATATAACGTAATATGCATTGTATCATTGAAAATACCTTATAATATAACGTAATTTGCAGTGTATCAATGAAAATACCTTATAATATAACGTGATATGCAATGTATCATTGAAAATAGCTTATAATATAACGTAATTTGTAGTGTATCATTGAAAATACCTTATAATATAACGAAATATGCAGTGTATCATTGAAAATACCTTGTAATATAATGTAATATGCAGTGTATCATTGAAAATACCTTATAATATAACGTAATATGCAGTGTATCATTGAAAATACCTTTTAATATATCGTAGTTTATCATTGAAAATGCCTTATAATGTAACGTAATATGGAGTGTTTCAATGAAAATACCTTGTAATATAACGTAATATGCAGTTTATCATTGAAAATTCCTTATATTATAACGTAATATGCAGTGTATCCTTGAAAATAACTTATGAGATAACGTAATATGCAGTGTATCATTGAAAATACCTTATAATATAGCGTAATATGCAGTGTATCATTGAAAATACCTTGTAATATAACGTAATATGCAGTGTATCATTGAAAATACCTTATAATATAACGGAATTTGTAGTGTATCATTGAAAGTACCTTATAATATAACGAAATATGCAGTGTGTCATTGAACATACCTTATATTATGTCGTAGTTTATCATTAAAAATACCTTATAGTATAACGTAATATGCAGTGTATCATTGAAAATAACTTATAATATAACGAAATATGCATTGTGTCATTGAAAAGACCTTATAATATAACGTAATATGCAGTGTATCATTGAAAATACCTTATAATATAACGAAATATGCAGTGTATCATTGAAAATACCTTATAATATATCGGAATTTGTAGTGTATCATTGAAAATACCTTATAATATAACGAAATATGCAGTGTGTCATTGAACATACCTTATATTATGTCGTAGTTTATCATTAAAAATACCTTATAGTATAACGTAATATGCAGTGTATCATTGAAAATAACTTATAATATAACGAAATATGCAGTGTATCATTGAAAATACCTTGTAATATAACGTAATATGCAGTGTATCATTGAAAATACCTTATAATATAACGAAATATGCAGTGTATCATTGAAAATACCTTATAATATATCGGAATTTGTAGTGTATCATTGAAAATACCTTATAATATAACGAAATATGCAGTGTGTCATTGAACATACCTTATATTATGTCGTAGTTTATCTTAAAAATACCTTATAGTATAACGTAATATGCAGTGTATCATTGAAAATAACTTATAATATAACGAAATATGCAGTGTATCATTGAAAATACCTTGTAATATAATGTAATATGCAGTGTATCATTGAAAATACCTTATAATATAACGTAATATGCAGTGTATCATTGAAAATACCTTTTAATATATCGTAGTTTATCATTGAAAATGCCTTATAATGTAACGTAATATGGAGTGTTTCAATGAAAATACCTTGTAATATAACGTAATATGCAGTTTATCATTGAAAATTCCTTATATTATAACGTAATATGCAGTGTATCCTTGAAAATAACTTATGAGATAACGTAATATGCAGTGTATCATTGAAAATACCTTATAATATAGCGTAATATGCAGTGTATCATTGAAAATACCTTGTAATATAACGTAATATGCAGTGTATCATTGAAAATACCTTTTAATATATCGTAGTTTATCATTGAAAATGCCTTATAATGTAACGTAATATGGAGTGTTTCAATGAAAATACCTTATAATATAACGGAATATGCAGAGTATCATTGAAAATACCTTATAATATAACGTAATATGCAATGTATCATTGAAAATACCTTATAATATATCGTAATATGCAGTGTATCATTGAAAATACCTTATAATATTTCGTAATTTGTAGTGTATCATTGAAAATACCTTATAATATAACGTAATATGCAGTGTATCATTGAAAATACCTTATAATATAACGTTTATATGCAGTGTATCATTGAAAATACAATAGAATATAACGTAATATGCAGTGTATCATTGAAAATACCTTATAATATAACGGAATTTGTAGTGTATCATTGAAAATACCTTATAATATAACGAAATATGCAGTGTGTCATTGAACATACCTTATATTATGTCGTAGTTTATCATTAAAAATACCTTATAGTATAACGTAATATGCAGTGTATCATTGAAAATAACTTATAATATAACGAAATATGCATTGTGTCATTGAAAAGACCTTATAATATAACGTAATATGCAGTGTATCATTGAAAATACCTTATAATATATCGGAATTTGTAGTGTATCATTGAAAATACCTTATAATATAACGAAATATGCAGTGTGTCATTGAACATACCTTATATTATGTCGTAGTTTATCATTAAAAATACCTTATAGTATAACGTAATATGCAGTGTATCATTGAAAATAACTTATAATATAACGAAATATGCATTGTGCCATTGAAAAGACCTTATAATATAACGTAATATGCAGTGTATCATTGAAAATACCTTATAATATAACGTAATATGCAGTGTATCCTTGAAAATACCTTATAATATAACGTAATATGCATTGTATCATTGAAAATACCTTATAATATAACGTAATTTGCAGTGTATCAATGAAAATACCTTATAATATAACGTGATATGCAATGTACCATTGAAAATAGCTTATAATATAACGTAATTTGTAGTGTATCATTGAAAATACCTTATAATATAACGTAATATGCAGTGTATCATTGAAAATACCTTATATTATAACGTAATATGCAGTGTATCATTGAAAATACCTTGTAATATAACGTAATATGCAGTGTATCATTGAAAATACCTTATAATATAACGTAATATGCAGTGTATCATTGAAAATACCTTCTAATATATCGTAGTTTATCATTGAAAAGACTTTATAATATAACGTAATATTTAGTTTATCATTGAAAATAACTTATGATATAACGTAATATGCAGTGTATCATTGAAAATACCTTATAATATAGCGTAATATGCAGTGTATCATTGAAAATACCTTGTAATATAACGTAATATGCAGTGTATCATTGAAAATACCTTTTAATATATCGTAGTTTATCATTGAAAATGCCTTATAATGTAACGTAATATGGAGTGTTTCAATGAAAATACCTTATAATATAACGGAATATGCAGAGTATCATTGAAAATACCTTATAATATAACGTAATATGCAGTGTATCATTGAAAATACCTTATAATATATCGTAATATGCAGTGTATCATTGAAAATACCTTATAATATAACGTTTATATGCAGTGTATCATTGAAAATACCTTATAATATTTCGTAATTTGTAGTGTATCATTGAAAATACCTTATAATATAACGTAATATGCAGTGTATCATTGAAAATACCTTATAATATAACGATTATATGCAGTGTATCATTGAAAATACCTTATAATATAACGTAATATGCAGTGTATCATTGAAAATACCTTATAATATAACGTAATATGCATTGTATCATTGAAAAGACCTTATAATATAACGTAATATGCAGTGTATCATTGAAAATACCTTATAATATAACGTAATATGCAGTGTATCATTGAAAATACCTTATAATATAACGTAATATGCATTGTATCATTGAAAATACCTTATAGTATAACGAAATATGCAGTGTATCACTGAAAATACCTTCTAATATATCGTAGTTTATCATTGAAAATACCTTATAATATAACGTAATATGCAGTATATCATTGAAAATACCTTATAATATAGCGTAATATGCAGTGTATCATTGAAAATACCTTATAATATATCGTAGTTTATCATTGAAAACGCCTTATAATGTAACGTAATATGGAGTTTTTCAATGAAAATACCTTATAATATAACGGAATATGCAGAGTATCATTGAAAATACCTTATAATATAACGTAATATGCAGTGTATCATTGAAAATACCTTCTAATATATCGTAGTTTATCATTGAAAATACCTTATTATATAACGTAATATGCAGTGTATCATTGAAAATACCTTATATTATAACGTAATATGCAGTGTATCATTGAAAATACCTTGTAATATATCGTAGTTTATCATTGAAAAGACCTTATAATATAACGTAATATTTAGTTTATCATTGAAAATACCTTATAACATAACGTAAATTGCAGAGTATCATTGAAAATAACTTATGATATAACGTAATATGCAGTGTATCATTGCAAATACCTTATAATATAACGTAATATGCATTGTATCATTGAAAAGACCTTATAATATAACGTAATATGCAGTGTATCATTGAAAATACCTTATAATATAACGTTTATATGCAGTGTATCATTGAAAATACCTTATAATATAACGTAATATGCAGTGTATCATTGAAAATACCTTATAATATAACGTTTATATGCAGTGTATCATTGAAAATACAATAGAATATAACGTAATATGCAGTGTATCATTGAAAATACCTTATAATATAACGGAATTTGTAGTGTATCATTGAAAATACCTTATAATATAACGAAATATGCAGTGTGTCATTGAACATACCTTATATTATGTCGTAGTTTATCATTAAAAATACCTTATAGTATAACGTAATATGCAGTGTATCATTGAAAATAACTTATAATATAACGAAATATGCATTGTGTCATTGAAAAGACCTTATAATATAACGTAATATGCAGTGTAACATTGAAAATACCTTATAATATAACGAAATATGCAGTGTATCATTGAAAATACCTTATAATATATCGTAGTTTATCATTGAAAACGCCTTATAATGTAACGTAATATGGAGTGTTTCAATGAAAATACCTTATAATATAACGGAATATGCAGATTATCATTGAAAATACCTTATAATATAACGTAATATGCAGTGTATCATTGAAAATACCTTATAATATAACGTAATATGCAGTGTATCAATGAAAATACCTTATAATATAACGTGATATGCAATGTATCATTGAAAATAGCTTATAATATAACGTAATTTGTAGTGTATCATTGAAAATACCTTATAATATAACGTAATATGCAGTGTATCATTGAAAATACCTTATATTATAACGTAATATGCAGTGTATCATTGAAAATACCTTGTAATATAACGTAATATGCAGTGTATCATTGAAAATACCTTATAATATAACGTAATATGCAGTGTATCATTCAAAATACCTTCTAATATATCGTAGTTTATCATTGAAAAGACTTTATAATATAACGTAATATTTAGTTTATCATTGAAAATAACTTATGATATAACGTAATATGCAGTGTATCATTGAAAATACCTTATAATATAGCGTAATATGCAGTGTATCATTGAAAATACCTTGTAATATAACGTAATATGCAGTGTATCATTGAAAATACCTTTTAATATATCGTAGTTTATCATTGAAAATGCCTTATAATGTAACGTAATATGGAGTGTTTCAATGAAAATACCTTATAATATAACGGAATATGCAGAGTATCATTGAAAATACCTTATAATATAACGTAATATGCAGTGTATCATTGAAAATACCTTATAATATATCGTAATATGCAGTGTATCATTGAAAATACCTTATAATATAACGTTTATATGCAGTGTATCATTGAAAATACCTTATAATATTTCGTAATTTGTAGTGTATCATTGAAAATACCTTATAATATAACGTAATATGCAGTGTATCATTGAAAATACCTTATAATATAACGTTTATATGCAGTGTATCATTGAAAATACCTTATAATATAACGTAATATGCAGTGTATCATTGAAAATACCTTATAATATAACGTAATATGCATTGTATCATTGAAAAGACCTTATAATATAACGTAATATGCAGTGTATCATTGAAAATACCTTATAATATAACGTAATATGCAGTGTATCATTGAAAATACCTTATAATATAACGTAATATGCATTGTATCATTGAAAATACCTTATAGTATAACGAAATATGCAGTGTATCACTGAAAATACCTTCTAATATATCGTAGTTTATCATTGAAAATACCTTATAATATAACGTAATATGCAGTATATCATTGAAAATACCTTATAATATAGCGTAATATGCAGTGTATCATTGAAAATACCTTATAATATATCGTAGTTCATCATTGAAAACGCCTTATAATGTAACGTAATATGGAGTTTTTCAATGAAAATACCTTATAATATAACGGAATATGCAGAGTATCATTGAAAATACCTTATAATATACCGTAATATGCAGTGTATCATTGAAAATACCTTATAATATATCGTAATATGCAGTGTATCATTGAAAATACCTTATAATATTTCGTAATTTGTAGTGTATCATTGAAAATACCTTATAATATAACGTAATATGCAGTGTATCATTGAAAATACCTTCTAATATATCGTAGTTTATCATTGAAAATACCTTATAATATAACGTAATATGCAGTGTATCATTGAAAATACCTTATATTATAACGTAATATGCAGTGTATCATTGAAAATACCTTGTAATATATCGTAGTTTATCATTGAAAAGACCTTATAATATAACGTAATATTTAGTTTATCATTGAAAATACCTTATAACATAACGTAAATTGCAGAGTATCATTGAAAATAACTTATGATATAACGTAATATGCAGTGTATCATTGCAAATACCTTATAATATAGCGTAATATGCAGTGTATCATTGAAAATACCTTGTAATATAACGTAATATGCAGTGTATCATTGAAAATACCTTATAATATAACGTTTATATGCAGTGTATCATTGAAAATACCTTATAATATAACGTAATATGCAGTGTATCATTGAAAATACCTTATAATATAACGTTTATATGCAGTGTATCATTGAAAATACAATAGAATATAACGTAATATGCAGTGTATCATTGAAAATACCTTATAATATAACGGAATTTGTAGTGTATCATTGAAAATACCTTATAATATAACGAAATATGCAGTGTGTCATTGAACATACCTTATATTATGTCGTAGTTTATCATTAAAAATACCTTATAGTATAACGTAATATGCAGTGTATCATTGAAAATAACTTATAATATAACGAAATATGCATTGTGTCATTGAAAAGACCTTATAATATAACGTAATATGCAGTGTAACATTGAAAATACCTTATAATATAACGAAATATGCAGTGTATCATTGAAAATACCTTATAATATATCGTAGTTTATCATTGAAAACGCCTTATAATGTAACGTAATATGGAGTGTTTCAATGAAAATACCTTATAATATAACGGAATATGCAGAGTATCATTGAAAATACCTTATAATATAACGTGATATGCAATGTATCATTGAAAATACCTTATAATATAACGTAATTTGTAGTGTATCATTGAAAAGACCTTATAATATAACGTAATATGCAGTGTATCATTGAAAATACCTTATAATATAGCGTAATATGCAGTGTATCATTGAAAATACCTTGTAATATAACGTAATATGCAGTGTATCATTAAAAATACCTTATAATATAACGTAATATGCAGTGTATCATTGAAAATACCTTCTAATATGACGTAATATGCAGTGTATCATTGAAAATACCTTCTAATATATCGTAGTTTATCATTGAAAATACCTTATAATATAACGTAATATGCAGTGTATCATTGAAAATACCTTATATTATAACGTAATATGCAGTGTATCATTGAAAATACCTTGTAATATATCGTAGTTTATCATTGAAAAGACCTTATAATATAACGTAATATTTAGTTTATCATTGAAAATACCTTATAACATAACGTAAATTGCAGAGTATCATTGAAAATAACTTATGATATAACGTAATATGCAGTGTATCATTGCAAATACCTTATAATATAGCGTAATATGCAGTGTATCATTGAAAATACCTTGTAATATAACGTAATATGCAGTGTATCATTGAAAATACCTTATAATATAACGTTTATATGCAGTGTATCATTGAAAATACCTTATAATATAACGTAATATGCAGTGTATCATTGAAAATACCTTATAATATAACGTTTATATGCAGTGTATCATTGAAAATACAATAGAATATAACGTAATATGCAGTGTATCATTGAAAATACCTTATAATATAACGGAATTTGTAGTGTATCATTGAAAATACCTTATAATATAACGAAATATGCAGTGTGTCATTGAACATACCTTATATTATGTCGTAGTTTATCATTAAAAATACCTTATAGTATAACGTAATATGCAGTGTATCATTGAAAATAACTTATAATATAACGAAATATGCATTGTGTCATTGAAAAGACCTTATAATATAACGTAATATGCAGTGTAACATTGAAAATACCTTATAATATAACGAAATATGCAGTGTATCATTGAAAATACCTTATAATATATCGTAGTTTATCATTGAAAACGCCTTATAATGTAACGTAATATGGAGTGTTTCAATGAAAATACCTTATAATATAACGGAATATGCAGATTATCATTGAAAATACCTTATAATATAACGTAATATGCAGTGTATCATTGAAAATACCTTATAATATAACGTAATATGCAGTGTATCATTGAAAATACCTTCTAATATATCGTAGTTTATCATTGAAAATACCTTATAATATAACGTAATATGCAGTGTATCATTGAAAATACCTTATATTATAACGTAATATGCAGTGTATCATTGAAAATACCTTGTAATATAACGTAATATGCAGTGTATCATTGAAAATACCTTATATTATAACGTAATATGCAGTGTATCATTGAAAATACCTTGTAATATAACGTAATATGCAGTGTATCATTGAAAATACCTTATAACATAACGTAAATTGCAGAGTATCATTGAAAATAACTTATGATATAACGTAATATGCAGTGTATCATTGAAAATACCTTATAATATATCGTAGTTTATCATTGAAAACGCCTTATAATGTAACGTAATATGGAGTGTTTCAATGAAAATACCTTATAATATAACGGAATATGCAGATTATCATTGAAAATACCTTATAATATAACGTAATATGCAGTGTATCATTGAAAATACCTTATAATATAACGTAATATGCAGTGTATCATTGAAAATACCTTCTAATATATCGTAGTTTATCATTGAAAATACCTTATAATATAACGTAATATGCAGTGTATCATTGAAAATACCTTATATTATAACGTAATATGCAGTGTATCATTGAAAATACCTTGTAATATAACGTAATATGCAGTGTATCATTGAAAATACCTTATAATATAACGTAATATGCAGTGTATCATTGAAAATACCTTCTAATATATCGTAGTTTATCATTGAAAAGACTTTATAATATAACGTAATATTTAGTTTATCATTGAAAATACCTTATAACATAACGTAAATTGCAGAGTATCATTGAAAATAACTTATGATACAACGTAATATGCAGTGTATCATTGAAAATACCTTATAATATAGCGTAATATGCAGTGTATCATTGAAAATACCTTGTAATATAACGTAATATGCAGTGTATCATTGAAAATACCTTATAATATAACGTTTATATGCAGTGTATCATTGAAAATACCTTATAATATAACGTAATATGCAGTGTATCATTGAAAATACCTTATAATATAACGTTTATATGCAGTGTATCATTGAAAATACAATAGAATATAACGTAATATGCAGTGTATCATTGAAAATACCTTATAATATAACGGAATTTGTAGTGTATCATTGAAAATACCTTATAATATAACGAAATATGCAGTGTGTCATTGAACATACCTTATATTATGTCGTAGTTTATCATTAAAAATACCTTATAGTATAACGTAATATGCAGTGTATCATTGAAAATGACTTATAATATAACGAAATATGCAATGTGTCATTGAAAACGCCTTATAATGTAACGTAATATGGAGTGTTTCAATGAAAATACCTTATAATATAACGGAATATGCAGAGTATCATTGAAAATACCTTATAATATAACGTAATATGCAGTGTATCATTGAAAATACCTTATAATATATAGTAGTTTATCATTGAAAATACCTTATAACATAACGTAATATACAGTGTAACATTGAAAATACCTTATAATATAACGAAATATGCAGTGTATCATTGAAAATACCTTATAATATATCGTAGTTTATCATTGAAAACGCCTTATAATGTAACGTAATATGGAGTGTTTCAATGAAAATACCTTATAATATAACGGAATATGCAGATTATCATTGAAAATACCTTATAATATAACGTAATATGCAGTGTATCATTGAAAATACCTTATAATATAACGTAATATGCAGTGTATCATTGAAAATACCTTCTAATATATCGTAGTTTATCATTGAAAAGACCTTATAATATAACGTAATATTTAGTTTATCATTGAAAATACCTTATAACATAACGTAAATTGCAGAGTATCATTGAAAATACCTTATAATATAACGTTTATATGCAGTGTATCATTGAAAATACCTTATAATATAAGGTAATATGCAGTGTATCATTGAAAATACCTTATAATATAACGTTTATATGCAGTGTATCATTGAAAATACAATAGAATATAACGTAATATGCAGTGTATCATTGAAAATACCTTATAATATAACGGAATTTGTAGTGTATCATTGAAAGTACCTTATAATATAACGAAATATGCAGTGTGTCATTGAACATACCTTATATTATGTCGTAGTTTATCATTAAAAATACCTTATAGTATAACGTAATATGCAGTGTATCATTGAAAATAACTTATAATATAACGAAATATGCATTGTGTCATTGAAAAGACCTTATAATATAACGTAATATGCAGTGTATCATTGAAAATACCTTATAATATATCGGAATTTGTAGTGTATCATTGAAAATACCTTATAATATAACGAAATATGCAGTGTGTCATTGAACATACCTTATATTATGTCGTAGTTTATCATTAAAAATACCTTATAGTATAACGTAATATGCAGTGTATCATTGAAAATAACTTATAATATAACGAAATATGCATTGTGCCATTGAAAAGACCTTATAATATAACTTAATATGCAGTGTATCATTGAAAATACCTTATAATATAACGTAATATGCAGTGTATCCTTGAAAATACCTTATAATATAACGTAATATGCATTGTATCATTGAAAATACCTTATAATATAACGTAATTTGCAGTGTATCAATGAAAATACCTTATAATATAACGTGATATGCAATGTATCATTGAAAATAGCTTATAATATAACGTAATTTGTAGTGTATCATTGAAAATACCTTATAATATAACGTAATATGCAGTGTATCATTGAAAATACCTTATATTATAACGTAATATGCAGTGTATCATTGAAAATACCTTGTAATATAACGTAATATGCAGTGTATCATTGAAAATACCTTATAATATAACGTAATATGAAGTGTATCATTGAAAATACCTTCTAATATATCGTAGTTTATCATTGAAAAGACTTTATAATATAACGTAATATTTAGTTTATCATTGAAAATAACTTATGATATAACGTAATATGCAGTGTATCATTGAAAATACCTTATAATATAGCGTAATATGCAGTGTATCATTGAAAATACCTTGTAATATAACGTAATATGCAGTGTATCATTGAAAATACCTTTTAATATATCGTAGTTTATCATTGAAAATGCCTTATAATGTAACGTAATATGGAGTGTTTCAATGAAAATACCTTATAATATAACGGAATATGCAGAGTATCATTGAAAATACCTTATAATATAACGTAATATGCAGTGTATCATTGAAAATACCTTATAATATATCGTAATATGCAGTGTATCATTGAAAATACCTTATAATATAACGTTTATATGCAGTGTATCATTGAAAATACCTTATAATATTTCGTAATTTGTAGTGTATCATTGAAAATACCTTATAATATAACGTAATATGCAGTGTATCATTGAAAATACCTTATAATATAACGTTTATATGCAGTGTATCATTGAAAATACCTTATAATATAACGTAATATGCAGTGTATCATTGAAAATACCTTATAATATAACGTAATATGCATTGTATCATTGAAAAGACCTTATAATATAACGTAATATGCAGTGTATCATTGAAAATACCTTATAATATAACGTGATATGCAATGTATCATTGAAAATAGCTTATAATATAACGTAATTTGTAGTGTATCATTGAAAATACCTTATAATATAACGTAATATGCAGTGTATCATTGAAAATACCTTATATTATAACGTAATATGCAGTGTATCATTGAAAATACCTTGTAATATAACGTAATATGCAGTGTATCATTGAAAATACCTTATAATATAACGTAATATGCAGTGTATCATTGAAAATACCTTCTAATATATCGTAGTTTATCATTGAAAAGACCTTATAATATAACGTAATATTTAGTTTATCATTGAAAATACCTTATAACATAACGTAAATTGCAGAGTATCATTGAAAATACCTTATAATATTTCGTAATTTGTAGTGTATCATTGAAAATACCTTATAATATAACGTAATATGCAGTGTATCATTGAAAATACCTTATAATATAACGTTTATATGCAGTGTATCATTGAAAATACAATAGAATATAACGTAATATGCAGTGTATCATTGAAAATACCTTATAATATAACGGAATTTGTAGTGTATCATTGAAAATACCTTATAATATAACGAAATATGCAGTGTGTCATTGAACATACCTTATATTATGTCGTAGTTTATCATTAAAAATACCTTATAGTATAACGTAATATGCAGTGTATCATTGAAAATAACTTATAATATAACGAAATATGCATTGTGTCATTGAAAAGACCTTATAATATAACGTAATATGCAGTGTATCATTGAAAATACCTTATAATATATCGGAATTTGTAGTGTATCATTGAAAATACCTTATAATATAACGAAATATGCAGTGTGTCATTGAACATACCTTATATTATGTCGTAGTTTATCATTAAAAATACCTTATAGTATAACGTAATATGCAGTGTATCATTGAAAATAACTTATAATATAACGAAATATGCATTGTGCCATTGAAAAGACCTTATAATATAACTTAATATGCAGTGTATCATTGAAAATACCTTATAATATAACGTAATATGCAGTGTATCCTTGAAAATACCTTATAATATAACGTAATATGCATTGTATCATTGAAAATACCTTATAATATAACGTAATTTGCAGTGTATCAATGAAAATACCTTATAATATAACGTGATATGCAATGTATCATTGAAAATAGCTTATAATATAACGTAATTTGTAGTGTATCATTGAAAATACCTTATAATATAACGTAATATGCAGTGTATCATTGAAAATACCTTATAATATAACGTAATATGCAGTGTATCATTGAAAATACCTTGTAATATAACGTAATATGCAGTGTATCATTGAAAATACCTTATAATATAACGTAATATGCAGTGTATCATTGAAAATACCTTCTAATATATCGTAGTTTATCATTGAAAAGACTTTATAATATAACGTAATATTTAGTTTATCATTGAAAATAACTTATGATATAACGTAATATGCAGTGTATCATTGAAAATACCTTATAATATAGCGTAATATGCAGTGTATCATTGAAAATACCTTGTAATATAACGTAATATGCAGTGTATCATTGAAAATACCTTTTAATATATCGTAGTTTATCATTGAAAATGCCTTATAATGTAACGTAATATGGAGTGTTTCAATGAAAATACCTTATAATATAACGGAATATGCAGAGTATCATTGAAAATACCTTATAATATAACGTAATATGCAGTGTATCATTGAAAATACCTTATAATATATCGTAATATGCAGTGTATCATTGAAAATACCTTATAATATAACGTTTATATGCAGTGTATCATTGAAAATACCTTATAATATTTCGTAATTTGTAGTGTATCATTGAAAATACCTTATAATATAACGTAATATGCAGTGTATCATTGAAAATACCTTATAATATAACGTTTATATGCAGTGTATCATTGAAAATACCTTATAATATAACGTAATATGCAGTGTATCATTGAAAATACCTTATAATATAACGTAATATGCATTGTATCATTGAAAAGACCTTATAATATAACGTAATATGCAGTGTATCATTGAAAATACCTTATAATATAACGTGATATGCAATGTATCATTGAAAATAGCTTATAATATAACGTAATTTGTAGTGTATCATTGAAAATACCTTATAATATAACGTAATATGCAGTGTATCATTGAAAATACCTTATATTATAACGTAATATGCAGTGTATCATTGAAAATACCTTGTAATATAACGTAATATGCAGTGTATCATTGAAAATACCTTATAATATAACGTAATATGCAGTGTATCATTGAAAATACCTTCTAATATATCGTAGTTTATCATTGAAAAGACCTTATAATATAACGTAATATTTAGTTTATCATTGAAAATACCTTATAACATAACGTAAATTGCAGAGTATCATTGAAAATACCTTATAATATAACGTTTATATGCAGTGTATCATTGAAAATACCTTATAATATAAGGTAATATGCAGTGTATCATTGAAAATACCTTATAATATAACGTTTATATGCAGTGTATCATTGAAAATACAATAGAATATAACGTAATATGCAGTGTATCATTGAAAATACCTTATAATATAACGGAATTTGTAGTGTATCATTGAAAGTACCTTATAATATAACGAAATATGCAGTGTGTCATTGAACATACCTTATATTATGTCGTAGTTTATCATTAAAAATACCTTATAGTATAACGTAATATGCAGTGTATCATTGAAAATAACTTATAATATAACGAAATATGCATTGTGTCATTGAAAAGACCTTATAATATAACGTAATATGCAGTGTATCATTGAAAATACCTTATAATATAACGAAATATGCAGTGTATCATTGAAAATACCTTATAATATATCGGAATTTGTAGTGTATCATTGAAAATACCTTATAATATAACGAAATATGCAGTGTGTCATTGAACATACCTTATATTATGTCGTAGTTTATCATTAAAAATACCTTATAGTATAACGTAATATGCAGTGTATCATTGAAAATAACTTATAATATAACGAAATATGCAGTGTATCATTGAAAATACCTTCTAATATAACGTAATATGCAGTGTATCATTGAAAATACCTTATAAAATAACGAAATATGCAGTGTATCATTGAAAATACCTTATAATATATCGTAATTTGTAGTGTATCATTGAAAATACCTTATAATATAACGAAATATGCAGTGTGTCATTGAACATACCTTATATTATGTCGTAGTTTATCATTAAAAATACCTTATAGTATAACGTAATATGCAGTGTATCATTGAAAATAACTTATAATATAACGAAATATGCAGTGTATCATTGAAAATACCTTATAATATAATGTAATATGCAGTGTATCATTGAAAATACCTTATAATATAACGTAATATGCAGTGTATCATTGAAAATACCTTTTAATATATCGTAGTTTATCATTGAAAATGCCTTATAATGTAACGTAATATGGAGTGTTTCAATGAAAATACCTTGTAATATAACGTAATATGCAGTTTATCATTGAAAATTCCTTATATTATAACGTAATATGCAGTGTATCCTTGAAAATAACTTATGAGATAACGTAATATGCAGTGTATCATTGAAAATACCTTATAATATAGCGTAATATGCAGTGTATCATTGAAAATACCTTGTAATATAACGTAATATGCAGTGTATCATTGAAAATACCTTTTAATATATCGTAGTTTATCATTGAAAATGCCTTATAATGTAACGTAATATGGAGTGTTTCAATGAAAATACCTTATAATATAACGGAATATGCAGAGTATCATTGAAAATACCTTATAATATAACGTAATATGCAATGTATCATTGAAAATACCTTATAATATATCGTAATATGCAGTGTATCATTGAAAATACCTTATAATATTTCGTAATTTGTAGTGTATCATTGAAAATACCTTATAATATAACGTAATATGCAGTGTATCATTGAAAATACCTTATAATATAACGTTTATATGCAGTGTATCATTGAAAATACAATAGAATATAACGTAATATGCAGTGTATCATTGAAAATACCTTATAATATAACGTAATATGCAGTGTATCCTTGAAAATACCTTATAATATAACGTAATATGCATTGTATCATTGAAAATACCTTATAATATAACGTAATTTGCAGTGTATCAATGAAAATACCTTATAATATAACGTGATATGCAATGTATCATTGAAAATAGCTTATAATATAACGTAATTTGTAGTGTATCATTGAAAATACCTTATAATATAACGTAATATGCAGTGTATCATTGAAAATACCTTATATTATAACGTAATATGCAGTGTATCATTGAAAATACCTTGTAATATAACGTAATATGCAGTGTATCATTGAAAATACCTTATAATATAACGTAATATGCAGTGTATCATTGAAAATACCTTCTAATATATCGTAGTTTATCATTGAAAAGACTTTATAATATAACGTAATATTTAGTTTATCATTGAAAATAACTTATGATATAACGTAATATGCAGTGTATCATTGAAAATACCTTATAATATAGCGTAATATGCAGTGTATCATTGAAAATACCTTGTAATATAACGTAATATGCAGTGTATCATTGAAAATACCTTTTAATATATCGTAGTTTATCATTGAAAATGCCTTATAATGTAACGTAATATGGAGTGTTTCAATGAAAATACCTTATAATATAACGGAATATGCAGAGTATCATTGAAAATACCTTATAATATAACGTAATATGCAGTGTATCATTGAAAATACCTTATAATATATCGTAATATGCAGTGTATCATTGAAAATACCTTATAATATAACGTTTATATGCAGTGTATCATTGAAAATACCTTATAATATTTCGTAATTTGTAGTGTATCATTGAAAATACCTTATAATATAACGTAATATGCAGTGTATCATTGAAAATACCTTATAATATAACGATTATATGCAGTGTATCATTGAAAATACCTTATAATATAACGTAATATGCAGTGTATCATTGAAAATACCTTATAATATAACGTAATATGCATTGTATCATTGAAAAGACCTTATAATGTAACGTAATATGCAGTGTATCATTGAAAATACCTTATAATATAACGTAATATGCAGTGTATCATTGAAAATACCTTATAATATAACGTAATATGCATTGTATCATTGAAAATACCTTATAGTATAACGAAATATGCAGTGTATCACTGAAAATACCTTCTAATATATCGTAGTTTATCATTGAAAATACCTTATAATATAACGTAATATGCAGTATATCATTGAAAATACCTTATAATATAGCGTAATATGCAGTGTATCATTGAAAATACCTTATAATATATCGTAGTTTATCATTGAAAACGCCTTATAATGTAACGTAATATGGAGTTTTTCAATGAAAATACCTTATAATATAACGGAATATGCAGAGTATCATTGAAAATACCTTATAATATAACGTAATATGCAGTGTATCATTGAAAATACCTTCTAATATATCGTAGTTTATCATTGAAAATACCTTATTATATAACGTAATATGCAGTGTATCATTGATAATACCTTATATTATAACGTAATATGCAGTGTATCATTGAAAATACCTTGTAATATATCGTAGTTTATCATTGAAAAGACCTTATAATATAACGTAATATTTAGTTTATCATTGAAAATACCTTATAACATAACGTAAATTGCAGAGTATCATTGAAAATAACTTATGATATAACGTAATATGCAGTGTATCATTGCAAATACCTTATAATATAGCGTAATATGCAGTGTATCATTGAAAATACCTTGTAATATAACGTAATATGCAGTGTATCATTGAAAATACCTTATAATATAACGTTTATATGCAGTGTATCATTGAAAATACCTTATAATATAACGTAATATGCAGTGTATCATTGAAAATACCTTATAATATAACGTTTATATGCAGTGTATCATTGAAAATACAATAGAATATAACGTAATATGCAGTGTATCATTGAAAATACCTTATAATATAACGGAATTTGTAGTGTATCATTGAAAATACCTTATAATATAACGAAATATGCAGTGTGTCATTGAACATACCTTATATTATGTCGTAGTTTATCATTAAAAATACCTTATAGTATAACGTAATATGCAGTGTATCATTGAAAATAACTTATAATATAACGAAATATGCATTGTGTCATTGAAAAGACCTTATAATATAACGTAATATGCAGTGTAACATTGAAAATACCTTATAATATAACGAAATATGCAGTGTATCATTGAAAATACCTTATAATATATCGTAGTTTATCATTGAAAACGCCTTATAATGTAACGTAATATGGAGTGTTTCAATGAAAATACCTTATAATATAACGGAATATGCAGATTATCATTGAAAATACCTTATAATATAACGTAATATGCAGTGTATCATTGAAAATACCTTATAATATAACGTAATATGCAGTGTATCATTGAAAATACCTTCTAATATATCGTAGTTTATCATTGAAAATACCTTATAATATAACGTTTATATGCAGTGTATCATTGAAAATACCTTATAATATAACGTAATATGCAGTGTATCATTGAAAATACCTTATAATATAACGTTTATATGCAGTGTATCATTGAAAATACAATAGAATATAACGTAATATGCAGTGTATCATTGAAAATACCTTATAATATAACGGAATTTGTAGTGTATCATTGAAAATACCTTATAATATAACGAAATATGCAGTGTGTCATTGAACATACCTTATATTATGTCGTAGTTTATCATTAAAAATACCTTATAGTATAACGTAATATGCAGTGTATCATTGAAAATAACTTATAATATAACGAAATATGCATTGTGTCATTGAAAAGACCTTATAATATAACGTAATATGCAGTGTAACATTGAAAATACCTTATAATATAACGAAATATGCAGTGTATCATTGAAAATACCTTATAATATATCGTAGTTTATCATTGAAAACGCCTTATAATGTAACGTAATATGGAGTGTTTCAATGAAAATACCTTATAATATAACGGAATATGCAGATTATCATTGAAAATACCTTATAATATAACGTAATATGCAGTGTATCATTGAAAATACCTTATAATATAGCGTAATATGCAGTGTATCATTGAAAATACCTTGTAATATAACGTAATATGCAGTGTATCATTGAAAATACCTTTTAATATATCGTAGTTTATCATTGAAAATGCCTTATAATGTAACGGAATATGCAGAGTATCATTGAAAATACCTTATAATATAACGTAATATGCAGTGTATCATTGAAAATACCTTATAATATATCGTAATATGCAGTGTATCATTGAAAATACCTTATAATATAACGTAATATGCAGTGTATCATTGAAAATACCTTATAATATAACGTAATATGCAGTGTATCATTGAAAATACCTTCTAATATATCGTAGTTTATCATTGAAAATACCTTATAATATAACGTAATATGCAGTGTATCATTGAAAATACCTTATATTATAACGTAATATGCAGTGTATCATTGAAAATACCTTGTAATATAACGTAATATGCAGTGTATCATTGAAAATACCTTATAATATAACGTAATATGCAGTGTATCATTGAAAATACCTTCTAATATATCGTAGTTTATCATTGAAAAGACTTTATAATATAACGTAATATTTAGTTTATCATTGAAAATACCTTATAACATAACGTAAATTGCAGAGTATCATTGAAAATAACTTATGATATAACGTAATATGCAGTGTATCATTGAAAATACCTTATAATATAGCGTAATATGCAGTGTATCATTGAAAATACCTTGTAATATAACGTAATATGCAGTGTATCATTGAAAATACCTTTTAATATATCGTAGTTTATCATTGAAAATGCCTTATAATGTAACGGAATATGCAGAGTATCATTGAAAATACCTTATAATATAACGTAATATGCAGTGTATCATTGAAAATACCTTATAATATATCGTAATATGCAGTGTATCATTGAAAAGACCTTATAATATAACATAATATGCAGTGTATCATTGAAAATACCTTATAATATAACGTAATATGCAGTGTATCATTGAAAATACCTTATAATATAACGTTTATATGTAGTGTATCATTGAAAATACCTTATAATATAACGTAATATGCAGTGTATCATTGAAAATACCTTATAATATAACGTAATATGCATTGTATCATTGAAAAGACCTTATAATATAACGTAATATGCAGTGTATCATTGAAAATACCTTATAATATAACGTAATATGCAGTGTATCATTGAAAATACCTTATAATATAACGTAATATGCATTGTATCTTTGAAAATACCTTATAATATAACGTAATTTGCAGTGTATCAATGAAAATACCTTATAATATAACGTGATATGCAATGTATCATTGAAAATAGCTTATAATATAACGTAATTTGTAGTGTATCATTGAAAATACCTTATAATATAACGTAATATGCAGTATATCATTGAAAATACCTTATAATATAGCGTAATATGCAGTGTATCATTGAAAATACCTTATAATATATCGTAATATGCAGTGTATCATTGAAAATACCTTATAATATAACGTAATATGCAGTGTATCATTGAAAATACCTTCTAATATATCGTAGTTTATCATTGAAAATACCTTATAATATAACGTAATATGCAGTGTATCATTGAAAATACCTTATATTATAACGTAATATGCAGTGTATCATTGAAAATACCTTGTAATATAACGTAATATGCAGTGTATCATTGAAAATACCTTATAATATAACGTAATATTTAGTTTATCATTGAAAATACCTTATAACATAACGTAAATTGCAGAGTATCATTGAAAATAACTTATGATATAACGTAATATGCAGTGTATCATTGAAAATACCTTATAATATAGCGTAATATGCAGTGTATCATTGAAAATACCTTGTAATATAACGTAATATGCAGTGTATCATTGAAAATACCTTTTAATATATCGTAGTTTATCATTGAAAATGCCTTATAATGTAACGTAATATGGAGTGTTTCAATGAAAATACCTTATAATATAACGGAATATGCAGAGTATCATTGAAAATACCTTATAATATAACGTGATATGCAATGTATCATTGAAAATACCTTATAATATAACGTAATTTGTAGTGTATCATTGAAAAGACCTTATAATATAACGTAATATGCAGTGTATCATTGAAAATACCTTATAATATAGCGTAATATGCAGTGTATCATTGAAAATACCTTGTAATATAACGTAATATGCAGTGTATCATTAAAAATACCTTATAATATAACGTAATATGCAGTGTATCATTGAAAATACCTTCTAATATATCGTAGTTTATCATTGAAAGGACTTTATAATATAACGTAATATTTAGTTTATCATTGAAAATAACTTATGATATAACGTAATATGCAGTGTATCATTGAAAATACCTTATAATATAGCGTAATATGCAGTGTATCATTGAAAATACCTTGTAATATAACGTAATATGCAGTGTATCATTGAAAATACCTTTTAATATATCGTAGTTTATCATTGAAAATGCCTTATAATGTAACGTAATATGGAGTGTTTCAATGAAAATACCTTATAATATAACGGAATATGCAGAGTATCATTGAAAATACCTTATAATATAACGTAATATGCAGTGTATCATTGAAAATACCTTATAATATATCGTAATATGCAGTGTATCATTGAAAATACCTTATAATATAACTTTTATATGCAGTGTATCATTGAAAATACCTTATAATATTTCGTAATTTGTAGTGTATCATTGAAAATACCTTATAATATAACGTAATATGCAGTGTATCATTGAAAATACATTATAATATAACGTTTATATGCAGTGTATCATTGAAAATACCTTATAATATAACGTAATATGCAGTGTATCATTGAAAATACCTTATAATATAACGTAATATGCATTGTATCATTGAAAAGACCTTATAATATAACGTAATATGCAGTGTATCATTGAAAATACCTTATAATATAACGTAATATGCAGTGTATCATTGAAAATACCTTATAATATAACGTAATATGCATTGTATCATTGAAAATACCTTATAGTATAACGAAATATGCAGTGTATCACTGAAAATACCTTCTAATATATCGTAGTTTATCATTGAAAATACCTTATAATATAACGTAATATGCAGTATATCATTGAAAATACCTTATAATATAGCGTAATATGCAGTGTATCATTGAAAATACCTTATAATATATCGTAGTTTATCATTGAAAACGCCTTATAATGTAACGTAATATGGAGTTTTTCAATGAAAATACCTTATAATATAACGGAATATGCAGAGTATCATTGAAAATACCTTATAATATAACGTAATATGCAGTGTATCATTGAAAATACCTTATAATATATCGTAATATGCAGTGTATCATTGAAAATACCTTATAATATATCGTAATTTGTAGTGTATCATTGAAAATACCTTATAATATGACGTAATATGCAGTGTATCATTGAAAATACCTTCTAATATATCGTAGTTTATCATTGAAAATACCTTATAATATAACGTAATATGCAGTGTATCATTGAAAATACCTTATATTATAACGTAATATGCAGTGTATCATTGAAAATACCTTGTAATATATCGTAGTTTATCATTGAAAAGACCTTATAATATAACGTAATATTTAGTTTATCATTGAAAATACCTTATAACATAACGTAAATTGCAGAGTATCATTGAAAATAACTTATGATATAACGTAATATGCAGTGTATCATTGCAAATACCTTATAATATAGCGTAATATGCAGTGTATCATTGAAAATACCTTGTAATATAACGTAATATGCAGTGTATCATTGAAAATACCTTATAATATAACGTTTATATGCAGTGTATCATTGAAAATACCTTATAATATAACGTAATATGCAGTGTATCATTGAAAATACCTTATAATATAACGTTTATATGCAGTGTATCATTGAAAATACAATAGAATATAACGTAATATGAAGTGTATCATTGAAAATACCTTATAATATAACGGAATTTGTAGTGTATCATTGAAAATACCTTATAATATAACGAAATATGCAGTGTGTCATTGAACATACCTTATATTATGTCGTAGTTTATCATTAAAAATACCTTATAGTATAACGTAATATGCAGTGTATCATTGAAAATAACTTATAATATAACGAAATATGCATTGTGTCATTGAAAAGACCTTATAATATAACGTAATATGCAGTGTAACATTGAAAATACCTTATAATATAACGAAATATGCAGTGTATCATTGAAAATACCTTATAATATATCGTAGTTTATCATTGAAAACGCCTTATAATGTAACGTAATATGGAGTGTTTCAATGAAAATACCTTATAATATAACGGAATATGCAGATTATCATTGAAAATACCTTATAATATAACGTAATATGCAGTGTATCATTGAAAATACCTTATAATATAACGTAATATGCAGTGTATCATTGAAAATACCTTCTAATATATCGTAGTTTATCATTGAAAATACCTTATAATATAACGTAATATGCAGTGTATCATTGAAAATACCTTTTAATATATCGTAGTTTATCATTGAAAATGCCTTATAATGTAACGTAATATGGAGTGTTTCAATGAAAATACCTTATAATATAACGGAATATGCAGAGTATCATTGAAAATACCTTATAATATAACGTAATATGCAGTGTATCATTGAAAATACCTTATAATATATCGTAATATGCAGTGTATCATTGAAAATACCTTATAATATAACTTTTATATGCAGTGTATCATTGAAAATACCTTATAATATTTCGTAATTTGTAGTGTATCATTGAAAATACCTTATAATATAACGTAATATGCAGTGTATCATTGAAAATACCTTATAATATAACGTTTATATGCAGTGTATCATTGAAAATACCTTATAATATAACGTAATATGCAGTGTATCATTGAAAATACCTTATAATATAACGTAATATGCATTGTATCATTGAAAAGACCTTATAATATAACGTAATATGCAGTGTATCATTGAAAATACCTTATAATATAACGTAATATGCAGTGTATCATTGAAAATACCTTATAATATAACGTAATATGCATTGTATCATTGAAAATACCTTATAGTATAACGAAATATGCAGTGTATCACTGAAAATACCTTCTAATATATCGTAGTTTATCATTGAAAATACCTTATAATATAACGTAATATGCAGTATATCATTGAAAATACCTTATAATATAGCGTAATATGCAGTGTATCATTGAAAATACCTTATAATATATCGTAGTTTATCATTGAAAACGCCTTATAATGTAACGTAATATGGAGTTTTTCAATGAAAATACCTTATAATATAACGGAATATGCAGAGTATAATTGAAAATACCTTATAATATAACGTAATATGCAGTGTATCATTGAAAATACCTTATAATATATCGTAATATGCAGTGTATCATTGAAAATACCTTATAATATTTCGTAATTTGTAGTGTATCATTGAAAATACCTTATAATATAACGTAATATGCAGTGTATCATTGAAAATACCTTCTAATATATCGTAGTTTATCATTGAAAATACCTTATAATATAACGTAATATGCAGTGTATCATTGAAAATACCTTATATTATAACGTAATATGCAGTGTATCATTGAAAATACCTTGTAATATATCGTAGTTTATCATTGAAAAGACCTTATAATATAACGTAATATTTAGTTTATCATTGAAAATACCTTATAACATAACGTAAATTGCAGAGTATCATTGAAAATAACTTATGATATAACGTAATATGCAGTGTATCATTGCAAATACCTTATAATATAGCGTAATATGCAGTGTATCATTGAAAATACCTTGTAATATAACGTAATATGCAGTGTATCATTGAAAATACCTTTTAATATATCGTAGTTTATCATTGAAAATGCCTTATAATGTAACGTAATATGGAGTGTTTCAATGAAAATACCTTATAATATAACGGAATATGCAGAGTATCATTGAAAATACCTTATAATATAACGTAATATGCAGTGTATCATTGAAAATACCTTATAATATATCGTAATATGCAGTGTATCATTGAAAATACCTTATAATATAACTTTTATATGCAGTGTATCATTGAAAATACCTTATAATATTTCGTAATTTGTAGTGTATCATTGAAAATACCTTATAATATAACGTAATATGCAGTGTATCATTGAAAATACCTTATAATATAACGTTTATATGCAGTGTATCATTGAAAATACCTTATAATATAACGTAATATGCAGTGTATCATTGAAAATACCTTATAATATAACGTAATATGCATTGTATCATTGAAAAGACCTTATAATATAACGTAATATGCAGTGTATCATTGAAAATACCTTATAATATAACGTAATATGCAGTGTATCATTGAAAATACCTTATAATATAACGTAATATGCATTGTATCATTGAAAATACCTTATAGTATAACGAAATATGCAGTGTATCACTGAAAATACCTTCTAATATATCGTAGTTTATCATTGAAAATACCTTATAATATAACGTAATATGCAGTATATCATTGAAAATACCTTATAATATAGCGTAATATGCAGTGTATCATTGAAAATACCTTATAATATATCGTAGTTTATCATTGAAAACGCCTTATAATGTAACGTAATATGGAGTTTTTCAATGAAAATACCTTATAATATAACGGAATATGCAGAGTATCATTGAAAATACCTTATAATATAACGTAATATGCAGTGTATCATTGAAAATACCTTATAATATAACGTAATATGCAGTGTATCATTGAAAATACCTTATAATATTTCGTAATTTGTAGTGTATCATTGAAAATACCTTATAATATGACGTAATATGCAGTGTATCATTGAAAATACCTTCTAATATATCGTAGTTTATCATTGAAAATACCTTATAATATAACGTAATATGCAGTGTATCATTGAAAATACCTTATATTATAACGTAATATGCAGTGTATCATTGAAAATACCTTTTAATATATCGTAGTTTATCATTGAAAAGACCTTATAATATAACGTAATATTTAGTTTATCATTGAAAATACCTTATAACATAACGTAAATTGCAGAGTATCATTGAAAATAACTTATGATATAACGTAATATGCAGTGTATCATTGCAAATACCTTATAATATAGCGTAATATGCAGTGTATCATTGAAAATACCTTGTAATATAACGTAATATGCAGTGTATCATTGAAAATACCTTATAATATAACGTTTATATGCAGTGTATCATTGAAAATACCTTATAATATAACGTAATATGCAGTGTATCATTGAAAATACCTTATAATATAACGTTTATATGCAGTGTATCATTGAAAATACAATAGAATATAACGTAATATGCAGTGTATCATTGAAAATACCTTATAATATAACGGAATTTGTAGTGTATCATTGAAAATACCTTATAATATAACGAAATATGCAGTGTGTCATTGAACATACCTTATATTATGTCGTAGTTTATCATTAAAAATACCTTATAGTATAACGTAATATGCAGTGTATCATTGAAAATAACTTATAATATAACGAAATATGCATTGTGTCATTGAAAAGACCTTATAATATAACGTAATATGCAGTGTAACATTGAAAATACCTTATAATATAACGAAATATGCAGTGTATCATTGAAAATACCTTATAATATATCGTAGTTTATCATTGAAAACGCCTTATAATGTAACGTAATATGGAGTGTTTCAATGAAAATACCTTATAATATAACGGAATATGCAGATTATCATTGAAAATACCTTATAATATAACGTAATATGCAGTGTATCATTGAAAATACCTTATAATATAACGTAATATGCAGTGTATCATTGAAAATACCTTCTAATATATCGTAGTTTATCATTGAAAATACCTTATAATATAACGTAATATGCAGTGTATCATTGAAAATACCTTGTAATATAACGTAATATGCAGTGTATCATTGAAAATACCTTTTAATATATCGTAGTTTATCATTGAAAATGCCTTATAATGTAACGTAATATGGAGTGTTTCAATGAAAATACCTTATAATATAACGGAATATGCAGAGTATCATTGAAAATACCTTATAATATAACGTGATATGCAATGTATCATTGAAAATACCTTATAATATAACGTAATTTGTAGTGTATCATTGAAAAGACCTTATAATATAACGTAATATGCAGTGTATCATTGAAAATACCTTCTAATATATCGTAGTTTATCATTGAAAATACCTTATAATATAACGTAATATGCAGTGTATCATTGAAAATACCTTGTAATATAACGTAATATGCAGTGTATCATTGAAAATACCTTTTAATATATCGTAGTTTATCATTGAAAATGCCTTATAATGTAACGTAATATGGAGTGTTTCAATGAAAATACCTTATAATATAACGGAATATGCAGAGTATCATTGAAAATACCTTATAATATAACGTGATATGCAATGTATCATTGAAAATACCTTATAATATAACGTAATTTGTAGTGTATCATTGAAAAGACCTTATAATATAACGTAATATGCAGTGTATCATTGAAAATACCTTATAATATAGCGTAATATGCAGTGTATCATTGAAAATACCTTGTAATATAACGTAATATGCAGTGTATCATTAAAAATACCTTATAATATAACGTAATATGCAGTGTATCATTGAAAATACCTTCTAATATATCGTAGTTTATCATTGAAAGGACTTTATAATATAACGTAATATTTAGTTTATCATTGAAAATAACTTATGATATAACGTAATATGCAGTGTATCATTGAAAATACCTTATAATATAGCGTAATATGCAGTGTATCATTGAAAATACCTTGTAATATAACGTAATATGCAGTGTATCATTGAAAATACCTTTTAATATATCGTAGTTTATCATTGAAAATGCCTTATAATGTAACGTAATATGGAGTGTTTCAATGAAAATACCTTATAATATAACGGAATATGCAGAGTATCATTGAAAATACCTTATAATATAACGTAATATGCAGTGTATCATTGAAAATACCTTATAATATATCGTAATATGCAGTGTATCATTGAAAATACCTTATAATATAACTTTTATATGCAGTGTATCATTGAAAATACCTTATAATATTTCGTAATTTGTAGTGTATCATTGAAAATACCTTATAATATAACGTAATATGCAGTGTATCATTGAAAATACCTTATAATATAACGTTTATATGCAGTGTATCATTGAAAATACCTTATAATATAACGTAATATGCAGTGTATCATTGAAAATACCTTATAATATAACGTAATATGCATTGTATCATTGAAAAGACCTTATAATATAACGTAATATGCAGTGTATCATTGAAAATACCTTATAATATAACGTAATATGCAGTGTATCATTGAAAATACCTTATAATATAACGTAATATGCATTGTATCATTGAAAATACCTTATAGTATAACGAAATATGCAGTGTATCACTGAAAATACCTTCTAATATATCGTAGTTTATCATTGAAAATACCTTATAATATAACGTAATATGCAGTATATCATTGAAAATACCTTATAATATTTCGTAATTTGTAGTGTATCATTGAAAATACCTTATAATATGACGTAATATGCAGTGTATCATTGAAAATACCTTCTAATATATCGTAGTTTATCATTGAAAATACCTTATAATATAACGTAATATGCAGTGTATCATTGAAAATACCTTATATTATAACGTAATATGCAGTGTATCATTGAAAATACCTTGTAATATATCGTAGTTTATCATTGAAAAGACCTTATAATATAACGTAATATTTAGTTTATCATTGAAAATACCTTATAACATAACGTAAATTGCAGAGTATCATTGAAAATAACTTATGATATAACGTAATATGCAGTGTATCATTGCAAATACCTTATAATATAGCGTAATATGCAGTGTATCATTGAAAATACCTTGTAATATAACGTAATATGCAGTGTATCATTGAAAATACCTTATAATATAACGTTTATATGCAGTGTATCATTGAAAATACCTTATAATATAACGTAATATGCAGTGTATCATTGAAAATACCTTATAATATAACGTTTATATGCAGTGTATCATTGAAAATACAATAGAATATAACGTAATATGCAGTGTATCATTGAAAATACCTTATAATATAACGGAATTTGTAGTGTATCATTGAAAATACCTTATAATATAACGAAATATGCAGTGTGTCATTGAACATACCTTATATTATGTCGTAGTTTATCATTAAAAATACCTTATAGTATAACGTAATATGCAGTGTATCATTGAAAATAACTTATAATATAACGAAATATGCATTGTGTCATTGAAAAGACCTTATAATATAACGTAATATGCAGTGTAACATTGAAAATACCTTATAATATAACGAAATATGCAGTGTATCATTGAAAATACCTTATAATATATCGTAGTTTATCATTGAAAACGCCTTATAATGTAACGTAATATGGAGTGTTTCAATGAAAATACCTTATAATATAACGGAATATGCAGATTATCATTGAAAATACCTTATAATATAACGTAATATGCAGTGTATCATTGAAAATACCTTATAATATAACGTAATATGCAGTGTATCATTGAAAATACCTTCTAATATATCGTAGTTTATCATTGAAAATACCTTATAATATAACGTAATATGCAGTGTATCATTGAAAATACCTTTTAATATATCGTAGTTTATCATTGAAAATGCCTTATAATGTAACGTAATATGGAGTGTTTCAATGAAAATACCTTATAATATAACGGAATATGCAGAGTATCATTGAAAATACCTTATAATATAACGTAATATGCAGTGTATCATTGAAAATACCTTATAATATATCGTAATATGCAGTGTATCATTGAAAATACCTTATAATATAACTTTTATATGCAGTGTATCATTGAAAATACCTTATAATATTTCGTAATTTGTAGTGTATCATTGAAAATACCTTATAATATAACGTAATATGCAGTGTATCATTGAAAATACCTTATAATATAACGTTTATATGCAGTGTATCATTGAAAATACCTTATAATATAACGTAATATGCAGTGTATCATTGAAAATACCTTATAATATAACGTAATATGCATTGTATCATTGAAAAGACCTTATAATATAACGTAATATGCAGTGTATCATTGAAAATACCTTATAATATAACGTAATATGCAGTGTATCATTGAAAATACCTTATAATATAACGTAATATGCATTGTATCATTGAAAATACCTTATAGTATAACGAAATATGCAGTGTATCACTGAAAATACCTTCTAATATATCGTAGTTTATCATTGAAAATACCTTATAATATAACGTAATATGCAGTATATCATTGAAAATACCTTATAATATAGCGTAATATGCAGTGTATCATTGAAAATACCTTATAATATATCGTAGTTTATCATTGAAAACGCCTTATAATGTAACGTAATATGGAGTTTTTCAATGAAAATACCTTATAATATAACGGAATATGCAGAGTATAATTGAAAATACCTTATAATATAACGTAATATGCAGTGTATCATTGAAAATACCTTATAATATATCGTAATATGCAGTGTATCATTGAAAATACCTTATAATATTTCGTAATTTGTAGTGTATCATTGAAAATACCTTATAATATAACGTAATATGCAGTGTATCATTGAAAATACCTTCTAATATATCGTAGTTTATCATTGAAAATACCTTATAATATAACGTAATATGCAGTGTATCATTGAAAATACCTTATATTATAACGTAATATGCAGTGTATCATTGAAAATACCTTGTAATATATCGTAGTTTATCATTGAAAAGACCTTATAATATAACGTAATATTTAGTTTATCATTGAAAATACCTTATATCATAACGTAAATTGCAGAGTATCATTGAAAATAACTTATGATATAACGTAATATGCAGTGTATCATTGCAAATACCTTATAATATAGCGTAATATGCAGTGTATCATTGAAAATACCTTGTAATATAACGTAATATGCAGTGTATCATTGAAAATACCTTATAATATAACGTTTATATGCAGTGTATCATTGAAAATACCTTATAATATAACGTAATATGCAGTGTATCATTGAAAATACCTTATAATATAACGTTTATATGCAGTGTATCATTGAAAATACAATAGAATATAACGTAATATGCAGTGTATCATTGAAAATACCTTATAATATAACGGAATTTGTAGTGTATCATTGAAAATACCTTATAATATAACGAAATATGCAGTGTGTCATTGAACATACCTTATATTATGTCGTAGTTTATCATTAAAAATACCTTATAGTATAACGTAATATGCAGTGTATCATTGAAAATAACTTATAATATAACGAAATATGCATTGTGTCATTGAAAAGACCTTATAATATAACGTAATATGCAGTGTAACATTGAAAATACCTTATAATATAACGAAATATGCAGTGTATCATTGAAAATACCTTATAATATATCGTAGTTTATCATTGAAAACGCCTTATAATGTAACGTAATATGGAGTGTTTCAATGAAAATACCTTATAATATAACGGAATATGCAGACTATCATTGAAAATATCTTATAATATAACGTAATATGCAGTGTATCATTGAAAATACCTTATAATATAACGTAATATGCAGTGTATCATTGAAAATACCTTCTAATATATCGTAGTTTATCATTGAAAATAACTTATAATATAACGTAATATGCAGTGTATCATTGAAAATACCTTATAATATATCGTAGTTTATCATTGAAAACGCCTTATAATGTAACGTAATATGGAGTGTTTCAATGAAAATACCTTATAATATAACGGAATATGCAGATTATCATTGAAAATACCTTATAATATAACGTAATATGCAGTGTATCATTGAAAATACCTTATAATATAACGTAATATGCAGTGTATCATTGAAAATACCTTCTAATATATCGTAGTTTATCATTGAAAATACCTTATAATATAACGTAATATGCAGTGTATCATTGAAAATACCTTATATTATAACGTAATATGCAGTGTATCATTGAAAATACCTTGTAATATAACGTAATATGCAGTGTATCATTGAAAATACCTTATAATATAACGTAATATGCAGTGTATCATTGAAAATACCTTATAATATAACGGAATTTGTAGTGTATCATTGAAAATACCTTATAATATAACGAAATATGCAGTGTGTCATTGAACATACCTTATATTATGTCGTAGTTTATCATTAAAAATACCTTATAGTATAACGTAATATGCAGTGTATCATTGAAAATAACTTATAATATAACGAAATATGCATTGTGTCATTGAAAAGACCTTATAATATAACGTAATATGCAGTGTAACATTGAAAATACCTTATAATATAACGAAATATGCAGTGTATCATTGAAAATACCTTATAATATATCGTAGTTTATCATTGAAAACGCCTTATAATGTAACGTAATATGGAGTGTTTCAATGAAAATACCTTATAATATAACGGAATATGCAGATTATCATTGAAAATACCTTATAATATAACGTAATATGCAGTGTATCATTGAAAATACCTTATAATATAACGTAATATGCAGTGTATCATTGAAAATACCTTCTAATATATCGTAGTTTATCATTGAAAATAACTTATAATATAACGTAATATGCAGTGTATCATTGAAAATACCTTATAATATATCGTAGTTTATCATTGAAAACGCCTTATAATGTAACGTAATATGGAGTGTTTCAATGAAAATACCTTATAATATAACGGAATATGCAGATTATCATTGAAAATACCTTATAATATAACGTAATATGCAGTGTATCATTGAAAATACCTTATAATATAACGTAATATGCAGTGTATCATTGAAAATACCTTCTAATATATCGTAGTTTATCATTGAAAATACCTTATAATATAACGTAATATGCAGTGTATCATTGAAAATACCTTATATTATAACGTAATATGCAGTGTATCATTGAAAATACCTTGTAATATAACGTAATATGCAGTGTATCATTGAAAATACCTTATAATATAACGTAATATGCAGTGTATCATTGAAAATACCTTCTAATATATCGTAGTTTATCATTGAAAAGACTTTATAATATAACGTAATATTTAGTTTATCATAGAAAATACCTTATAACATAACGTAAATTGCAGAGTATCATTGAAAATAACTTATGATATAACGTAATATGCAGTGTATCATTGAAAATACCTTATAATATAGCGTAATATGCAGTGTATCATTGAAAATACCTTGTAATATAACGTAATATGCAGTGTATCATTGAAAATACCTTTGAATATATCGTAGTTTATCATTGAAAATGCCTTATAATGTAACGGAATATGCAGAGTATCATTGAAAATACCTTATAATATAACGTAATATGCAGTGTATCATTGAAAATACCTTATAATATATCGTAATATGCAGTGTATCATTGAAAAGACCTTATAATATAACATAATATGCAGTGTATCATTGAAAATACCTTATAATATAACGTAATATGCAGTGTATCATTGAAAATACCTTATAATATAACGTAATATGCAGTGTATCATTGAAAATACCTTCTAATATATCGTAGTTTATCATTGAAAATAACTTATGATATAACGTAATATGCAGTGTATCATTGAAAATACCTTATAATATATCGTAGTTTATCATTGAAAACGCCTTATAATGTAACGTAATATGGAGTGTTTCAATGAAAATACCTTATAATATAACGGAATATGCAGATTATCATTGAAAATACCTTATAATATAACGTAATATGCAGTGTATCATTGAAAATACCTTATAATATAACGTAATATGCAGTGTATCATTGAAAATACCTTCTAATATATCGTAGTTTATCATTGAAAATACCTTATAATATAACGTAATATGCAGTGTATCATTGAAAATACCTTATATTATAACGTAATATGCAGTGTATCATTGAAAATACCTTGTAATATAACGTAATATGCAGTGTATCATTGAAAATACCTTATAATATAACGTAATATGCAGTGTATCATTGAAAATACCTTATAATATAACGGAATTTGTAGTGTATCATTGAAAATACCTTATAATATAACGAAATATGCAGTGTGTCATTGAACATACCTTATATTATGTCGTAGTTTATCATTAAAAATACCTTATAGTATAACGTAATATGCAGTGTATCATTGAAAATAACTTATAATATAACGAAATATGCATTGTGTCATTGAAAAGACCTTATAATATAACGTAATATGCAGTGTAACATTGAAAATACCTTATAATATAACGAAATATGCAGTGTATCATTGAAAATACCTTATAATATATCGTAGTTTATCATTGAAAACGCCTTATAATGTAACGTAATATGGAGTGTTTCAATGAAAATACCTTATAATATAACGGAATATGCAGATTATCATTGAAAATACCTTATAATATAACGTAATATGCAGTGTATCATTGAAAATACCTTATAATATAACGTAATATGCAGTGTATCATTGAAAATACCTTCTAATATATCGTAGTTTATCATTGAAAATAACTTATAATATAACGTAATATGCAGTGTATCATTGATAATACCTTATAATATATCGTAGTTTATCATTGAAAACGCCTTATAATGTAACGTAATATGGAGTGTTTCAATGAAAATACCTTATAATATAACGGAATATGCAGATTATCATTGAAAATACCTTATAATATAACGTAATATGCAGTGTATCATTGAAAATACCTTATAATATAACGTAATATGCAGTGTATCATTGAAAATACCTTCTAATATATCGTAGTTTATCATTGAAAATACCTTATAATATAACGTAATATGCAGTGTATCATTGAAAATACCTTATATTATAACGTAATATGCAGTGTATCATTGAAAATACCTTGTAATATAACGTAATATGCAGTGTATCATTGAAAATACCTTATAATATAACGTAATATGCAGTGTATCATTGAAAATACCTTCTAATATATCGTAGTTTATCATTGAAAAGACTTTATAATATAACGTAATATTTAGTTTATCATAGAAAATACCTTATAACATAACGTAAATTGCAGAGTATCATTGAAAATAACTTATGATATAACGTAATATGCAGTGTATCATTGAAAATACCTTATAATATAGCGTAATATGCAGTGTATCATTGAAAATACCTTGTAATATAACGTAATATGCAGTGTATCATTGAAAATACCTTTGAATATATCGTAGTTTATCATTGAAAATGCCTTATAATGTAACGGAATATGCAGAGTATCATTGAAAATACCTTATAATATAACGTAATATGCAGTGTATCATTGAAAATACCTTATAATATATCGTAATATGCAGTGTATCATTGAAAAGACCTTATAATATAACATAATATGCAGTGTATCATTGAAAATACCTTATAATATAACGTAATATGCAGTGTATCATTGAAAATACCTTATAATATAACGTTTATATGTAGTGTATCATTGAAAATACCTTATAATATAACGTAATATGCAGTGTATCATTGAAAATACCTTATAATATAACGTAATATGCATTGTATCATTGAAAAGACCTTATAATATAACGTAATATGCAGTGTATCATTGAAAATACCTTATAATATAACGTAATATGCAGTGTATCATTGAAAATACCTTATAATATAACGTAATATGCATTGTATCTTTGAAAATGCCTTATAATATAACGTAATTTGCAGTGTATCAATGAAAATACCTTATAATATAACGTGATATGCAATGTATCATTGAAAATAGCTTATAATATAACGTAATTTGGAGTGTATCATTGAAAATACCTTATAATATAACGTAATATGCAGTATATCATTGAAAATACCTTATAATATAGCGTAATATGCAGTGTATCATTGAAAATACCTTATAATATATCGTAATATGCAGTGTATCATTGAAAATACCTTATAATATAACGTAATATGCAGTGTATCATTGAAAATACCTTCTAATATATCGTAGTTTATCATTGAAAATACCTTATAATATAACGTAATATGCAGTGTATCATTGAAAATACCTTATATTATAACGTAATATGCAGTGTATCATTGAAAATACCTTGTAATATAACGTAATATGCAGTGTATCATTGAAAATACCTTATAATATAACGTAATATGCAGTGTATCATTGAAAATACCTTCTAATATATCGTAGTTTATCATTGAAAAGACTTTATAATACAACGTAATATTTAGTTTATCATTGAAAATAACTTATGATATAACGTAATATGCAGTGTATCATTGAAAATACCTTATAATATAGCGTAATATGCAGTGTATCATTGAAAATACCTTGTAATATAACGTAATATGCAGTGTATCATTGAAAATACCTTTTAATATATCGTAGTTTATCATTGAAAATGCCTTATAATGTAACGTAATATGGAGTGTTTCAATGAAAATACCTTATAATATAACGGAATATGCAGAGTATCATTGAAAATACCTTATAATATAACGTAATATGCAGTGTATCATTGAAAATACCTTATAATATATCGTAATATGCAGTGTATCATTGAAAATACCTTATAATATTTCGTAATTTGTAGTGTATCATTGAAAATACCTTATAATATAACGTAATATGCAGTGTATCATTGAAAATACGTTATAATATAACGTTTATATGCAGTGTATCATTGAAAATACCTTATAATATAACGTAATATGCAGTGTATCATTGAAAATACCTTATAATATAACGTAATATGCATTGTATCATTGAAAAGACCTTATAATATAACGTAATATGCAGTGTATCATTGAAAATACCTTATAATATAACGTAATATGCAGTGTATCATTGAAAATACCTTCTAATATATCGTAGTTTATCATTGAAAATAACTTATGATATAACGTAATATGCAGTGTATCATTGAAAATACCTTATAATATATCGTAGTTTATCATTGAAAACGCCTTATAATGTAACGTAATATGGAGTGTTTCAATGAAAATACCTTATAATATAACGGAATATGCAGATTATCATTGAAAATACCTTATAATATAACGTAATATGCAGTGTATCATTGAAAATACCTTATAATATAACGTAATATGCAGTGTATCATTGAAAATACCTTCTAATATATCGTAGTTTATCATTGAAAATACCTTATAATATAACGTAATATGCAGTGTATCATTGAAAATACCTTATATTATAACGTAATATGCAGTGTATCATTGAAAATACCTTGTAATATAACGTAATATGCAGTGTATCATTGAAAATACCTTATAATATAACGTAATATGCAGTGTATCATTGAAAATACCTTCTAATATATCGTAGTTTATCATTGAAAAGACTTTATAATATAACGTAATATTTAGTTTATCATAGAAAATACCTTATAACATAACGTAAATTGCAGAGTATCATTGAAAATAACTTATGATATAACGTAATATGCAGTGTATCATTGAAAATACCTTATAATATAGCGTAATATGCAGTGTATCATTGAAAATACCTTGTAATATAACGTAATATGCAGTGTATCATTGAAAATACCTTTGAATATATCGTAGTTTATCATTGAAAATGCCTTATAATGTAACGGAATATGCAGAGTATCATTGAAAATACCTTATAATATAACGTAATATGCAGTGTATCATTGAAAATACCTTATAATATATCGTAATATGCAGTGTATCATTGAAAAGACCTTATAATATAACATAATATGCAGTGTATCATTGAAAATACCTTATAATATAACGTAATATGCAGTGTATCATTGAAAATACCTTATAATATAACGTTTATATGTAGTGTATCATTGAAAATACCTTATAATATAACGTAATATGCAGTGTATCATTGAAAATACCTTATAATATAACGTAATATGCATTGTATCATTGAAAAGACCTTATAATATAACGTAATATGCAGTGTATCATTGAAAATACCTTATAATATAACGTAATATGCAGTGTATCATTGAAAATACCTTATAATATAACGTAATATGCATTGTATCTTTGAAAATGCCTTATAATATAACGTAATTTGCAGTGTATCAATGAAAATACCTTATAATATAACGTGATATGCAATGTATCATTGAAAATAGCTTATAATATAACGTAATTTGGAGTGTATCATTGAAAATACCTTATAATATAACGTAATATGCAGTATATCATTGAAAATACCTTATAATATAGCGTAATATGCAGTGTATCATTGAAAATACCTTATAATATATCGTAATATGCAGTGTATCATTGAAAATACCTTATAATATAACGTAATATGCAGTGTATCATTGAAAATACCTTCTAATATATCGTAGTTTATCATTGAAAATACCTTATAATATAACGTAATATGCAGTGTATCATTGAAAATACCTTATATTATAACGTAATATGCAGTGTATCATTGAAAATACCTTGTAATATAACGTAATATGCAGTGTATCATTGAAAATACCTTATAATATAACGTAATATGCAGTGTATCATTGAAAATACCTTCTAATATATCGTAGTTTATCATTGAAAAGACTTTATAATACAACGTAATATTTAGTTTATCATTGAAAATAACTTATGATATAACGTAATATGCAGTGTATCATTGAAAATACCTTATAATATAGCGTAATATGCAGTGTATCATTGAAAATACCTTGTAATATAACGTAATATGCAGTGTATCATTGAAAATACCTTTTAATATATCGTAGTTTATCATTGAAAATGCCTTATAATGTAACGTAATATGGAGTGTTTCAATGAAAATACCTTATAATATAACGGAATATGCAGAGTATCATTGAAAATACCTTATAATATAACGTAATATGCAGTGTATCATTGAAAATACCTTATAATATATCGTAATATGCAGTGTATCATTGAAAATACCTTATAATATAACGTTTATATGCAGTGTATCATTGAAAATACCTTATAATATTTCGTAATTTGTAGTGTATCATTGAAAATACCTTATAATATAACGTAATATGCAGTGTATCATTGAAAATGCCTTATAATGTAACGGAATATGCAGAGTATCATTGAAAATACCTTATAATATAACGTAATATGCAGTGTATCATTGAAAATACCTTATAATATATCGTAATATGCAGTGTATCATTGAAAAGACCTTATAATATAACATAATATGCAGTGTATCATTGAAAATACCTTATAATATAACGTAATATGCAGTGTATCATTGAAAATACCTTATAATATAACGTTTATATGTAGTGTATCATTGAAAATACCTTATAATATAGCGTAATATGCAGTGTATCATTGAAAATACCTTGTAATATAACGTAATATGCAGTGTATCATTGAAAATACCTTTTAATATATCGTAGTTTATCATTGAAAATGCCTTATAATGTAACGGAATATGCAGAGTATCATTGAAAATACCTTATAATATAACGTAATATGCAGTGTATCATTGAAAATACCTTATAATATATCGTAATATGCAGTGTATCATTGAAAATACCTTATAATATAACGTAATATGCAGTGTATCATTGAAAATACCTTATAATATAACGTAATATGCAGTGTATCATTGAAAATACCTTCTAATATATCGTAGTTTATCATTGAAAATACCTTATAATATAACGTAATATGCAGTGTATCATTGAAAATACCTTATATTATAACGTAATATGCAGTGTATCATTGAAAATACCTTGTAATATAACGTAATATGCAGTGTATCATTGAAAATACCTTATAATATAACGTAATATGCAGTGTATCATTGAAAATACCTTCTAATATATCGTAGTTTATCATTGAAAAGACTTTATAATATAACGTAATATTTAGTTTATCATTGAAAATACCTTATAACATAACGTAAATTGCAGAGTATCATTGAAAATAACTTATGATATAACGTAATATGCAGTGTATCATTGAAAATACCTTATAATATAGCGTAATATGCAGTGTATCATTGAAAATACCTTGTAATATAACGTAATATGCAGTGTATCATTGAAAATACCTTTTAATATATCGTAGTTTATCATTGAAAATGCCTTATAATGTAACGGAATATGCAGAGTATCATTGAAAATACCTTATAATATAACGTAATATGCAGTGTATCATTGAAAATACCTTATAATATATCGTAATATGCAGTGTATCATTGAAAAGACCTTATAATATAACATAATATGCAGTGTATCATTGAAAATACCTTATAATATAACGTAATATGCAGTGTATCATTGAAAATACCTTATAATATAACGTTTATATGTAGTGTATCATTGAAAATGCCTTATAATATAACGTAATTTGCAGTGTATCAATGAAAATACCTTATAATATAACGTGATATGCAATGTATCATTGAAAATAGCTTATAATATAACGTAATTTGGAGTGTATCATTGAAAATACCTTATAATATAACGTAATATGCAGTATATCATTGAAAATACCTTATAATATAGCGTAATATGCAGTGTATCATTGAAAATACCTTATAATATATCGTAATATGCAGTGTATCATTGAAAATACCTTATAATATAACGTAATATGCAGTGTATCATTGAAAATACCTTCTAATATATCGTAGTTTATCATTGAAAATACCTTATAATATAACGTAATATGCAGTGTATCATTGAAAATACCTTATATTATAACGTAATATGCAGTGTATCATTGAAAATACCTTGTAATATAACGTAATATGCAGTGTATCATTGAAAATACCTTATAATATAACGTAATATGCAGTGTATCATTGAAAATACCTTCTAATATATCGTAGTTTATCATTGAAAAGACTTTATAATACAACGTAATATTTAGTTTATCATTGAAAATAACTTATGATATAACGTAATATGCAGTGTATCATTGAAAATACCTTATAATATAGCGTAATATGCAGTGTATCATTGAAAATACCTTGTAATATAACGTAATATGCAGTGTATCATTGAAAATACCTTTTAATATATCGTAGTTTATCATTGAAAATGCCTTATAATGTAACGTAATATGGAGTGTTTCAATGAAAATACCTTATAATATAACGGAATATGCAGAGTATCATTGAAAATACCTTATAATATAACGTAATATGCAGTGTATCATTGAAAATACCTTATATTATAACGTAATATGCAGTGTATCATTGAAAATACCTTGTAATATAACGTAATATGCAGTGTATCATTGAAAATACCTTATAATATAACGTAATATGCAGTGTATCATTGAAAATACCTTCTAATATATCGTAGTTTATCATTGAAAAGACTTTATAATACAACGTAATATTTAGTTTATCATTGAAAATAACTTATGATATAACGTAATATGCAGTGTATCATTGAAAATACCTTATAATATAGCGTAATATGCAGTGTATCATTGAAAATACCTTGTAATATAACGTAATATGCAGTGTATCATTGAAAATACCTTTTAATATATCGTAGTTTATCATTGAAAATGCCTTATAATGTAACGTAATATGGAGTGTTTCAATGAAAATACCTTATAATATAACGGAATATGCAGAGTATCATTGAAAATACCTTATAATATAACGTAATATGCAGTGTATCATTGAAAATACCTTATAATATATCGTAATATGCAGTGTATCATTGAAAATACCTTATAATATAACGTTTATATGCAGTGTATCATTGAAAATACCTTATAATATTTCGTAATTTGTAGTGTATCATTGAAAATACCTTATAATATAACGTAATATGCAGTGTATCATTGAAAATACGTTATAATATAACGTTTATATGCAGTGTATCATTGAAAATACCTTATAATATAACGTAATATGCAGTGTATCATTGAAAATACCTTATAATATAACGTAATATGCATTGTATCATTGAAAAGACCTTATAATATAACGTAATATGCAGTGTATCATTGAAAATACCTTATAATATAACGTAATATGCAGTGTATCATTGAAAATACCTTATAATATAACGTAATATGCATTGTATCATTGAAAATACCTTATAGTATAACGAAATATGCAGTGTATCACTGAAAATACCTTCTAATATATCGTAGTTTATCATTGAAAATACCTTATAATATAACGTAATATGCAGTATATCATTGAAAATACCTTATAATATAGCGTAATATGCAGTGTATCATTGAAAATACCTTATAATATATCGTAGTTTATCATTGAAATCGCCTTATAATGTAACGTAATATGGAGTTTTTCAATGAAAATACCTTATAATATAACGTAATATGCAGTGTATCATTGAAAATACCTTATAATATAGCGTAATATGCAGTGTATCATTGAAAATACCTTGTAATATAACGTAATATGCAGTGTATCATTGAAAATACCTTTTAATATATCGTAGTTTATCATTGAAAATGCCTTATAATGTAACGGAATATGCAGAGTATCATTGAAAATACCTTATAATATAACGTAATATGCAGTGTATCATTGAAAATACCTTATAATATATCGTAATATGCAGTGTATCATTGAAAATACCTTATAATATAACGTAATATGCAGTGTATCATTGAAAATACCTTATAATATAACGTAATATGCAGTGTATCATTGAAAATACCTTCTAATATATCGTAGTTTATCATTGAAAATACCTTATAATATAACGTAATATGCAGTGTATCATTGAAAATACCTTATATTATAACGTAATATGCAGTGTATCATTGAAAATACCTTGTAATATAACGTAATATGCAGTGTATCATTGAAAATACCTTATAATATAACGTAATATGCAGTGTATCATTGAAAATACCTTCTAATATATCGTAGTTTATCATTGAAAAGACTTTATAATATAACGTAATATTTAGTTTATCATTGAAAATACCTTATAACATAACGTAAATTGCAGAGTATCATTGAAAATAACTTATGATATAACGTAATATGCAGTGTATCATTGAAAATACCTTATAATATAGCGTAATATGCAGTGTATCATTGAAAATACCTTGTAATATAACGTAATATGCAGTGTATCATTGAAAATACCTTTTAATATATCGTAGTTTATCATTGAAAATGCCTTATAATGTAACGGAATATGCAGAGTATCATTGAAAATACCTTATAATATAACGTAATATGCAGTGTATCATTGAAAATACCTTATAATATATCGTAATATGCAGTGTATCATTGAAAAGACCTTATAATATAACATAATATGCAGTGTATCATTGAAAATACCTTATAATATAACGTAATATGCAGTGTATCATTGAAAATACCTTATAATATAACGTTTATATGTAGTGTATCATTGAAAATGCCTTATAATATAACGTAATTTGCAGTGTATCAATGAAAATACCTTATAATATAACGTGATATGCAATGTATCATTGAAAATAGCTTATAATATAACGTAATTTGGAGTGTATCATTGAAAATACCTTATAATATAACGTAATATGCAGTATATCATTGAAAATACCTTATAATATAGCGTAATATGCAGTGTATCATTGAAAATACCTTATAATATATCGTAATATGCAGTGTATCATTGAAAATACCTTATAATATAACGTAATATGCAGTGTATCATTGAAAATACCTTCTAATATATCGTAGTTTATCATTGAAAATACCTTATAATATAACGTAATATGCAGTGTATCATTGAAAATACCTTATATTATAACGTAATATGCAGTGTATCATTGAAAATACCTTGTAATATAACGTAATATGCAGTGTATCATTGAAAATACCTTATAATATAACGTAATATGCAGTGTATCATTGAAAATACCTTCTAATATATCGTAGTTTATCATTGAAAAGACTTTATAATACAACGTAATATTTAGTTTATCATTGAAAATAACTTATGATATAACGTAATATGCAGTGTATCATTGAAAATACCTTATAATATAGCGTAATATGCAGTGTATCATTGAAAATACCTTGTAATATAACGTAATATGCAGTGTATCATTGAAAATACCTTTTAATATATCGTAGTTTATCATTGAAAATGCCTTATAATGTAACGTAATATGGAGTGTTTCAATGAAAATACCTTATAATATAACGGAATATGCAGAGTATCATTGAAAATACCTTATAATATAACGTAATATGCAGTGTATCATTGAAAATACCTTATATTATAACGTAATATGCAGTGTATCATTGAAAATACCTTGTAATATAACGTAATATGCAGTGTATCATTGAAAATACCTTATAATATAACGTAATATGCAGTGTATCATTGAAAATACCTTCTAATATATCGTAGTTTATCATTGAAAAGACTTTATAATACAACGTAATATTTAGTTTATCATTGAAAATAACTTATGATATAACGTAATATGCAGTGTATCATTGAAAATACCTTATAATATAGCGTAATATGCAGTGTATCATTGAAAATACCTTGTAATATAACGTAATATGCAGTGTATCATTGAAAATACCTTTTAATATATCGTAGTTTATCATTGAAAATGCCTTATAATGTAACGTAATATGGAGTGTTTCAATGAAAATACCTTATAATATAACGGAATATGCAGAGTATCATTGAAAATACCTTATAATATAACGTAATATGCAGTGTATCATTGAAAATACCTTATAATATATCGTAATATGCAGTGTATCATTGAAAATACCTTATAATATAACGTTTATATGCAGTGTATCATTGAAAATACCTTATAATATTTCGTAATTTGTAGTGTATCATTGAAAATACCTTATAATATAACGTAATATGCAGTGTATCATTGAAAATACCTTATAATATAACGTTTATATGCAGTGTATCATTGAAAATACCTTATAATATAACGTAATATGCAGTGTATCATTGAAAATACCTTATAATATAACGTAATATGCATTGTATCATTGAAAAGACCTTATAATATAACGTAATATGCAGTGTATCATTGAAAATACCTTATAATATAACGTAATATGCAGTGTATCATTGAAAATACCTTATAATATAACGTAATATGCATTGTATCATTGAAAATACCTTATAGTATAACGAAATATGCAGTGTATCACTGAAAATACCTTCTAATATATCGTAGTTTATCATTGAAAATACCTTATAATATAACGTAATATGCAGTATATCATTGAAAATACCTTATAATATAGCGTAATATGCAGTGTATCTTTGAAAATACCTTATAATATATCGTAGTTTATCATTGAAATCGCCTTATAATGTAACGTAATATGGAGTTTTTCAATGAAAATACCTTATAATATAACGGAATATGCAGAGTATCATTGAAAATACCTTATAATATAACGTAATATGCAGTGTATCATTGAAAATACCTTATAATATATCGTAATATGCAGTGTATCATTGAAAATACCTTATAATATTTCGTAATTTGTAGTGTATCATTGAAAATACCTTATAATATAACGTAATATGCAGTGTATCATTGAAAATACCTTCTAATATATCGTAGTTTATCATTGAAAATACCTTATAATATAACGTAATATGCAGTGTATCATTGAAAATACCTTATATTATAACGTAATATGCAGTGTATCATTGAAAATACCTTGTAATATATCGTAGTTTATCATTGAAAAGACCTTATAATATAACGTAATATTTAGTTTATCATTGAAAATACCTTATAACATAACGTAAATTGCAGAGTATCATTGAAAATACCTTATAATATAACGTAATATGCAGTGTATCATTGCAAATACCTTATAATATAGCGTAATATGCAGTGTATCATTGAAAATACCTTGTAATATAACGTAATATGCAGTGTATCATTGAAAATACCTTACAATATAACGTTTATATGCAGTGTATCATTGAAAATACCTTATAATATAACGTAATATGCAGTGTATCATTGAAAATACCTTATAATATAACGTAATATGCAGTGTATCATTGAAAATACCTTATAATATAACGTAATATGCATTGTATCATTGAAAATACCTTATAGTATAACGAAATATGCAGTGTATCACTGAAAATACCTTCTAATATATCGTAGTTTATCATTGAAAATACCTTATAATATAACGTAATATGCAGTATATCATTGAAAATACCTTATAATATAGCGTAATATGCAGTGTATCATTGAAAATACCTTATAATATATCGTAGTTTATCATTGAAAACGCCTTATAATGTAACGTAATATGGAGTTTTTCAATGAAAATCCTTATAATATAACGGAATATGCAGAGTATCATTGAAAATACCTTATAATATAACGTAATATGCAGTGTATCATTGAAAATACCTTATAATATATCGTAATATGCATTGTATCATTGAAAATACCTTATAATATTTCGTAATTTGTAGTGTATCATTGAAAATACCTTATAATATAACGTAATATGCAGTGTATCATTGAAAATACCTTGTAATATATCGTAGTTTATCATTGAAAAGACCTTATAATATAACGTAATATTTAGTTTATCATTGAAAATACCTTATAACATAACGTAAATTGCAGAGTATCATTGAAAATAACTTATGATATAACGTAATATGCAGTGTATCATTGCAAATACCTTATAATATAGCGTAATATGCAGTGTATCATTGAAAATACCTTGTAATATAACGTAATATGCAGTGTATCATTGAAAATACCTTATAATATAACGTTTATATGCAGTGTATCATTGAAAATACCTTATAATATAACGTAATATGCAGTGTATCATTGAAAATACCTTATAATATAACGTTTATATGCAGTGTATCATTGAAAATACAATAGAATATAACGTAATATGCAGTGTATCATTGAAAATACCTTATAATATAACGGAATTTGTAGTGTATCATTGAAAATACCTTATAATATAACGAAATATGCAGTGTGTCATTGAACATACCTTATATTATGTCGTAGTTTATCATTAAAAATACCTTATAGTATAACGTAATATGCAGTGTATCATTGAAAATAACTTATAATATAACGAAATATGCATTGTGTCATTGAAAAGACCTTATAATATAACGTAATATGCAGTGTAACATTGAAAATACCTTATAATATAACGAAATATGCAGTGTATCATTGAAAATACCTTATAATATATCGTAGTTTATCATTGAAAACGCCTTATAATGTAACGTAATATGGAGTGTTTCAATGAAAATACCTTATAATATAACGGAATATGCAGATTATCATTGAAAATACCTTATAATATAACGTAATATGCAGTGTATCATTGAAAATACCTTATAATATAACGTAATATGCAGTGTATCATTGAAAATACCTTCTAATATATCGTAGTTTATCATTGAAAATACCTTATAATATAACGTAATATGCAGTGTATCATTGAAAATACCTTATATTATAACGTAATATGCAGTGTATCATTGAAAATACCTTATAATATATCGTAATATGCAGTGTATCATTGAAAATACCTTATATTATAACGTAATATGCAGTGTATCATTGAAAATACCTTGTAATATAACGTAATATGCAGTGTATCATTGAAAATACCTTATAATATAACGTAATATGCAGTGTATCATTGAAAATACCTTCTAATATATCGTAGTTTATCATTGAAAAGACTTTATAATACAACGTAATATTTAGTTTATCATTGAAAATAACTTATGATATAACGTAATATGCAGTGTATCATTGAAAATACCTTATAATATAGCGTAATATGCAGTGTATCATTGAAAATACCTTGTAATATAACGTAATATGCAGTGTATCATTGAAAATACCTTTTAATATATCGTAGTTTATCATTGAAAATGCCTTATAATGTAACGTAATATGGAGTGTTTCAATGAAAATACCTTATAATATAACGGAATATGCAGAGTATCATTGAAAATACCTTATAATATAACGTAATATGCAGTGTATCATTGAAAATACCTTATAATATATCGTAATATGCAGTGTATCATTGAAAATACCTTATAATATAACGTTTATATGCAGTGTATCATTGAAAATACCTTATAATATTTCGTAATTTGTAGTGTATCATTGAAAATACCTTATAATATAACGTAATATGCAGTGTATCATTGAAAATACCTTATAATATAACGTTTATATGCAGTGTATCATTGAAAATACCTTATAATATAACGTAATATGCAGTGTATCATTGAAAATACCTTATAATATAACGTAATATGCATTGTATCATTGAAAAGACCTTATAATATAACGTAATATGCAGTGTATCATTGAAAATACCTTATAATATAACGTAATATGCAGTGTATCATTGAAAATACCTTATAATATAACGTAATATGCATTGTATCATTGAAAATACCTTATAGTATAACGAAATATGCAGTGTATCACTGAAAATACCTTCTAATATATCGTAGTTTATCATTGAAAATACCTTATAATATAACGTAATATGCAGTATATCATTGAAAATACCGTATAATATGGCGTAATATGCAGTGTATCTTTGAAAATACCTTATAATATATCGTAGTTTATCATTGAAATCGCCTTATAATGTAACGTAATATGGAGTTTTTCAATGAAAATACCTTATAATATAACGGAATATGCAGAGTATCATTGAAAATACCTTATAATATAACGTAATATGCAGTGTATCATTGAAAATACCTTATAATATATCGTAATATGCAGTGTATCATTGAAAATACCTTATAATATTTCGTAATTTGTAGTGTATCATTGAAAATACCTTATAATATAACGTAATATGCAGTGTATCATTGAAAATACCTTCTAATATATCGTAGTTTATCATTGAAAATACCTTATAATATAACGTAATATGCAGTGTATCATTGAAAATACCTTATATTATAACGTAATATGCAGTGTATCATTGAAAATACCTTGTAATATATCGTAGTTTATCATTGAAAAGACCTTATAATATAACGTAATATTTAGTTTATCATTGAAAATACCTTATAACATAACGTAAATTGCAGAGTATCATTGAAAATAACTTATGATATAACGTAATATGCAGTGTATCATTGCAAATACCTTATAATATAGCGTAATATGCAGTGTATCATTGAAAATACCTTGTAATATAACGTAATATGCAGTGTATCATTGAAAATACCTTACAATATAACGTTTATATGCAGTGTATCATTGAAAATACCTTATAATATAACGTAATATGCAGTGTATCATTGAAAATACCTTATAATATAACGTAATATGCAGTGTATCATTGAAAATACCTTATAATATAACGTAATATGCATTGTATCATTGAAAATACCTTATAGTATAACGAAATATGCAGTGTATCACTGAAAATACCTTCTAATATATCGTAGTTTATCATTGAAAATACCTTATAATATAACGTAATATGCAGTATATCATTGAAAATACCTTATAATATAGCGTAATATGCAGTGTATCATTGAAAATACCTTATAATATATCGTAGTTTATCATTGAAAACGCCTTATAATGTAACGTAATATGGAGTTTTTCAATGAAAATCCTTATAATATAACGGAATATGCAGAGTATCATTGAAAATACCTTATAATATAACGTAATATGCAGTGTATCATTGAAAATACCTTATAATATATCGTAATATGCATTGTATCATTGAAAATACCTTATAATATTTCGTAATTTGTAGTGTATCATTGAAAATACCTTATAATATAACGTAATATGCAGTGTATCATTGAAAATACCTTGTAATATATCGTAGTTTATCATTGAAAATACCTTATAATATAACGTAATATTTAGTTTATCATTGAAAATACCTTATAACATAACGTAAATTGCAGAGTATCATTGAAAATAACTTATGATATAACGTAATATGCAGTGTATCATTGCAAATACCTTATAATATAGCGTAATATGCAGTGTATCATTGAAAATACCTTGTAATATAACGTAATATGCAGTGTATCATTGAAAATACCTTATAATATAACGTTTATATGCAGTGTATCATTGAAAATACCTTATAATATAACGTAATATGCAGTGTATCATTGAAAATACCTTATAATATAACGTTTATATGCAGTGTATCATTGAAAATACAATAGAATATAACGTAATATGCAGTGTATCATTGAAAATACCTTATAATATAACGGAATTTGTAGTGTATCATTGAAAATACCTTATAATATAACGAAATATGCAGTGTGTCATTGAACATACCTTATATTATGTCGTAGTTTATCATTAAAAATACCTTATAGTATAACGTAATATGCAGTGTATCATTGAAAATAACTTATAATATAACGAAATATGCATTGTGTCATTGAAAAGACCTTATAATATAACGTAATATGCAGTGTAACATTGAAAATACCTTATAATATAACGAAATATGCAGTGTATCATTGAAAATACCTTATAATATATCGTAGTTTATCATTGAAAACGCCTTATAATGTAACGTAATATGGAGTGTTTCAATGAAAATACCTTATAATATAACGGAATATGCAGATTATCATTGAAAATACCTTATAATATAACGTAATATGCAGTGTATCATTGAAAATACCTTATAATATAACGTAATATGCAGTGTATCATTGAAAATACCTTCTAATATATCGTAGTTTATCATTGAAAATACCTTATAATATAACGTAATATGCAGTGTATCATTGAAAATACCTTATAATATAACGTAATATGCAGTGTATCATTGAAAATACCTTGTAATATAACGTAATATGCAGTGTATCATTGAAAATACCTTATAATATAACGAAATATGCAGTGTATCATTGAAAATACCTTCTAATATATCGTAGTTTATCATTGAAAAGACCTTATAATATAACGTAATATTTAGTTTATCATTGAAAATACCTTATAACATAACGTAAATTGCAGAGTATCATTGAAAATAACTTATGATATAACGTAATATGCAGTGTATCATTGAAAATACCTTATAATATATCGTAGTTTATCATTGAAAACGCCTTATAATGTAACGTAATATGGAGTGTTTCAATGAAAATACCTTATAATATAACGGAATATGCAGATTATCATTGAAAATACCTTATAATATAACGTAATATGCAGTGTATCATTGAAAATACCTTATAATATAACGTAATATGCAGTGTATCATTGAAAATACCTTATAATATAACGTAATATGCAGTGTATCATTGAAAATACCTTCTAATATATCGTAGTTTATCATTGAAAATACCTTATAATATAACGTAATATGCAGTGTATCATTGAAAATACCTTATATTATAACGTAATATGCAGTGTATCATTGAAAATACCTTATAATATAACGTAATATGCAGTGTATCATTGAAAATACCTTATAATATAACGTAATATGCAGTGTATCATTGAAAATACCTTCTAATATATCGTAGTTTATCATTGAAAAGACCTTATAATATAACGTAATATTTAGTTTATCATTGAAAATACCTTATAACATAACGTAAATTGCAGAGTATCATTGAAAATAACTTATGATATAACGTAATATGCAGTGTATCATTGAAAATACCTTATAATATATCGTAGTTTATCATTGAAAACGCCTTATAATGTAACGTAATATGCAGTGTATCATTGAAAATACCTTATAATATATCGTAATATGCAGTGTATCATTGAAAAGACCTTATAATATAACGTAATATGCAGTGTATCATTGAAAATACCTTATAATATAACGTAATATGCAGTGTATCATTGAAAATACCTTCTAATATATCGTAGTTTATCATTGAAAATACCTTATAATATAACGTAATATTTAGTTTATCATTGAAAATACCTTATAATATAACGTAATATGCAGTGTATCATTGAAAATACCTTATAATATAACGTAATATGCAGTGTATCATTGAAAATACCTTCTAATATATCGTAGTTTATCATTGAAAAGACTTTATAATATAACGTAATATTTAGTTTATCATTGAAAATACCTTATAACATAACGTAAATTGCAGAGTATCATTGAAAATAACTTATGATATAACGTAATATGCAGTGTATCATTGAAAATACCTTATAATATAGCGTAATATGCAGTGTATCATTGAAAATACGTTGTAATATAACGTAATATGCAGTGTATCATTGAAAATACCTTATAATATAGCGTAATATGCAGTGTATCATTGAAAATACCTTGTAATATAACGTAATATGCAGTGTATCATTGAAAATACCTTATAATATAACGTTTATATGCAGTGTATCATTGAAAATACCTTATAATATAACGTAATATGCAGTGTATCATTGAAAATACCTTATAATATAACGTTTATATGCAGTGTATCATTGAAAATACAATAGAATATAACGTAATATGCAGTGTATCATTGAAAATACCTTATAATATAACGGAATTTGTAGTGTATCATTGAAAATACCTTATAATATAACGAAATATGCAGTGTGTCATTGAACATACCTTATATTATGTCGTAGTTTATCATTAAAAATACCTTATAGTATAACGTAATATGCAGTGTATCATTGAAAATAACTTATAATATAACGAAATATGCATTGTGTCATTGAAAAGACCTTATAATATAACGTAATATGCAGTGTATCATTGAAAATACCTTCTAATAGATCGTAGTTTATCATTGAAAAGACTTTATAATATAACGTAATATTTAGTTTATCATTGAAAATACCTTATAACATAACGTAAATTGCAGAGTATCATTGAAAATAACTTATGATATAACGTAATATGCAGTGTATCATTGAAAATACCTTATAATATAGCGTAATATGCAGTGTATCATTGAAAATACCTTGTAATATAACGTAATATGCAGTGTATCATTGAAAATACCTTATAATATAACGTAATATGCAGTGTATCATTGAAAATACCTTCTAATATATCGTAGTTTATCATTGAAAATACCTTATAATATAACGTAATATGCAGTGTATCATTGAAAATACCTTATAATATAACGTAATATGCAGTGTATCATTGAAAATACCTTGTAATATAACGTAATATGCAGTGTATCATTGAAAATACCTTATAATATAACGTAATATGCAGTGTATCATTGAAAATACCTTCTAATATATCGTAGTTTATCATTGAAAAGACCTTATAATATAACGTAATATTTAGTTTATCATTGAAAATACCTTATAACATAACGTAAATTGCAGAGTATCATTGAAAATAACTTATGATATAACGTAATATGCAGTGTATCATTGAAAATACCTTATAATATATCGTAGTTTATCATTGAAAACGCCTTATAATGTAACGTAATATGGAGTGTTTCAATGAAAATACCTTATAATATAACGGAATATGCAGATTATCATTGAAAATACCTTATAATATAACGTAATATGCAGTGTATCATTGAAAATACCTTATAATATAACGTAATATGCAGTGTATCATTGAAAATACCTTATAATATAACGTAATATGCAGTGTATCATTGAAAATACCTTCTAATATATCGTAGTTTATCATTGAAAAGACTTTATAATATAACGTAATATTTAGTTTATCATTGAAAATACCTTATAACATAACGTAAATTGCAGAGTATCATTGAAAATAACTTATGATATAACGTAATATGCAGTGTATCATTGAAAATACCTTATAATATAGCGTAATATGCAGTGTATCATTGAAAATACCTTGTAATATAACGTAATATGCAGTGTATCATTGAAAATACCTTTTAATATATCGTAGTTTATCATTGAAAATGCCTTATAATGTAACGGAATATGCAGAGTATCATTGAAAATACCTTATAATATAACGTAATATGCAGTGTATCATTGAATATAACCTTATAATATATCGTAATATGCAGTGTATCATTGAAAAGACCTTATAATATAACATAATATGCAGTGTACCATTGAAAATACCTTATAATATAACGTAATATGCAGTGTATCATTGAAAATACCTTATAATATAACGTTTATATGTAGTGTATCATTGAAAATACCTTATAATAAAACGTAATATGCAGTGTATCATTGAAAATACCTTGGAATAAAACGTAATATGCAGTGTATCATTGAAAATACCTTAGAATATATGGTAATTCTAGTCTATCAATGAAAATACCTTATAATACAACGTAATATGCAGTGTATCATTGAAAATACCTTATAATATATCGTAATTTGTAGTGTATCATTGAAAATACCATATAGTATAACGTAATATGCAGTGCATCATTGAAAATACCTTATAATATAACGTAATATGCAGTGTATCATTGAAAATACCTTATAGTATAACGTAATATGCAGTGCATCATTGAAAATAGCTTATAATATAACGTAATTTGTAGTGTATCATTGAAAATACCTTATAATATAACGTAATATGCAGTATATCATTGAAAATACCTTATAATATAGCGTAATATGCAGTGTATCATTGAAAATACCTTATAATATATCGTAATATGCAGTGTATCATTGAAAATACCTTATAATATAACGTAATATGCAGTGTATCATTGAAAATACCTTCTAATATATCGTAGTTTATCATTGAAAATACCTTATAATATAACGTAATATGCAGTGTATCATTGAAAATACCTTATATTATAACGTAATATGCAGTGTATCATTGAAAATACCTTGTAATATAACGTAATATGCAGTGTATCATTGAAAATACCTTATAATATAACGTAATATGCAGTGTATCATTGAAAATACCTTCTAATATATCGTAGTTTATCATTGAAAAGACTTTATAATATATCGTAATATTTAGTTTATCATTGAAAATACCTTATAACATAACGTAAATTGCAGAGTATCATTGAAAATAACTTATGATATAACGTAATATGCAATGTTTCATTGAAAATACCTTATAATATAGCGTAATATGGAGTGTTTCAATGAAAATACCTTATAATATAACGGAATATGCAGAGTATCATTGAAAATACCTTATAATATAACGTAATATGCAGTGTATCATTGAAAATACCTTATAATATATCGTAATATGCAGTGTATCATTGAAAATACCTTATAATATAACGTTTATATGCAGTGTATCATTGAAAATACCTTATAATATTTCGTAATTTGTAGTGTATCATTGAAAATACCTCATAATATAACGTAATATGCAGTGTATCATTGAAAATACCTTATAATATAACGTTTATATGCAGTGTATCATTGAAAATACCTTATAATATAACGTAATATGCAGTGTATCATTGAAAATACCTTATAATATAACGTTTATATGCAGTGTATCATTGAAAATACCTTGTAATATAACGTAATATGCAGTGTATCATTGAAAATACCTTACAATATAACGTTTATATGCAGTGTATCATTGAAAATACCTTATAATATAACGTAATATGCAGTGTATCATTGAAAATACCTTATAATATAACGTAATATGCAGTGTATCATTGAAAATACCTTATAATATAACGTAATATGCATTGTATCATTGAAAATACCTTATAGTATAACGAAATATGCAGTGTATCACTGAAAATACCTTCTAATATATCGTAGTTTATCATTGAAAATACCTTATAATATAACGTAATATGCAGTATATCATTGAAAATACCTTATAATATAGCGTAATATGCAGTGTATCATTGAAAATACCTTATAATATATCGTAGTTTATCATTGAAAACGCCTTATAATGTAACGTAATATGGAGTTTTTCAATGAAAATACCTTATAATATAACGGAATATGCAGAGTATCATTGAAAATACCTTATAATATAACGTAATATGCAGTGTATCATTGAAAATACCTTATAATATATCGTAATATGCAGTGTATCATTGAAAATACCTTATAATATTTCGTAATTTGTAGTGTATCATTGAAAATACCTTATAATATAACGTAATATGCAGTGTATCATTGAAAATACCTTGTAATATATCGTAGTTTATCATTGAAAAGACCTTATAATATAACGTAATATTTAGTTTATCATTGAAAATACCTTATAACATAACGTAAATTGCAGAGTATCATTGAAAATAACTTATGATATAACGTAATATGCAGTGTATCATTGCAAATACCTTATAATATAGCGTAATATGCAGTGTATCATTGAAAATACCTTGTAATATAACGTAATATGCAGTGTATCATTGAAAATACCTTATAATATAACGTTTATATGCAGTGTATCATTGAAAATACCTTATAATATAACGTAATATGCAGTGTATCATTGAAAATACCTTATAATATAACGTTTATATGCAGTGTATCATTGAAAATACAATAGAATATAACGTAATATGCAGTGTATCATTGAAAATACCTTATAATATAACGGAATTTGTAGTGTATCATTGAAAATACCTTATAATATAACGAAATATGCAGTGTGTCATTGAACATACCTTATATTATGTCGTAGTTTATCATTAAAAATACCTTATAGTATAACGTAATATGCAGTGTATCATTGAAAATAACTTATAATATAACGAAATATGCATTGTGTCATTGAAAAGACCTTATAATATAACGTAATATGCAGTGTAACATTGAAAATACCTTATAATATAACGAAATATGCAGTGTATCATTGAAAATACCTTATAATATATCGTAGTTTATCATTGAAAACGCCTTATAATGTAACGTAATATGGAGTGTTTCAATGAAAATACCTTATAATATAACGGAATATGCAGATTATCATTGAAAATACCTTATAATATAACGTAATATGCAGTGTATCATTGAAAATACCTTATAATATAACGTAATATGCAGTGTATCATTGAAAATACCTTCTAATATATCGTAGTTTATCATTGAAAATACCTTATAATATAACGTAATATGCAGTGTATCATTGAAAATACCTTATATTATAACGTAATATGCAGTGTATCATTGAAAATACCTTGTAATATAACGTAATATGCAGTGTATCATTGAAAATACCTTATAATATAACGTAATATGCAGTGTATCATTGAAAATACCTTCTAATATATCGTAGTTTATCATTGAAAAGACCTTATAATATAACGTAATATGCAGTGTATCATTGAAAATACCTTATAATATAGCGTAATATGCAGTGTATCATTGAAAATACCTTGTAATATAACGTAATATGCAGTGTATCATTGAAAATACCTTATAATATAACGTAATATGCAGTGTATCATTGAAAATACCTTCTAATATATCGTAGTTTATCATTGAAAAGACTTTATAATACAACGTAATATTTAGTTTATCATTGAAAATAACTTATGATATAACGTAATATGCAGTGTATCATTGAAAATACCTTATAATATAGCGTAATATGCAGTGTATCATTGAAAATACCTTGTAATATAACGTAATATGCAGTGTATCATTGAAAATACCTTTTAATATATCGTAGTTTATCATTGAAAATGCCTTATAATGTAACGTAATATGGAGTGTTTCAATGAAAATACCTTATAATATAACGGAATATGCAGAGTATCATTGAAAATACCTTATAATATAACGTAATATGCAGTGTATCATTGAAAATACCTTATAATATATCGTAATATGCAGTGTATCATTGAAAATACCTTATAATATAACGTTTATATGCAGTGTATCATTGAAAATACCTTATAATATTTCGTAATTTGTAGTGTATCATTGAAAATACCTTATAATATAACGTAATATGCAGTGTATCATTGAAAATACCTTATAATATAACGTTTATATGCAGTGTATCATTGAAAATACCTTATAATATAACGTAATATGCAGTGTATCATTGAAAATACCTTATAATATAACGTAATATGCATTGTATCATTGAAAAGACCTTATAATATAACGTAATATGCAGTGTATCATTGAAAATACCTTATAATATAACGTAATATGCAGTGTATCATTGAAAATACCTCATAATATAACGTAATATGCATTGTATCATTGAAAATACCTTATAGTATAACGAAATATGCAGTGTATCACTGAAAATACCTTCTAATATATCGTAGTTTATCATTGAAAATACCTTATAATATAACGTAATATGCAGTATATCATTGAAAATACCTTATAATATAGCGTAATATGCAGTGTATCATTGAAAATACCTTATAATATATCGTAGTTTATCATTGAAATCGCCTTATAATGTAACGTAATATGGAGTTTTTCAATGAAAATACCTTATAATATAACGGAATATGCAGAGTATCATTGAAAATACCTTATAATATAACGTAATATGCAGTGTATCATTGAAAATACCTTATAATATATCGTAATATGCAGTGTATCATTGAAAATACCTTATAATATTTCGTAATTTGTAGTGTATCATTGAAAATACCTTATAATATAACGTAATATGCAGTGTATCATTGAAAATACCTCATAATATAACGTAATATGCATTGTATCATTGAAAATACCTTATAGTATAACGAAATATGCAGTGTATCACTGAAAATACCTTCTAATATATCGTAGTTTATCATTGAAAATACCTTATAATATAACGTAATATGCAGTATATCATTGAAAATACCTTATAATATAGCGTAATATGCAGTGTATCATTGAAAATACCTTATAATATATCGTAGTTTATCATTGAAATCGCCTTATAATGTAACGTAATATGGAGTTTTTCAATGAAAATACCTTATAATATAACGGAATATGCAGAGTATCATTGAAAATACCTTATAATATAACGTAATATGCAGTGTATCATTGAAAATACCTTATAATATATCGTAATATGCAGTGTATCATTGAAAATACCTTATAATATTTCGTAATTTGTAGTGTATCATTGAAAATACCTTATAATATAACGTAATATGCAGTGTATCATTGAAAATACCTTCTAATATATCGTAGTTTATCATTGAAAATACCTTATAATATAACGTAATATGCAGTGTATCATTGAAAATACCTTATATTATAACGTAATATGCAGTGTATCATTGAAAATACCTTGTAATATATCGTAGTTTATCATTGAAAAGACCTTATAATATAACGTAATATTTAGTTTATCATTGAAAATACCTTATAACATAACGTAAATTGCAGAGTATCATTGAAAATAACTTATGATATAACGTAATATGCAGTGTATCATTGCAAATACCTTATAATATAGCGTAATATGCAGTGTATCATTGAAAATACCTTGTAATATAACGTAATATGCAGTGTATCATTGAAAATACCTTACAATATAACGTTTATATGCAGTGTATCATTGAAAATACCTTATAATATAACGTAATATGCAGTGTATCATTGAAAATACCTTATAATATAACGTAATATGCAGTGTATCATTGAAAATACCTTATAATATAACGTAATATGCATTGTATCATTGAAAATACCTTATAGTATAACGAAATATGCAGTGTATCACTGAAAATACCTTCTAATATATCGTAGTTTATCATTGAAAATACCTTATAATATAACGTAATATGCAGTATATCATTGAAAATACCTTATAATATAGCGTAATATACAGTGTATCATTGAAAATACCTTATAATATATCGTAGTTTATCATTGAAAACGCCTTATAATGTAACGTAATATGGAGTTTTTCAATGAAAATACCTTATAATATAACGGAATATGCAGAGTATCATTGAAAATACCTTATAATATAACGTAATATGCAGTGTATCATTGAAAATACCTTATAATATATCGTAATATGCAGTGTATCATTGAAAATACCTTATAATATTTCGTAATTTGTAGTGTATCATTGAAAATACCTTATAATATAACGTAATATGCAGTGTATCATTGAAAATACCTTGTAATATATCGTAGTTTATCATTGAAAAGACCTTATAATATAACGTAATATTTAGTTTATCATTGAAAATACCTTATAACATAACGTAAATTGCAGAGTATCATTGAAAATAACTTATGATATAACGTAATATGCAGTGTATCATTGCAAATACCTTATAATATAGCGTAATATGCAGTGTATCATTGAAAATACCTTGTAATATAACGTAATATGCAGTGTATCATTGAAAATACCTTATAATATAACGTTTATATGCAGTGTATCATTGAAAATACCTTATAATATAACGTAATATGCAGTGTATCATTGAAAATACCTTATAATATAACGTTTATATGCAGTGTATCATTGAAAATACAATAGAATATAACGTAATATGCAGTGTATCATTGAAAATACCTTATAATATAACGGAATTTGTAGTGTATCATTGAAAATACCTTATAATATAACGAAATATGCAGTGTGTCATTGAACATACCTTATATTATGTCGTAGTTTATCATTAAAAATACCTTATAGTATAACGTAATATGCAGTGTATCATTGAAAATAACTTATAATATAACGAAATATGCATTGTGTCATTGAAAAGACCTTATAATATAACGTAATATGCAGTGTAACATTGAAAATACCTTATAATATAACGAAATATGCAGTGTATCATTGAAAATACCTTATAATATATCGTAGTTTATCATTGAAAACGCCTTATAATGTAACGTAATATGGAGTGTTTCAATGAAAATACCTTATAATATAACGGAATATGCAGATTATCATTGAAAATACCTTATAATATAACGTAATATGCAGTGTATCATTGAAAATACCTTATAATATAACGTAATATGCAGTGTATCATTGAAAATACCTTCTAATATATCGTAGTTTATCATTGAAAATACCTTATAATATAACGTAATATGCAGTGTATCATTGAAAATACCTTATATTATAACGTAATATGCAGTGTATCATTGAAAATACCTTGTAATATAACGTAATATGCAGTGTATCATTGAAAATACCTTATAATATAACGAAATATGCAGTGTATCATTGAAAATACCTTCTAATATATCGTAGTTTATCATTGAAAAGACCTTATAATATAACGTAATATTTAGTTTATCATTGAAAATACCTTATAACATAACGTAAATTGCAGAGTATCATTGAAAATAACTTATGATATAACGTAATATGCAGTGTATCCTTGAAAATACCTTATAATATATCGTAGTTTATCATTGAAAACGCCTTATAATGTAACGTAATATGGAGTGTTTCAATGAAAATACCTTATAATATAACGGAATATGCAGATTATCATTGAAAATACCTTATAATATAACGTAATATGCAGTGTATCATTGAAAATACCTTATAATATAACGTAATATGCAGTGTATCATTGAAAATACCTTCTAATATATCGTAGTTTATCATTGAAAATACCTTATAATATAACGTAATATGCAGTGTATCATTGAAAATACCTTATATTATAACGTAATATGCAGTGTATCATTGAAAATACCTTGTAATATAACGTAATATGCAGTGTATCATTGAAAATACCTTATAATATAACGTAATATGCAGTGTATCATTGAAAATACCTTCTAATATATCGTAGTTTATCATTGAAAAGACTTTATAATATAACGTAATATTTAGTTTATCATTGAAAATACCTTATAACATAACGTAAATTGCAGAGTATCATTGAAAATAACTTATGATATAACGTAATATGCAGTGTATCATTGAAAATACCTTATAATATAGCGTAATATGCAGTGTATCATTGAAAATACCTTGTAATATAACGTAATATGCAGTGTATCATTGAAAATACCTTATAATATAACGTTTATATGCAGTGTATCATTGAAAATACCTTATAATATAACGTAATATGCAGTGTATCATTGAAAATACCTTATAATATAACGTTTATATGCAGTGTATCATTGAAAATACAATAGAATATAACGTAATATGCAGTGTATCATTGAAAATACCTTATAATATAACGGAATTTGTAGTGTATCATTGATAATACCTTATAATATAACGAAATATGCAGTGTGTCATTGAACAAACCTTATATTATGTCGTAGTTTATCATTAAAAATACCTTATAGTATAACGTAATATGCAGTGTATCATTGAAAATAACTTATAATATAACGAAATATGCATTGTGTCATTGAAAAGACCTTATAATATAACGTAATATGCAGTGTAACATTGAAAATACCTTATAATATAACGAAATATGCAGTGTATCATTGAAAATACCTTATAATATATCGTAGTTTATCATTGAAAACGCCTTATAATGTAACGTAATATGGAGTGTTTCAATGAAAATACCTTATAATATAACGGAATATGCAGATTATCATTGAATATACCTTATAATATAACGTAATATGCAGTGTATCATTGAAAATACCTTATAATATAACGTAATATGCAGTGTATCATTGAAAATACCTTCTAATATATCGTAGTTTATCATTGAAAATACCTTATAATATAACGTAATATGCAGTGTATCATTGAAAATACCTTATATTATAACGTAATATGCAGTGTATCATTGAAAATACCTTGTAATATAACGTAATATGCAGTGTATCATTGAAAATACCTTATAATATAACGTAATATGCAGTGTATCATTGAAAATACCTTCTAATATATCGTAGTTTATCATTGAAAAGACATTATAATATAACGTAATATTTAGTTTATCATTGAAAATACCTTATAACATAACGTAAATTGCAGAGTATCATTGAAAATAACTTATGATATAACGTAATATGCAGTGTATCATTGAAAATACCTTATAATATAGCGTAATATGCAGTGTATCATTGAAAATACCTTGTAATATAACGTAATATGCAGTGTATCATTGAAAATACCTTTTAATATATCGTAGTTTATCATTGAAAATGCCTTATAATGTAACGTAATATGGAGTGTTTCAATGAAAATACCTTATAATATAACGGAATATGCAGAGTATCATTGAAAATACCTTATAATATAACGTAATATGCAGTGTATCATTGAAAATACCTTATAATATATCGTAATATGCAGTGTATCATTGAAAAGACCTTATAATATAACGTAATATGCAGTGTATCATTGAAAATACCTTATAATATAGCGTAATATGCAGTGTATCATTGAAAATACCTTGTAATATAACGTAATATGCAGTGTATCATTGAAAATACCTTATAATATAACGTTTATATGCAGTGTATCATTGAAAATACCTTATAATATAACGTAATATGCAGTGTATCATTGAAAATACCTTATAATATAACGTTTATATGCAGTGTATCATTGAAAATACAATAGAATATAACGTAATATGCAGTGTATCATTGAAAATACCTTATAATATAACGGAATTTGTAGTGTATCATTGAAAATACCTTATAATATAACGAAATATGCAGTGTGTCATTGAACATACCTTATATTATGTCGTAGTTTATCATTAAAAATACCTTATAGTATAACGTAATATGCAGTGTATCATTGAAAATAACTTATAATATAACGAAATATGCATTGTGTCATTGAAAAGACCTTATAATATAACGTAATATGCAGTGTATCATTGAAAATACCTTATAATATAACGTAATATGCAGTGTATCATTGAAAATACCTTATAATATAACGTAATATGCATTGTATCATTGAAAATACCTTATAATATAACGAAATATGCAGTGTGTCATTGAACATACCTTATATTATGTCGTAGTTTATCATTAAAAATACCTTATAGTATAACGTAATATGCAGTGTATCATTGAAAATAACTTATAATATATCGTAGTTTATCATTGAAAATACCTTATAATATAACGTAATATGCAGTGTATCATTGAAAATACCTTATATTATAACGTAATATGCAGTGTATCATTGAAAATACCTTGTAATATATCGTAGTTTATCATTGAAAACGCCTTATAATGTAACGTAATATGGAGTGTTTCAATGAAAATACCTCATAATATAACGGAATATGCAGATTATCATTGAAAATACCTTATAATATAACGTAATATGCAGTGTATCATTGAAAATACCTTATAATATAACGTAATATGCAGTGTATCATTGAAAATACCTTCTAATATATCGTAGTTTATCATTGAAAATACCTTATAATATAACGTAATATGCAGTGTATCATTGAAAATACCTTATATTATAACGTAATATGCAGTGTATCATTGAAAATACCTTGTAATATAACGTAATATGCAGTGTATCATTGAAAATACCTTATAATATAACGTAATATGCAGTGTATCATTGAAAATACCTTATAATATATCGTAGTTTATCATTGAAAAGACCTTATAATATAACGTAATATTTAGTTTATCATTGAAAATACCTTATAACATAACGTAAATTGCAGAGTATCATTGAAAATAACTTATGATATAACGTAATATGCAGTGTATCATTGAAAATACCTTATAATATAGCGTAATATTCAGTGTATCATTGAAAATACCTTGTAATATAACGTAATATGCAGTGTATCATTGAAAATACCTTTTAATATATCGTAGTTTATCATTGAAAATGCCTTATAATGTAACGTAATATGGAGTGTTTCAATGAAAATACCTTATAATATAACGGAATATGCAGAGTATCATTGAAAATACCTTATAATATAACGTAATATGCAGTGTATCATTGAAAATACCTTATAATATATCGTAATATGCAGTGTATCATTGAAAATACCTCATAATATTTCGTAATTTGTAGTATATCATTGAAAATACCTTATAATATAACGTAATATGCAGTGTATCATTGAAAATACCTTATAATATAACGAAATATGCAGTGTGTCATTGAACATACCTTATATTATGTCGTAGTTTATCATTAAAAATACCTTATAGTATAACGTAATATGCAGTGTATCATTGAAAATAGCTTATAATATAACGTAATTTGTAGTGTATCATTGAAAATACCTTATAATATAACGTAATATGCAGTATATCATTGAAAATACCTTATAATATAGCGTAATATGCAGTGTATCATTGAAAATACCTTGTAATATAACGTAATATGCAGTGTATCATGGAAATACCTTATAATATAACGAAATATGCAGTGTGTCATTGAACATACCTTATATTATGTCGTAGTTTATCATTAAAAATACCTTATAGTATAAAGTAATATGCAGTGTATCATTGAAAATAACTTATAATATAACGAAATATGCATTGTGTCATTGAAAAGACCTTATAATATAACGTAATATGCAGTGTATCATTGAAAATACCTTATAATATAACGTAATATGCAGTGTATCATTGAAAATACCTTATAATATAACGTAATATGCATTGTATCATTGAAAATACCTTATAATATAACGAAATATGCAGTGTGTCATTGAACATACCTTATATTATGTCGTAGTTTATCATTAAAAATACCTTATAGTATAACGTAATATGCAGTGTATCATTGAAAATAACTTATAATATAACGAAATATGCATTGTGTCATTGAAAAGACCTTATAATATAACGTAATATGCAGTGTAACATTGAAAATACCTTATAATATAACGAAATATGCAGTGTATCATTGAAAATACCTTATAATATATTGTAGTTTATCATTGAAAACGCCTTATAATGTAACGTAATATGGAGTGTTTCAATGAAAATACCTTATAATATAACGGAATATGCAGATTATCATTGAAAATACCTTATAATATAACGTAATATGCAGTGTATCATTGAAAATACCTTATAATATAACGTAATATGCAGTGTATCATTGAAAATACCTTCTAATATATCGTAGTTTATCATTGAAAATACCTTATAATATAACGTAATATGCAGTGTATCATTGAAAATACCTTATATTATAACGTAATATGCAGTGTATCATTGAAAATGCCTTGTAATATAACGTAATATGCAGTGTATCATTGAAAATACCTTATAATATAACGTAATATGCAGTGTATCATTGAAAAGACCTTATAATATATCGTAGTTTATCATTGAAAAGACCTTATAATATAACGTAATATTTAGTTTATCATTGAAAATACCTTATAACATAACGTAAATTGCAGAGTATCATTGAAAATAACTTATGATATAACGTAATATGCAGTGTATCATTGAAAATACCTTATAATATAGCGTAATATGCAGTGTATCATTGAAAATACCTTGTAATATAACGTAATATGCAGTGTATCATTGAAAATACCTTTTAATATATCGTAGTTATCATTGAAAATGCCTTATAATGTAACGTAATATGGAGTGTTTCAATGAAAATACCTTATAATATAACGGAATATGCAGAGTATCATTGAAAATACCTTATAATATAACGTAATATGCAGTGTATCATTGAAAATACCTTATAATATATCGTAATATGCAGTGTATCATTGAAAATACCTCATAATATTTCGTAATTTGTAGTATATCATTGAAAATACCTTATAATATAACGTAATATGCAGTGTATCATTGAAAATACCTTCTAATATATCGTAGTTTATCATTGAAAATACCTTATAATATAACGTAATATGCAGTGTATCATTGAAAATACCTTATATTATAACGTAATATGCAGTGTATCATTGAAAATACCTTGTAATATAACGTAATATGCAGTGTATCATTGAAAATACCTTATAATATAACGTAATATGCAGTGTATCATTGAAAATACCTTCTAATATATTGTAGTTTATCATTGAAAAGACTTTATAATATAACGTAATATTTAGTTTATCATTGAAAATACCTTATAACATAACGTAAATTGCAGAGTATCATTGAAAATAACTTATGATATAACGTAATATGCAGTGTATCATTGAAAATACCTTATAATATAGCGTAATATGCAGTGTATCATTGAAAATACCTTGTAATATAACGTAATATGCAGTGTATCATTGAAAATACCTTTTAATATATCGTAGTTTATCATTGAAAGTGCCTTATAATGTAACGTAATATGGAGTGTTTCAATGAAAATACCTTATAATATAACGGAATATGCAGAGTACCATTGAAAATACCTTATAATATAACGTAATATGCAGTGTATCATTGAAAATACCTTATAATATATCGTAATATGCAGTGTATCATTGAAAAGACCTTATAATATAACGTAATATGCAGTGTATCATTGAAAATACCTTATAATATAACGTAATATGCAGTGTATCATTGAAAATACCTTATAATATAACGTGATATGCAATGTATCATTGAAAATAGCTTATAATATAACGTAATTTGTAGTGTATCATTGAAAATACCTTATAATATAACGTAATATGCAGTATATCATTGAAAATACCTTATAATATAGCGTAATATGCAGTGTATCATTGAAAATACCTTATAATATATCGTAATATGCAGTGTATCATTGAAAATACCTTATAATATAACGTAATATGCATTGTATCATTGAAAATACCTTCTAATATATCGTAGTTTATCATTGAAAATACCTTATAATATAACGTAATATGCAGTGTATCATTGAAAATACCTTATAACATAACGTAAATTGCAGAGTATCATTGAAAATAACTTATGATATAACGTAATATGCAGTGTATCATTGAAAATACCTTATAATATAGCGTAATATGCAGTGTATTATTGAAAATACCTTGTAATATAACGTAATATGCAGTGTATCATTGAAAATACCTTTTAATATATCGTAGTATATCATTGAAAATGCCTTATAATGTAACGTAATATGGAGTGTTTCAATGAAAATACCTTATAATATAACGGAATATGCAGAGTATCATTGAAAATACCTTATAATATAACGTAATATGCAGTGTATCATTGAAAATACCTTATAATATATCGTAATATGCAGTGTATCATTGAAAATACCTTATAATATTTCGTAATTTGTAGTGTATCATTGAAAATACCTTATAATATAACGTAATATGCAGTGTATCATTGAAAATACCTTGTAATATAACGTAATATGCAGTGTATCATTGAAAATACCTTATAATATAACGTAATATGCAGTGTATCATTGAAAATACCTTCTAATATATTGTAGTTTATCATTGAAAAGACTTTATAATATAACGTAATATTTAGTTTATCATTGAAAATACCTTATAACATAACGTAAATTGCAGAGTATCATTGAAAATAACTTATGATATAACGTAATATGCAGTGTATCATTGAAAATACCTTATAATATAGCGTAATATGCAGTGTATCATTGAAAATACCTTGTAATATAACGTAATATGCAGTGTATCATTGAAAATACCTTTTAATATATCGTAGTTTATCATTGAAAGTGCCTTATAATGTAACGTAATATGGAGTGTTTCAATGAAAATACCTTATAATATAACGGAATATGCAGAGTATCATTGAAAATACCTTATAATATAACGTAATATGCAGTGTATCATTGAAAATACCTTATAATATATCGTAATATGCAGTGTATCATTGAAAAGACCTTATAATATAACGTAATATGCAGTGTATCATTGAAAATACCTTATAATATAACGTAATATGCAGTGTATCAATGAAAATACCTTATAATATAACGTGATATGCAATGTATCATTGAAAATAGCTTATAATATAACGTAATTTGTAGTGTATCATTGAAAATACCTTATAATATAACGTAATATGCAGTATATCATTGAAAATACCTTATAATATAGCGTAATATGGAGTGTATCATTGAAAATACCTTATAATATATCGTAATATGCAGTGTATCATTGAAAATACCTTATAATATAACGTAATATGCAGTGTATCATTGAAAATACCTTCTAATATATCGTAGTTTATCATTGAAAATACCTTATAACATAACGTAATATGCAGTGTATCATTGAAAATACCTTATATTATAACGTAATATGCAGTGTATCATTGAAAATACCTTGTAATATAACGTAATATGCAGTGTATCATTGAAAATACCTTATAATATAACGTAATATGCAGTGTATCATTGAAAATACCTTCTAATATATCGTAGTTTATCATTGAAAAGACTTTATAATATAACGTAATATTTAGTTTATCATTGAAAATACCTTATAACATAACGTAAATTGCAGAGTATCATTGAAAATAACTTATGATATAACGTAATATGCAGTGTATCATTGAAAATACCTTATAATATAGCGTAATATGCAGTGTATCATTGAAAATACCTTGTAATATAACGTAATATGCAGTGTATCATTGAAAATACCTTTTAATATATCGTAGTTTATCATTGAAAATGCCTTATAATGTAACGTAATATGGAGTGTTTCAATGAAAATACCTTATAATATAACGGAATATGCAGAGTATCATTGAAAATACCTTATAATATAACGTAATATGCAGTGTATCATTGAAAATACCTTATAATATATCGTAATATGCAGTGTATCATTGAAAAGACCTTATAATATAACGTAATATGCATTGTATCATTGAAAATACCTTATAATATAACGTAATTTGCAGTGTATCAATGAAAATACCTTATAATATAACGTGATATGCAATGTATCATTGAAAATAGCTTATAATATAACGTAATTTGTAGTGTATCATTGAAAATACCTTATAATATAACGTAATATGCAGTATATCATTGAAAATACCTTATAATATAGCGTAATATGCAGTGTATCATTGAAAATACCTTATAATATATCGTAATATGCAGTGTATCACTGAAAATACCTTATAATATAACGTAATATGCAGTGTATCATTGAAAATACCTTCTAATATATCGTAGTTTATCATTGAAAATACCTTATAATATAACGTAATATGCAGTGTATCATTGAAAATACCTTATATTATAACGTAATATGCAGTGTATCATTGAAAATACCTTGTAATATAACGTAATATGCAGTGTATCATTGAAAATACCTTATAATATAACGTAATATGCAGTGTATCATTGAAAATACCTTCTAATATATCGTAGTTTATCATTGAAAAGACTTTATAATATAACGTAATATTTAGTTTATCATTGAAAATACCTTATAACATAACGTAAATTGCAGAGTATCATTGAAAATAACTTATGATATAACGTAATATGCAGTGTATCATTGAAAATACCTTATAATATAGCGTAATATGCAGTGTATCATTGAAAATACCTTGTAATATAACGTAATATGCAGTGTATCATTGAAAATACCTTTTAATATATCGTAGTTTATCATTGAAAATGCCTTATAATGTAACGTAATATGGAGTGTTTCAATGAAAATACCTTATAATATAACGGAATATGCAGAGTATCATTGAAAATACCTTATAATATAACGTAATATGCAGTGTATCATTGAAAATACCTTATAATATATCGTAATATGCAGTGTATCATTGAAAAGACCTTATAATATAACGTAATATGCATTGTATCATTGAAAATACCTTATAATATAACGTAATTTGCAGTGTATCAATGAAAATACCTTATAATATAACGTAATATGCAGTATATCATTGAAAATACCTTATAATATAGCGTAATATGCAGTGTATCATTGAAAATACCTTATAATATATCGTAATATGCAGTGTATCATTGAAAATACCTTATAATATAACGTAATATGCAGTGTATCATTGAAAATACCTTCTAATATATCGTAGTTTATCATTGAAAATACCTTATAATATAACGTAATATGCAGTGTATCATTGAAAATACCTTATATTATAACGTAATATGCAGTGTATCATTGAAAATACCTTGTAATATAACGTAATATGCAGTGTATCATTGAAAATACCTTATAATATAACGTAATATGCAGTGTATCATTGAAAATACCTTCTAATATATCGTAGTTTATCATTGAAAAGACTTTATAATATAACGTAATATTTAGTTTATCATTGAAAATACCTTATAACATAACGTAAATTGCAGAGTATCATTGAAAATAACTTATGATATAACGTAATATGCAGTGTATCATTGAAAATACCTTATAATATAGCGTAATATGCAGTGTATCATTGAAAATACTTTGTAATATAACGTAATATGCAGTGTATCATTGAAAATACCTTTTAATATATCGTAGTTTATCATTGAAAATGCCTTATAATGTAACGTAATATGGAGTGTTTCAATGAAAATACCTTATAATATAACGGAATATGCAGAGTATCATTGAAAATACCTTATAATATAACGTAATATGCAGTGTATCATTGAAAATACCTTATAATATATCGTAATATGCAGTGTATCATTGAAAAGACCTTATAATATAACGTAATATGCAGTGTATCATTGAAAATACCTTATAATATAACGTAATATGCAGTGTATCATTGAAAATACCTTATAATATAACGTTTATATGTAGTGTATCATTGAAAATACCTTATAATATAACGTAATATGCAGTGTATCATTGAAAATACCTTATAATATAACGTAATATGCATTGTATCATTGAAAAGACCTTATAATATAACGTAATATGCAGTGTATCATTGAAAATACCTTATAATATAACGTAATATGCATTGTATCATTGAAAATACCTTATAATATAACGTAATATGCAGTGTATCATTGAAAATATATTATAATATAACGTAATATGCATTGTATCATTGAAAATACCTTATAATATAACGTAATTTGCAGTGTATCAATGAAAATACCTTATAATATAACGTGATATGCAATGTATCATTGAAAATAGCTTATAATATAACGTAATTTGTAGTGTATCATTGAAAATACCTTATAATATAACGTAATATCCAGTATATCATTGAAAATACCTTATAATATAGCGTAATATGCAGTGTATCATTGAAAATACCTTATAATATATCGTAATATGCAGTGTATCATTGAAAATACCTTATAATATAACGTAATATGCAGTGTATCATTGAAAATACCTTCTAATATATCGTAGTTTATCATTGAAAATACCTTATAATATAACGTAATATGCAGTGTATCATTGAAAATACCTTATATTATAACGTAATATGCAGTGTATCATTGAAAATACCTTGTAATATAACGTAATATGCAGTGTATCATTGAAAATTCCTTATAATATAACGTAATATGCAGTGTATCATTGAAAATACCTTCTAATATATCGTAGTTTATCATTGAAAAGACTTTATAATATAACGTAATATTTAGTTTATCATTGAAAATACCTTATAACATAACGTAAATTGCAGAGTATCATTGAAAATAACTTATGATATAACGTAATATGCAGTGTATCATTGAAAATACCTTATAATATAACGTAATATGCAGTGTATCATTGAAAATACCTTGTAATATAACGTAATATGCAGTGTATCATTGAAAATACCTTTTAATATATCGTAGTATATCATTGAAAATGCCTTATAATGTAACGTAATATGGAGTGTTTCAATGAAAATACCTTATAATATAACGGAATATGCAGAGTATCATTGAAAATACCTTATAATATAACGTAATATGCAGTGTATCATTGAAAATACCTTATAATATATCGTAATATGCAGTGTATCATTGAAAATACCTTATAATATTTCGTAATTTGTAGTGTATCATTGAAAATACCTTATAATATAACGTAATATGCAGTGTATCATTGAAAATACCTTATAATATAACGTTTATATGCAGTGTATCATTGAAAATACCTTATAATATAACGTAATATGCAGTGTATCATTGAAAATACCTTATAATATAACGTAATATGCAGTGTATCATTGAAAAGACCTTATAATATAACGTAATATGCAGTGTATCATTGAAAATACCTTATAATATAACGTAATATGCATTGTATCATTGAAAATACCTTATAATATAACGTAATTTGCAGTGTATCAATGAAAATACCTTATAATATAACGTAATATGCAGTGTATCATTGAAAATACCTTATAATATAACGTAATATGCAGTGTATCATTGAAAATACCTTATAATATAACGTAATATGCAGTGTATCATTGAAAATACCTTATAGTATATCGAAATATGCAGTGTATCACTGAAAATACCTTCTAATATATCGTAGTTTATCATTGAAAATACCTTATAATATAACGTAATATGCAGTATATCATTGAAAATACCTTATAATATAGCGTAATATGCAGTGTATCATTGAAAATACCTTATAATATATCGTAGTTTATCATTGAAAACGCCTTATAATGTAACGTAATATGGAGTGTTTCAATGAAAATACCTTATAATATAACGGAATATGCAGAGTATCATTGAAAATACCTTATAATATAACGTAATATGCAGTGTATCATAGAAAATACCTTATAATATATAGTAGTTTATCATTGAAAATACCTTATAATATAACGTAATATGCAGTATATCATTGAAAATACCTTATAATATAGCGTAATATGCAGTGTATCATTGAAAATACCTTATAATATATCGTAATATGCAGTGTATCATTGAAAATACCTTATAATATTTCGTAATTTGTAGTGTATCATTGAAAATACCTTATAATACAACGTAATATGCAGTGTATCATTGAAAATACCTTATATTATAACGTAATATGCAGTGTATCATTGAAAATACCTTATAATATAACGTAATATGCAGTGTATCATTGAAAATACATTATAATATAACGTAATATCCAGTATATCATTGAAAATACCTTATAATATAGCGTAATATGCAGTGTATCATTGAAAATACCTTATAATATATCGTAATATGCAGTGTATCATTGAAAATACCTTATAATATACCGTAATATGCAGTGTATCATTGAAAATACCTTCTAATATATCGTAGTTTATCATTGAAAATACCTTATAATATAACGTAATATGCAGTGTATCATTGAAAATACCTTATATTATAACGTAATATGCAGTGTATCATTGAAAATACCTTGTAATATAACGTAATATGCAGTGTATCATTGAAAATTCCTTATAATATAACGTAATATGCAGTGTATCATTGAAAATACCTTCTAATATATCGTAGTTTATCATTGAAAAGACTTTATAATATAACGTAATATTTAGTTTATCATTGAAAATACCTTATAACATAACGTAAATTGCAGAGTATCATTGAAAATAACTTATGATATAACGTAATATGCAGTGTATCATTGAAAATACCTTATAATATAGCGTAATATGCAGTGTATCATTGAAAATACCTTGTAATATAACGTAATATGCAGTGTATCATTGAAAATACCTTTTAATATATCGTAGTATATCATTGAAAATGCCTTATAATGTAACGTAATATGGAGTGTTTCAATGAAAATACCTTATAATATAACGGAATATGCAGAGTATCATTGAAAATACCTTATAATATAACGTAATATGCAGTGTATCATTGAAAATACCTTATAATATATCGTAATATGCAGTGTATCATTGAAAATACCTTATAATATTTCGTAATTTGTAGTGTATCATTGAAAATACCTTATAATATAACGTAATATGCAGTGTATCATTGAAAATACCTTATAATATAACGTTTATATGCAGTGTATCATTGAAAATACCTTATAATATAACGTAATATGCAGTGTATCATTGAAAATACCTTATAATATAACGTAATATGCATTGTATCATTGAAAAGACCTTATAATATAACGTAATATGCAGTGTATCATTGAAAATACCTTATAATATAACGTAATATGCATTGTATCATTGAAAATACCTTATAATATAACGTAATTTGCAGTGTATCAATGAAAATACCTTATAATATAACGTAATATGCAGTGTATCATTGAAAATACCTTATAATATAACGTAATATGCAGTGTATCATTGAAAATACCTTATAATATAACGTAATATGCATTGTATCATTGAAAATACCTTATAGTATATCGAAATATGCAGTGTATCACTGAAAATACCTTCTAATATATCGTAGTTTATCATTGAAAATACCTTATAATATAACGTAATATGCAGTATATCATTGAAAATACCTTATAATATAGCGTAATATGCAGTGTATCATTGAAAATACCTTATAATATATCGTAGTTTATCATTGAAAACGCCTTATAATGTAACGTAATATGGAGTGTTTCAATGAAAATACCTTATAATATAACGGAATATGCAGAGTATCATTGAAAATACCTTATAATATAACGTAATATGCAGTGTATCATAGAAAATACCTTATAATATATAGTAGTTTATCATTGAAAATACCTTATAATATAACGTAATATGCAGTATATCATTGAAAATACCTTATAATATAGCGTAATATGCAGTGTATCATTGAAAATACCTTATAATATATCGTAATATGCAGTGTATCATTGAAAATACCTTATAATATTTCGTAATTTGTAGTGTATCATTGAAAATACCTTATAATACAACGTAATATGCAGTGTATCATTGAAAATACCTTATATTATAACGTAATATGCAGTGTATCATTGAAAATACCTTATAATATAACGTAATATGCAGTGTATCATTGAAAATACATTATAATATAACGTAATATGCAGTGTATCATTGAAAATACCTTATAATATAACGGAATTTGTAGTGTATCATAGAAAATACCTTATAATATAACGAAATATGCAGTGTGTCATTGAACATACCTTATATTATGTCGTAGTTTATCATTGAAAATACCTTATAGTATAACGAAATATGCAGTGTATCACTGAAAATACCTTCTAATATATCGTAGTTTATCATTGAAAATACCTTATAATATAACGTAATAAGCAGTGTATCATTGAAAATGCCTTATAATAAATCGTAATATGCAGTGTATCATTGAAAATACCTTATAATATTTCGTAATTTGTAGTGTATCATTGGAAATACCTTATAATATAGCGTACTATGCAGTGTATCATTGAAAATACCTTATACTATAACGTAATATGCAGTGTATCATTGAAAATACCTTATGATATAACGTAATATGCAGTATATCATTGAAAATACCTTATAATATAGCGTAATATGCAGTGTATCATTGAAAATACCTTATAATATATCGTAGTTTATCATTGAAAATGCCTTATAATGTAACGTAATATGGAGTGTTTAAATGAAAATACCTTATAATATAACGTAATATGCAGTATATCGTTGAAAATACCTTATAATATAACGTAATATGCATTGTATCATTGAAAATGCCTTATAATATATCGGAATTTATAGTGTATCTTTGAAAATACCTTATAATATAACGTAATATGCAGTGTATCGTTGAAAATACCTTATAATATAACGTAATATGCAGTGTATCATTGAAAATACCTTGTAATATAACGGAATTTGTAGTGTATCATTGAAAATACCTTATAATATAACGAAATATGCAGTGTATCATTGAAAATACCTTATAATATGTCGTTGTTTATCATTGAAAATACCTTATAATATAACGTAATATGCAGTGTATCATTGAAAATACCTTATAATATATCGTAATATGCAGTGTATCATTGAAAATAACATATAATATAACGGAATTTGTAGTGTATCATTGAAAATACCTTATAATATAACGTAATATGCAGTGTATCATTGAAAATACCTTATAATATGTCGTTGTTTATCATTGAAAATACCTTATAATATATCGTAATATGCAGTGTATCATTGAAAATACCTTGTAATATAACGTAATATGCAGTGTATCATTGAAAATACCTTTTAATATATCGTAGTTTATCATTGAAAATGCCTTATAATGTAACGTAATATGGAGTGTTTCAATGAAAATACCTTATAATATAACGGAATATGCAGAGTATCATAGAAAATACCTTATAATATAACGTAATATGCAGTGTATCATTGAAAATACCTTATAATATATCGTAATAAGCAATGTATCATTGAAAATACCTTATAATATTTCGTAATTTGTAGTGTATCATTGAAAATACCTTATATTATATCGTAGTTTATCATTGAAAATACCTTATAATATAACGTAGTATGCAGTTTATCATTGAAAATACCTTATATTATAACGTAATATGCAGTGTATCATTGAAAATACCTTGTACTATAACGTAATATGCAGTGTATCATTGAAAATACCTTATAATATAACGTAATATGCAGTGTATCATTGAAAATACCTTCTAATATATCGTAGTTTATCATTGAAAAGACTTTATAATATAACGTAATATTTAGTTTATCATTGAAAATACCTTATAACATAACGTAAATTGCAGAGTATCATTGAAAATAACTTATGATATAACGTAATATGCAGTGTATCATTGATAATACCTTATAATATAGCGTAATATGCAGTGTATCATTGAAAATACCTTGTAATATAACGTAATATGCATTGTATCATTGAAAATACCTTATAATATAACGTAATTTGCAGTGTATCAATGAAAATACCTTATAATATAACGTAATATGCAGTGTATCATTGAAAATACCTTGTAATATAACGTAATATGCAGTGTATCATTGAAAATACCTTTTAATATATCGTAGTTTATCATTGTAAATGCCTTATAATGTAACGTAATATGGAGTGTTTCAATGAAAATACCTTATAATATAACGTAATATGCAGTATATCGTTGAAAATACCTTATAATATAACGTAATATGCAGTGTATCATTGAAAATACCTTATAATATAACGTAATATGCAGTGTATCATTGAAAATACCTTTTAATATATCGTAGTTTATCATTGAAAATGCCTTATAATGTAACGTAATATGGAGTGTTTCAATGAAAATACCTTATAATATAACGGAATATGCAGAGTATCATAGAAAATACCTTATAATATAACGTAATATGCAGTGTATCATTGAAAATACCTTATAATATATCGTAATAAGCAATGTATCATTGAAAATACCTTATAATATTTCGTAATTTGTAGTGTATCATTGAAAATACCTTATATTATAACGTAATATGCAGTGTATCATTGAAAATACCTTGTAATATAACGTAATATGCAGTGTATTATTGAAAATACCTTTTAATATATCGTAGTTTATCATTGAAAATGCCTTATAATGTAACGTAATATGGAGTGTTTCAATGAAAATACCTTATAATATAACGGAATATGCAGAGTATCATAGAAAATACCTTATAATATAACGTAATATGCAGTGTATCATTGAAAATACCTTATAATATATCGTAATATGCAATGTATCATTGAAAATACCTTATAATATTTCGTAATTTGTAGTGTATCATTGAAAATACCTTATATTATAACGTAATATGCAGTGTATCATTGAAAATACCTTGTAATATAACGTAATATGCAGTGTATTATTGAAAATACCTTTTAATATATCGTAGTTTATCATTGAAAATGCCTTATAATGTAACGTAATATGGAGTGTTTCAATGAAAATACCTTATAATATAACGGAATATGCAGAGTATCATTGAAAATACCTTATAATATAACGTAATATACAGTGTATCATTGAAAATACCTTATAATATAGCGTAATATGCAGTGTATCATTGAAAATACCTTATAATATATCGTAATATGCAGTGTATCATTGAAAATACCTTATAATATAACGTAATATGCAGTGTATCATTGAAAATACCTTCTAATATATCGTAGTTTATCATTGAAAATACCTTATAATATTTCGTAATTTGTAGTGTATCATTGAAAATACCTTATAATATAACGTAATATGCAGTGTATCATTGAAAATACCTTGTAATATAACGTAATATGCAGTGTATTATTGAAAATACCTTTTAATATATCGTAGTTTATCATTGAAAATGCCTTATAATGTAACGTAATATGGAGTGTTTCAATGAAAATACCTTATAATATAACGGAATATGCAGAGTATCATAGAAAATACCTTATAATATAACGTAATATGCAGTGTATCATTGAAAATACCTTATAATATATCGTAATATGCAATGTATCATTGAAAATACCTTATAATATGTGTATCATTGAAAATACCTTATATTATAACGTAATATGCAGTGTATCATTGAAAATACCTTCTAATATATCGTAGTTTATCATTGAAAATACCTTATAATATAACGTAATATGCAGTGTATCATTGAAAATATCTTATAATATAACGTAATATACAGTGTATCAATGAAAATACCATACAATATAGCGTAACATGCAGTGTATCATTGAAAATACCTTATAATATAGCGTAATATCCAGTGTATCATTGAAAATACCTTATAATACAACGTAATATGCAGTGTATCATTGAAAATACATTATAATATAACGTAATATGCAGTGTATCATTGAAAATACCATGTAATATAACGTAATATGCAGTGTCTCATTGAAAATACCTTATAATATAACGTAATATGCAGTGTATCATTGAAAATACCATGTAATATAACGTAATATGCAGTGTATTATTGAAAATACCTTTTAATATATCGTAGTTTATCATTGAAAATGCCTTATAATGTAACGTAATATGGAGTGTTTCAATGAAAATACCTTATAATATAACGGAATATGCAGAGTATCATTGAAAATACCTTATAATATAACGTAATATACAGTGTATCATTGAAAATACCTTATAATATAGCGTAATATGCAGTGTATCATTGAAAATACCTTATAATATATCGTAATATGCAGTGTATCATTGAAAATACCTTATAATATAACGTAATATGCAGTGTATCATTGAAAATACCTTATAATATAACGTAATATGCAGTGTATCATTGAAAATACCTTATAATATAACGTAATATGCAGTGTATCATTGAAAATACCTTATAATATAACGTAATATGCAGTGTATCATTGAAAATACCTTATAATATAACGTAATATGCAGTGTACCAATGAAAATACCATGTAATATAACGTAATATGCAGTGTATCATTGAAAATACCTTATTACATATCGTAATATGCAGTGTATCATTGAAAATACCTTATAATATTTCGTAATTTGTAGTGTATCATTGAAAATACCTTATATTATAACGTAATATGCAGTGTATCATTGAAAATACCTTGTAATATAACGTAATATGCAGTGTATTATTGAAAATACCTTTTAATATATCGTAGTTTATCATTGAAAATGCCTTATAATGTAACGTAATATGGAGTGTTTCAATGAAAATACCTTATAATATAACGGAATATGCAGAGTATCATAGAAAATACCTTATAATATAACGTAGTATGCAGTTTATCATTGAAAATACCTTATATTATAACGTAATATGCAGTGTATCATTGAAAATACCTTGTACTATAACGTAATATGCAGTGTATCATTGAAAATACCTTATAATATAACGTAATATGCAGTGTATCATTGAAAATACCTTCTAATATATCGTAGTTTATCATTGAAAAGACTTTATAATATAACGTAATATTTAGTTTATCATTGAAAATACCTTATAACATAACGTAAATTGCAGAGTATCATTGAAAATAACTTATGATATAACGTAATATGCAGTGTATCATTGATAATACCTTATAATATAGCGTAATATGCAGTGTATCATTGAAAATACCTTGTAATATAACGTAATATGCATTGTATCATTGAAAATACCTTATAATATAACGTAATTTGCAGTGTATCAATGAAAATACCTTATAATATAACGTAATATGCAGTGTATCATTGAAAATACCTTGTAATATAACGTAATATGCAGTGTATCATTGAAAATACCTTTTAATATATCGTAGTTTATCATTGTAAATGCCTTATAATGTAACGTAATATGGAGTGTTTCAATGAAAATACCTTATAATATAACGTAATATGCAGTATATCGTTGAAAATACCTTATAATATAACGTAATATGCAGTGTATCATTGAAAATACCTTATAATATAACGTAATATGCAGTGTATCATTGAAAATACCTTTTAATATATCGTAGTTTATCATTGAAAATGCCTTATAATGTAACGTAATATGGAGTGTTTCAATGAAAATACCTTATAATATAACGGAATATGCAGAGTATCATAGAAAATACCTTATAATATAACGTAATATGCAGTGTATCATTGAAAATACCTTATAATATATCGTAATAAGCAATGTATCATTGAAAATACCTTATAATATTTCGTAATTTGTAGTGTATCATTGAAAATACCTTATATTATAACGTAATATGCAGTGTATCATTGAAAATACCTTGTAATATAACGTAATATGCAGTGTATTATTGAAAATACCTTTTAATATATCGTAGTTTATCATTGAAAATGCCTTATAATGTAACGTAATATGGAGTGTTTCAATGAAAATACCTTATAATATAACGGAATATGCAGAGTATCATAGAAAATACCTTATAATATAACGTAATATGCAGTGTATCATTGAAAATACCTTATAATATATCGTAATATGCAATGTATCATTGAAAATACCTTATAATATTTCGTAATTTGTAGTGTATCATTGAAAATACCTTATATTATAACGTAATATGCAGTGTATCATTGAAAATACCTTGTAATATAACGTAATATGCAGTGTATTATTGAAAATACCTTTTAATATATCGTAGTTTATCATTGAAAATGCCTTATAATGTAACGTAATATGGAGTGCTTCAATGAAAATACCTTATAATATAACGGAATATGCAGAGTATCATTGAAAATACCTTATAATATAACGTAATATACAGTGTATCATTGAAAATACCTTATAATATAGCGTAATATGCAGTGTATCATTGAAAATACCTTATAATATATCGTAATATGCAGTGTATCATTGAAAATACCTTATAATATAACGTAATATGCAGTGTATCATTGAAAATACCTTCTAATATATCGTAGTTTATCATTGAAAATACCTTATAATATTTCGTAATTTGTAGTGTATCATTGAAAATACCTTATATTATAACGTAATATGCAGTGTATCATTGAAAATACCTTATAATATAACGTAATATGCAGTGTATTATTGAAAATACCTTTTAATATATCGTAGTTTATCATTGAAAATGCCTTATAATGTAACGTAATATGGAGTGTTTCAATGAAAATACCTTATAATATAACGGAATATGCAGAGTATCATAGAAAATACCTTATAATATAACGTAATATGCAGTGTATCATTGAAAATACCTTATAATATATCGTAATATGCAATGTATCATTGAAAATACCTTATAATATTTCGTAATTTGTAGTGTATCATTGAAAATACCTTATATTATAACGTAATATGCAGTGTATCATTGAAAATACCTTCTAATATATCGTAGTTTATCATTGAAAATACCTTATAATATAACGTAATATGCAGTGTATCATTGAAAATATCTTATAATATAACGTAATATACAGTGTATCAATGAAAATACCATACAATATAGCGTAACATGCAGTGTATCATTGAAAATACCTTATAATATAGCGTAATATCCAGTGTATCATTGAAAATACCTTATAATACAACGTAATATGCAGTGTATCATTGAAAATACATTATAATATAACGTAATATGCAGTGTATCATTGAAAATACCATGTAATATAACGTAATATGCAGTGTATCATTGAAAATACCTTATAATATAACGTAATATGCAGTGTATCATTGAAAATACCATGTAATATAACGTAATATGCAGTGTATTATTGAAAATACCTTTTAATATATCGTAGTTTATCATTGAAAATGCCTTATAATGTAACGTAATATGGAGTGTTTCAATGAAAATACCTTATAATATAACGGAATATGCAGAGTATCATTGAAAATACCTTATAATATAACGTAATATACAGTGTATCATTGAAAATACCTTATAATATAGCGTAATATGCAGTGTATCATTGAAAATACCTTATAATATATCGTAATATGCAGTGTATCATTGAAAATACCTTATAATATAACGTAATATGCAGTGTATCATTGAAAATACCTTATAATATAACGTAATATGCAGTGTATCATTGAAAATACCTTATAATATAACGTAATATGCAGTGTATCATTGAAAATACCTTATAATATAACGTAATATGCAGTGTACCAATGAAAATACCATGTAATATAACGTAATATGCAGTGTATCATTGAAAATACCTTATTACATATCGTAATATGCAGTGTATCATTGAAAATACCTTATAATATAACGTAATATGCAGTGTAACATTGAAAATACCTTATAACATATCCTAATATGCAGTGTATCATTGATAATACCTTATAATATAACGTAATATGCAGTGTATCATTGAAAATACTTTATAACATATCCTAATATGCAGTGTATCATTGAAAATACCTTATAATATATCGTAGTTTATCATTGAAAATACCTTATAATATAACGTAATATGCAGTGTATCACTGAAAATACCTTATAATATAACGTAATATGCAGTGTGTCATTGAAAATACCTTATATCATATCGTAATATGCAGTGTATCATTGAAAATACCTTATAATATAGCGTAATATCCAGTGTATCATTGAAAATACCTTATAATATAACGTAATATGCAGTGTATCATTGAAAAAACATTATAATATAACGTAATATGCAGTGTATCATTGAAAATACATTATAATATAACGTAATATGCAGTGTATCATTGAAAATACCTTGTAATATAACGTAATATGCAGTGTATCATTGAAAATACCTTATAATATAACGTAATATGCAGTGTACCAATGAAAATACCATGTAATATAACGTAATATGCAGTGTATCATTGAAAATACCTTATAATATAACGTAATATGCAGTGTATCATTGAAAATACCTTATAATATAACGTAATATGCAGTGTAACATTGAAAATACCTTATAACATATCCTAATATGCAGTGTATCATTGATAATACCTTATAATATAACGTAATATGCAGTGTATCATTGAAAATACTTTATAACATATCCTAATATGCAGTGTATCATTGAAAATACCTTATAATATAACGTAATATGCAGTGTATCATTGAAAATACCTTATAATATATCGTAATATGCAGTGTATCATTGAAAATAACATATAATATAACGGAATTTGTAGTGTATCATTGAAAATACCTTATAATATAACGAAATATGCAGTGTATCATTGAAAATACCTTATAATATGTCGTTGTTTATCATTGAAAATACCTTATAATATATCGTAATATGCAGTGTATCATTGAAAATACCTTGTAATATAACGTAATATGCAGTGTATCTTTGAAAATACCTTTTAATATATCGTAGTTTATCATTGAAAATGCCTTATAATGTAACGTAATATGGAGTGTTTCAATGAAAATACCTTATAATATAACGGAATATGCAGAGTATCATAGAAAATACCTTATAATATAACGTAATATGCAGTGTATCATTGAAAATACCTTATAATATATCGTAATAAGCAATGTATCATTGAAAATACCTTATAATATTTCGTAATTTGTAGTGTATCATTGAAAATACCTTATATTATATCGTAGTTTATCATTGAAAATACCTTATAATATAACGTAGTATGCAGTTTATCATTGAAAATACCTTATATTATAACGTAATATGCAGTGTATCATTGAAAATACCTTGTACTATAACGTAATATGCAGTGTATCATTGAAAATACCTTATAATATAACGTAATATGCAGTGTATCATTGAAAATACCTTCTAATATATCGTAGTTTATCATTGAAAAGACTTTATAATATAACGTAATATTTAGTTTATCATTGAAAATACCTTATAACATAACGTAAATTGCAGAGTATCATTGAAAATAACTTATGATATAACGTAATATGCAGTGTATCATTGATAATACCTTATAATATAGCGTAATATGCAGTGTATCATTGAAAATACCTTGTAATATAACGTAATATGCATTGTATCATTGAAAATACCTTATAATATAACGTAATTTGCAGTGTATCAATGAAAATACCTTATAATATAACGTAATATGCAGTGTATCATTGAAAATACCTTATAATATAACGTAATATGCAGTGTATCATTGAAAATACCTTTTAATATATCGTAGTTTATCATTGTAAATGCCTTATAATGTAACGTAATATGGAGTGTTTCAATGAAAATACCTTATAATATAACGTAATATGCAGTATATCGTTGAAAATACCTTATAATATAACGTAATATGCAGTGTATCATTGAAAATACCTTATAATATAACGTAATATGCAGTGTATCATTGAAAATACCTTTTAATATATCGTAGTTTATCATTGAAAATGCCTTATAATGTAACGTAATATGGAGTGTTTCAATGAAAATACCTTATAATATAACGGAATATGCAGAGTATCATAGAAAATACCTTATAATATAACGTAATATGCAGTGTATCATTGAAAATACCTTATAATATATCGTAATAAGCAATGTATCATTGAAAATACCTTATAATATTTCGTAATTTGTAGTGTATCATTGAAAATACCTTATATTATAACGTAATATGCAGTGTATCATTGAAAATACCTTGTAATATAACGTAATATGCAGTGTATTATTGAAAATACCTTTTAATATATCGTAGTTTATCATTGAAAATGCCTTATAATGTAACGTAATATGGAGTGTTTCAATGAAAATACCTTATAATATAACGGAATATGCAGAGTATCATAGAAAATACCTTATAATATAACGTAATATGCAGTGTATCATTGAAAATACCTTATAATATATCGTAATATGCAATGTATCATTGAAAATACCTTATAATATTTCGTAATTTGTAGTGTATCATTGAAAATACCTTATATTATAACGTAATATGCAGTGTATCATTGAAAATACCTTGTAATATAACGTAATATGCAGTGTATTATTGAAAATACCTTTTAATATATCGTAGTTTATCATTGAAAATGCCTTATAATGTAACGTAATATGGAGTGTTTCAATGAAAATACCTTATAATATAACGGAATATGCAGAGTATCATTGAAAATACCTTATAATATAACGTAATATACAGTGTATCATTGAAAATACCTTATAATATAGCGTAATATGCAGTGTATCATTGAAAATACCTTATAATATATCGTAATATGCAGTGTATCATTGAAAATACCTTATAATATAACGTAATATGCAGTGTATCATTGAAAATACCTTCTAATATATCGTAGTTTATCATTGAAAATACCTTATAATATTTCGTAATTTGTAGTGTATCATTGAAAATACCTTATATTATAACGTAATATGCAGTGTATCATTGAAAATACCTTGTAATATAACGTAATATGCAGTGTATTATTGAAAATACCTTTTAATATATCGTAGTTTATCATTGAAAATGCCTTATAATGTAACGTAATATGGAGTGTTTCAATGAAAATACCTTATAATATAACGGAATATGCAGAGTATCATAGAAAATACCTTATAATATAACGTAATATGCAGTGTATCATTGAAAATACCTTATAATATATCGTAATATGCAATGTATCATTGAAAATACCTTATAATATTTCGTAATTTGTAGTGTATCATTGAAAATACCTTATATTATAACGTAATATGCAGTGTATCATTGAAAATACCTTCTAATATATCGTAGTTTATCATTGAAAATACCTTATAATATAACGTAATATGCAGTGTATCATTGAAAATATCTTATAATATAACGTAATATACAGTGTATCAATGAAAATACCATACAATATAGCGTAACATGCAGTGTATCATTGAAAATACCTTATAATATAGCGTAATATCCAGTGTATCATTGAAAATACCTTATAATACAACGTAATATGCAGTGTATCATTGAAAATACATTATAATATAACGTAATATGCAGTGTATCATTGAAAATACCATGTAATATAACGTAATATGCAGTGTCTCATTGAAAATACCTTATAATATAACGTAATATGCAGTGTATCATTGAAAATACCATGTAATATAACGTAATATGCAGTGTATTATTGAAAATACCTTTTAATATATCGTAGTTTATCATTGAAAATGCCTTATAATGTAACGTAATATGGAGTGTTTCAATGAAAATACCTTATAATATAACGGAATATGCAGAGTATCATTGAAAATACCTTATAATATAACGTAATATACAGTGTATCATTGAAAATACCTTATAATATAGCGTAATATGCAGTGTATCATTGAAAATACCTTATAATATATCGTAATATGCAGTGTATCATTGAAAATACCTTATAATATAACGTAATATGCAGTGTATCATTGAAAATACCTTATAATATAACGTAATATGCAGTGTATCATTGAAAATACCTTATAATATAACGTAATATGCAGTGTATCATTGAAAATACCTTATAATATAACGTAATATGCAGTGTATCATTGAAAATACCTTATAATATAACGTAATATGCAGTGTACCAATGAAAATACCATGTAATATAACGTAATATGCAGTGTATCATTGAAAATACCTTATTACATATCGTAATATGCAGTGTATCATTGAAAATACCTTATAATATAACGTAATATGCAGTGTAACATTGAAAATACCTTATAACATATCCTAATATGCAGTGTATCATTGATAATACCTTATAATATAACGTAATATGCAGTGTATCATTGAAAATACTTTATAACATATCCTAATATGCAGTGTATCATTGAAAATACCTTATAATATATCGTAGTTTATCATTGAAAATACCTTATAATATAACGTAATATGCAGTGTATCACTGAAAATACCTTATAATATAACGTAATATGCAGTGTGTCATTGAAAATACCTTATATCATATCGTAATATGCAGTGTATCATTGAAAATACCTTATAATATAGCGTAATATCCAGTGTATCATTGAAAATACCTTATAATATAACGTAATATGCAGTGTATCATTGAAAAAACATTATAATATAACGTAATATGCAGTGTATCATTGAAAATACATTATAATATAACGTAATATGCAGTGTATCATTGAAAATACCTTGTAATATAACGTAATATGCAGTGTATCATTGAAAATACCTTATAATATAACGTAATATGCAGTGTACCAATGAAAATACCATGTAATATAACGTAATATGCAGTGTATCATTGAAAATACCTTATTACATAGCGTAATATGCAGTGTATCATTGAAAGTACCTTATAATATAACGTAATATGCAGTGTAACATTGAAAATACCTTATAACATATCCTAATATGCAGTGTATCATTGATAATACCTTATAATATAACGTAATATGCAGTGTATCATTGAAAATACTTTATAACATATCCTAATATGCAGTGTATCATTGAAAATACCTTATATTATAACGTAATATGCAGTGTATCATTGAAAATACCTTGTAATATAACGTAATATGCAGTGTATCATTGAAAATACCTTATAATATAGCGTAATATGCAGTGTATCATTGAAAATACCTTGTAATATAACGTAATATGCAGTGTATCATTGAAAATACCTTTTAATATATCGTAGTTTATCATTGAAAATGCCTTATAATGTAACGTAATATGGAGTGTTTCAATGAAAATACCTTATAATATAACGGAATATGCAGAGTATCATTGAAAATACCTTATAATATAACGTAATATGCAGTGTATCATTGAAAATACCTTATAATATATCGTAATATGCAGTGTATCATTGAACAGACCTTATAATATAACGTAATATGCAGTGTATCATTCAAAATACCTTATAATATAACGTAATATGCAGTGTATCATTGAAAATACCTTATAATATAACGTTTATATGTAGTGTATCATTGAAAATACCTTATAATATAACGTAATATGCAGTGTATCATTGAAAATACCTTATAATATAACGTAATATGCATTGTATCATTGAAAAGACCTTATAATATAACGTAATATGCAGTGTATCATTGAAAATACCTTATAATATAACGTAATATGCATTGTATCATTGAAAATACCTTATAATATAACGTAATATGCAGTGTATCATTGAAAATACCTTATAATATAACGTAATATGCATTGTATCATTGAAAATACCTTATAATATAACGTAATTTGCAGTGTATCAATGAAAATACCTTATAATATAACGTGATATGCAATGTATCATTGAAAATAGCTTATAATATAACGTAATTTGTAGTGTATCATTGAAAATACCTTATAATATAACGTAATATGCAGTATATCATTGAAAATACCTTATAATATAGCGTAATATGCAGTGTATCATTGAAAATACCTTATAATATATCGTAATATGCAGTGTATCATTGAAAATACCTTATAATATAACGTAATATGCAGTGTATCATTGAAAATACCTTCTAATATATCGTAGTTTATCATTGAAAATACCTTATAATATAACGTAATATGCAGTGTATCATTGAAAATACCTTATAATATAACGTAATATGCATTGTATCATTGAAAATACCTTATAATATAACGTAATATGCAGTGTATCATTGAAAATACCTTATAATATAACGTAATATGCATTGTATCATTGAAAATACCTTATAATATAACGTAATTTGCAGTGTATCAATGAAAATACCTTATAATATAACGTGATATGCAATGTATCATTGAAAATAGCTTATAATATAACGTAATTTGTAGTGTATCATTGAAAATACCTTATAATATAACGTAATATGCAGTATATCATTGAAAATACCTTATAATATAGCGTAATATGCAGTGTATCATTGAAAATACCTTATAATATATCGTAATATGCAGTGTATCATTGAAAATACCTTATAATATAACGTAATATGCAGTGTATCATTGAAAATACCTTCTAATATATCGTAGTTTATCATTGAAAATACCTTATAATATAACGTAATATGCAGTGTATCATTGAAAATACCTTATATTATAACGTAATATGCAGTGTATCATTGAAAATACCTTGTAATATAACGTAATATGCAGTGTATCATTGAAAATTCCTTATAATATAACGTAATATGCAGTGTATCATTGAAAATACCTTCTAATATATCGTAGTTTATCATTGAAAAGACTTTATAATATAACGTAATATTTAGTTTATCATTGAAAATACCTTATAACATAACGTAAATTGCAGAGTATCATTGAAAATAACTTATGATATAACGTAATATGCAGTGTATCATTGAAAATACCTTATAATATAGCGTAATATGCAGTGTATCATTGAAAATACCTTGTAATATAACGTAATATGCAGTGTATCATTGAAAATACCTTTTAATATATCGTAGTATATCATTGAAAATGCCTTATAATGTAACGTAATATGGAGTGTTTCAATGAAAATACCTTATAATATAACGGAATATGCAGAGTATCATTGAAAATACCTTATAATATAACGTAATATGCAGTGTATCATTGAAAATACCTTATAATATATCGTAATATGCAGTGTATCATTGAAAATACCTTATAATATTTCGTAATTTGTAGTGTATCATTGAAAATACCTTATAATATAACGTAATATGCAGTGTATCATTGAAAATACCTTATAATATAACGTTTATATGCAGTGTATCATTGAAAATACCTTATAATATAACGTAATATGCAGTGTATCATTGAAAATACCTTATAATATAACGTAATATGCATTGTATCATTGAAAAGACCTTATAATATAACGTAATATGCAGTGTATCATTGAAAATACCTTATAATATAACGTAATATGCATTGTATCATTGAAAATACCTTATAATATAACGTAATTTGCAGTGTATCAATGAAAATACCTTATAATATAACGTAATATGCAGTGTATCATTGAAAATACCTTATAATATAACGTAATATGCAGTGTATCATTGAAAATACCTTATAATATAACGTAATATGCATTGTATCATTGAAAATACCTTATAGTATATCGAAATATGCAGTGTATCACTGAAAATACCTTCTAATATATCGTAGTTTATCATTGAAAATACCTTATAATATAACGTAATATGCAGTATATCATTGAAAATACCTTATAATATAGCGTAATATGCAGTGTATCATTGAAAATACCTTATAATATATCGTAGTTTATCATTGAAAACGCCTTATAATGTAACGTAATATGGAGTGTTTCAATGAAAATACCTTATAATATAACGGAATATGCAGAGTATCATTGAAAATACCTTATAATATAACGTAATATGCAGTGTATCATAGAAAATACCTTATAATATATAGTAGTTTATCATTGAAAATACCTTATAATATAACGTAATATGCAGTATATCATTGAAATTACCTTATAATATAGCGTAATATGCAGTGTATCATTGAAAATACCTTATAATATATCGTAATATGCAGTGTATCATTGAAAATACCTTATAATATTTCGTAATTTGTAGTGTATCATTGAAAATACCTTATAATACAACGTAATATGCAGTGTATCATTGAAAATACCTTATATTATAACGTAATATGCAGTGTATCATTGAAAATACCTTATAATATAACGTAATATGCAGTGTATCATTGAAAATACATTATAATATAACGTAATATGCAGTGTATCATTGAAAATACCTTATAATATAACGGAATTTGTAGTGTATCATAGAAAATACCTTATAATATAACGAAATATGCAGTGTGTCATTGAACATACCTTATATTATGTCGTAGTTTATCATTGAAAATACCTTATAGTATAACGAAATATGCAGTGTATCACTGAAAATACCTTCTAATATATCGTAGTTTATCATTGAAAATACCTTATAATATAACGTAATAAGCAGTGTATCATTGAAAATGCCTTATAATAAATCGTACTATGCAGTGTATCATTGAAAATACCTTATAATATTTCGTAATTTGTAGTGTATCATTGGAAATACCTTATAATATAGCGTACTATGCAGTGTATCATTGAAAATACCTTATAATATAACGTAATATGCAGTGTATCATTGAAAATACCTTATAATATAACGTAATATGCAGTATATCATTGAAAATACCTTATAATATAGCGTAATATGCAGTGTATCATTGAAAATACCTTATAATATATCGTAGTTTATCATTGAAAACGCCTTATAATGTAACGTAATATGGAGTGTTTAAATGAAAATACCTTATAATATAACGTAATATGCAGTATATCGTTGAAAATACCTTATAATATAACGTAATATGCATTGTATCATTGAAAATGCCTTATAATATATCGGAATTTATAGTGTATCTTTGAAAATACCTTATAATATAACGTAATATGCAGTGTATCGTTGAAAATACCTTATAATATAACGTAATATGCAGTGTATCATTGAAAATACCTTGTAATATAACGGAATTTGTAGTGTATCATTGAAAATACCTTATAATATAACGAAATATGCAGTGTATCATTGAAAATACCTTATAATATGTCGTTGTTTATCATTGAAAATACCTTATAATATAACGTAATATGCAGTGTATCATTGAAAATACCTTATAATATATCGTAATATGCAGTGTATCATTGAAAATAACATATAATATAACGGAATTTGTAGTGTATCATTGAAAATACCTTATAATATAACGAAATATGCAGTGTATCATTGAAAATACCTTATAATATGTCGTTGTTTATCATTGAAAATACCTTATAATATATCGTAATATGCAGTGTATCATTGAAAATACCTTGTAATATAACGTAATATGCAGTGTATCATTGAAAATACCTTTTAATATATCGTAGTTTATCATTGAAAATGCCTTATAATGTAACGTAATATGGAGTGTTTCAATGAAAATACCTTATAATATAACGGAATATGCAGAGTATCATAGAAAATACCTTATAATATAACGTAATATGCAGTGTATCATTGAAAATACCTTATAATATATCGTAATAAGCAATGTATCATTGAAAATACCTTATAATATTTCGTAATTTGTAGTGTATCATTGAAAATACCTTATATTATAACGTAATATGCAGTGTATCATTGAAAATACCTTGTAATATAACGTAATATGCAGTGTATTATTGAAAATACCTTTTAATATATCGTAGTTTATCATTGAAAATGCCTTATAATGTAACGTAATATGGAGTGTTTCAATGAAAATACCTTATAATATAACGGAATATGCAGAGTATCATAGAAAATACCTTATAATATAACGTAATATGCAGTGTATCATTGAAAATACCTTATAATATATCGTAATATGCAATGTATCATTGAAAATACCTTATAATATTTCGTAATTTGTAGTGTATCATTGAAAATACCTTATATTATAACGTAATATGCAGTGTATCATTGAAAATACCTTGTAATATAACGTAATATGCAGTGTATTATTGAAAATACCTTTAAATATATCGTAGTTTATCATTGAAAATGCCTTATAATGTAACGTAATATGGAGTGTTTCAATGAAAATACCTTATAATATAACGGAATATGCAGAGTATCATTGAAAATACCTTATAATATAACGTAATATACAGTGTATCATTGAAAATACCTTATAATATAGCGTAATATGCAGTGTATCATTGAAAATACCTTATAATATATCGTAATATGCAGTGTATCATTGAAAATACCTTATAATATAACGTAATATGCAGTGTATCATTGAAAATACCTTCTAATATATCGTAGTTTATCATTGAAAATACCTTGTAATATAACGTAGTATGCAGTTTATCATTGAAAATACCTTATATTATAACGTAATATGCAGTGTATCATTGAAAATACCTTGTACTATAACGTAATATGCAGTGTATCATTGAAAATACCTTGTAATATAACGTAATATGCAGTGTATTATTGAAAATACCTTTTAATATATCGTAGTTTATCATTGAAAATGCCTTATAATGTAACGTAATATGGAGTGTTTCAATGAAAATACCTTATAATATAACGGAATATGCAGAGTATCATAGAAAATACCTTATAATATAACGTAATATGCAGTGTATCATTGAAAATACCTTATAATATATCGTAATATGCAATGTATCATTTAAAATACCTTATAATATTTCGTAATTTGTAGTGTATCATTGAAAATACCTTATATTATAACGTAATATGCAGTGTATCATTGAAAATACCTTGTAATATAACGTAATATGCAGTGTATTATTGAAAATACCTTTAAATATATCGTAGTTTATCATTGAAAATGCCTTATAATGTAACGTAATATGGAGTGTTTCAATGAAAATACCTTATAATATAACGGAATATGCAGAGTATCATTGAAAATACCTTATAATATAACGTAATATACAGTGTATCATTGAAAATACCTTATAATATAGCGTAATATGCAGTGTATCATTGAAAATACCTTATAATATATCGTAATATGCAGTGTATCATTGAAAATACCTTATAATATAACGTAATATGCAGTGTATCATTGAAAATACCTTCTAATATATCGTAGTTTATCATTGAAAATACCTTATAATATAACGTAGTATGCAGTTTATCATTGAAAATACCTTATATTATAACGTAATATGCAGTGTATCATTGAAAATACCTTGTACTATAACGTAATATGCAGTGTATCATTGAGAATACCTTATAATATAACGTAATATGCAGTGTATCATTGAAAATACCTTTTAATATATCGTAGTATATCATTGAAAATGCCTTATAATGTAACGTAATATGGAGTGTTTCAATGAAAATACCTTATAATATAACGGAATATGCAGAGTATCATTGAAAATACCTTATAATATAACGTAATATGCAGTGTATCATTGAAAATACCTTATAATATATCGTAATATGCAGTGTATCATTGAAAATACCTTATAATATTTCGTAATTTGTAGTGTATCATTGAAAATACCTTATAATATAACGTAATATGCAGTGTATCATTGAAAATACCTTATAATATAACGTTTATATGCAGTGTATCATTGAAAATACCTTATAATATAACGTAATATGCAGTGTATCATTGAAAATACCTTATAATATAACGTAATATGCATTGTATCATTGAAAAGACCTTATAATATAACGTAATATGCAGTGTATCATTGAAAATACCTTATAATATAACGTAATATGCAGTGTATCATTGAAAATACCTTATAATATAACGTAATTTGCAGTGTATCATTGAAAATACCTTATAATATATCGTAGTTTATCATTGAAAATGCCTTATAATGTAACGTAATATGGAGTGTTTCAATGAAAATACATTATAATATAACGGAATATGCAGAGTATCATAGAAAATACCTTATAATATAACGTAATATGCAGTGTATCATTGAAAATACCTTATAATATATCGTAATAAGCAATGTATCATTGAAAATACCTTATAATATTTCGTAATTTGTAGTGTATCATTGAAAATACCTTATATTATAACGTAATATGCAGTGTATCATTGAAAATACCTTGTAATATAACGTAATATGCAGTGTATTATTGAAAATACCTTTTAATATATCGTAGTTTATCATTGAAAATGCCTTATAATGTAACGTAATATGGAGTGTTTCAATGAAAATACCTTATAATATAACGGAATATGCAGAGTATCATAGAAAATACCTTATAATATAACGTAATATGCAGTGTATCATTGAAAATACCTTATAATATATCGTAATATGCAATGTATCATTGAAAATACCTTATAATATTTCGTAATTTGTAGTGTATCATTGAAAATACCTTATATTATAACGTAATATGCAGTGTATCATTGAAAATACCTTGTAATATAACGTAATATGCAGTGTATTATTGAAAAAACCTTTAAATATATCGTAGTTTATCATTGAAAATGCCTTATAATGTAACGTAATATGGAGTGTTTCAATGAAAATACCTTATAATATAACGGAATATGCAGAGTATCATTGAAAATACCTTATAATATAACGTAATATACAGTGTATCATTGAAAATACCTTATAATATAGCGTAATATGCAGTGTATCATTGAAAATACCTTATAATATATCGTAATATGCAGTGTATCATTGAAAATACCTTATAATATAACGTAATATGCAGTGTATCATTGAAAATACCTTCTAATATATCGTAGTTTATCATTGAAAATACCTTGTAATATAACGTAGTATGCAGTTTATCATTGAAAATACCTTATATTATAACGTAATATGCAGTGTATCATTGAAAATACCTTGTACTATAACGTAATATGCAGTGTATCATTGAAAATACCTTGTAATATAACGTAATATGCAGTGTATTATTGAAAATACCTTTTAATATATCGTAGTTTATCATTGAAAATGCCTTATAATGTAACGTAATATGGAGTGTTTCAATGAAAATACCTTATAATATAACGGAATATGCAGAGTATCATTGAAAATACCTTATAATATAACGTAATATACAGTGTATCATTGAAAATACCTTATAATATAGCGTAATATGCAGTGTATCATTGAAAATACCTTATAATATATCGTAATATGCAGTGTATCATTGAAAATACCTTATAATATAACGTAATATGCAGTGTATCATTGAAAATACCTTCTAATATATCGTAGTTTATCATTGAAAATACCTTATAATATAACGTAGTATGCAGTTTATCATTGAAAATACCTTATATTATAACGTAATATGCAGTGTATCATTGAAAATACCTTGTACTATAACGTAATATGCAGTGTATCATTGAAAATACCTTATAATATAACGTAATATGCAGTGTATCATTGAAAATACCTTTTAATATATCGTAGTATATCATTGAAAATGCCTTATAATGTAACGTAATATGGAGTGTTTCAATGAAAATACCTTATAATATAACGGAATATGCAGAGTATCATTGAAAATACCTTATAATATAACGTAATATGCAGTGTATCATTGAAAATACCTTATAATATATCGTAATATGCAGTGTATCATTGAAAATACCTTATAATATTTCGTAATTTGTAGTGTATCATTGAAAATACCTTATAATATAACGTAATATGCAGTGTATCATTGAAAATACCTTATAATATAACGTTTATATGCAGTGTATCATTGAAAATACCTTATAATATAACGTAATATGCAGTGTATCATTGAAAATACCTTATAATATAACGTAATATGCATTGTATCATTGAAAAGACCTTATAATATAACGTAATATGCAGTGTATCATTGAAAATACCTTATAATATAACGTAATATGCATTGTATCATTGAAAATACCTTATAATATAACGTAATTTGCAGTGTATCATTGAAAATACCTTATAATATATCGTAGTTTATCATTGAAAATGCCTTATAATGTAACGTAATATGGAGTGTTTCAATGAAAATACATTATAATATAACGGAATATGCAGAGTATCATAGAAAATACCTTATAATATAACGTAATATGCAGTGTATCATTGAAAATACCTTATAATATATCGTAATAAGCAATGTATCATTGAAAATACCTTATAATATTTCGTAATTTGTAGTGTATCATTGAAAATACCTTATATTATAACGTAATATGCAGTGTATCATTGAAAATACCTTGTAATATAACGTAATATGCAGTGTATTATTGAAAATACCTTTTAATATATCGTAGTTTATCATTGAAAATGCCTTATAATGTAACGTAATATGGAGTGTTTCAATGAAAATACCTTATAATATAACGGAATATGCAGAGTATCATAGAAAATACCTTATAATATAACGTAATATGCAGTGTATCATTGAAAATACCTTATAATATATCGTAATATGCAATGTATCATTGAAAATACCTTATAATATTTCGTAATTTGTAGTGTATCATTGAAAATACCTTATATTATAACGTAATATGCAGTGTATCATTGAAAATACCTTGTAATATAACGTAATATGCAGTGTATTATTGAAAAAACCTTTAAATATATCGTAGTTTATCATTGAAAATGCCTTATAATGTAACGTAATATGGAGTGTTTCAATGAAAATACCTTATAATATAACGGAATATGCAGAGTATCATTGAAAATACCTTATAATATAACGTAATATACAGTGTATCATTGAAAATACCTTATAATATAGCGTAATATGCAGTGTATCATTGAAAATACCTTATAATATATCGTAATATGCAGTGTATCATTGAAAATACCTTATAATATAACGTAATATGCAGTGTATCATTGAAAATACCTTCTAATATATCGTAGTTTATCATTGAAAATACCTTGTAATATAACGTAGTATGCAGTTTATCATTGAAAATACCTTATATTATAACGTAATATGCAGTGTATCATTGAAAATACCTTGTACTATAACGTAATATGCAGTGTATCATTGAAAATACCTTGTAATATAACGTAATATGCAGTGTATTATTGAAAATACCTTTTAATATATCGTAGTTTATCATTGAAAATGCCTTATAATGTAACGTAATATGGAGTGTTTCAATGAAAATACCTTATAATATAACGGAATATGCAGAGTATCATTGAAAATACCTTATAATATAACGTAATATACAGTGTATCATTGAAAATACCTTATAATATAGCGTAATATGCAGTGTATCATTGAAAATACCTTATAATATATCGTAATATGCAGTGTATCATTGAAAATACCTTATAATATAACGTAATATGCAGTGTATCATTGAAAATACCTTCTAATATATCGTAGTTTATCATTGAAAATACCTTATAATATAACGTAGTATGCAGTTTATCATTGAAAATACCTTATATTATAACGTAATATGCAGTGTATCATTGAAAATACCTTGTACTATAACGTAATATGCAGTGTATCATTGAAAATACCTTATAATATAACGTAATATGCAGTGTATCATTGAAAATACCTTTTAATATATCGTAGTATATCATTGAAAATGCCTTATAATGTAACGTAATATGGAGTGTTTCAATGAAAATACCTTATAATATAACGGAATATGCAGAGTATCATTGAAAATACCTTATAATATAACGTAATATGCAGTGTATCATTGAAAATACCTTATAATATATCGTAATATGCAGTGTATCATTGAAAATACCTTATAATATTTCGTAATTTGTAGTGTATCATTGAAAATACCTTATAATATAACGTAATATGCAGTGTATCATTGAAAATACCTTATAATATAACGTTTATATGCAGTGTATCATTGAAAATACCTTATAATATAACGTAATATGCAGTGTATCATTGAAAATACCTTATAATATAACGTAATATGCATTGTATCATTGAAAAGACCTTATAATATAACGTAATATGCAGTGTATCATTGAAAATACCTTATAATATAACGTAATATGCAGTGTATCATTGAAAATACCTTATAATATAACGTAATTTGCAGTGTATCAATGAAAATACCTTATAATATAACGTAATATGCAGTGTATCATTGAAAATACCTTATAATATAACGTAACATGCAGTGTATCATTGAAAATACCTTATAATATAACGTAATATGCATTGTATCATTGAAAATACCTTATAGTATATCGAAATATGCAGTGTATCACTGAAAATACCTTCTAATATATCGTAGTTTATCATTGAAAATACCTTATAATATAACGTAATATGCAGTATATCATTGAAAATACCTTATAATATAGCGTAATATGCAGTGTATCATTGAAAATACCTTATAATATATCGTAGTTTATCATTGAAAACGCCTTATAATGTAACGTAATATGGAGTGTTTCAATGAAAATACCTTATAATATAACGGAATATGCAGAGTATCATTGAAAATACCTTATAATATAACGTAATATGCAGTGTATCATTGAAAATACCTTATAATATATAGTAGTTTATCATTGAAAATACCTTATAATATATCGTAATATGCAGTGTATCATTGAAAATACCTTATAATATAACGTAATATGCAGTGTATCATTAAAGTGCTATGCAGTGTATCATTGAAATTACCTTATAATATATCGTAATATGCAGTGTATCATTGAAAATACCTTATAATATTTCGTAATTTGTAGTGTATCATTGAAAATACCTTATAATACAACGTAATATGCATTGTATCATTGAAAAGACCTTATAATATAACGTAATATGCAGTGTATCATTGAAAATACCTTATAATATAACGTAATATGCAGTGTATCATTGAAAATACCTTATAATATAACGTAATTTGCAGTGTATCATTGAAAATACCTTATAATATATCGTAGTTTATCATTGAAAATGCCTTATAATGTAACGTAATATGGAGTGTTTCAATGAAAATACATTATAATATAACGGAATATGCAGAGTATCATAGAAAATACCTTATAATATAACGTAATATGCAGTGTATCATTGAAAATACCTTATAATATATCGTAATAAGCAATGTATCATTGAAAATACCTTATAATATTTCGTAATTTGTAGTGTATCATTGAAAATACCTTATATTATAACGTAATATGCAGTGTATCATTGAAAATACCTTGTAATATAACGTAATATGCAGTGTATTATTGAAAATACCTTTTAATATATCGTAGTTTATCATTGAAAATGCCTTATAATGTAACGTAATATGGAGTGTTTCAATGAAAATACCTTATAATATAACGGAATATGCAGAGTATCATAGAAAATACCTTATAATATAACGTAATATGCAGTGTATCATTGAAAATACCTTATAATATATCGTAATATGCAATGTATCATTGAAAATACCTTATAATATTTCGTAATTTGTAGTGTATCATTGAAAATACCTTATATTATAACGTAATATGCAGTGTATCATTGAAAATACCTTGTAATATAACGTAATATGCAGTGTATTATTGAAAAAACCTTTAAATATATCGTAGTTTATCATTGAAAATGCCTTATAATGTAACGTAATATGGAGTGTTTCAATGAAAATACCTTATAATATAACGGAATATGCAGAGTATCATTGAAAATACCTTATAATATAACGTAATATACAGTGTATCATTGAAAATACCTTATAATATAGCGTAATATGCAGTGTATCATTGAAAATACCTTATAATATATCGTAATATGCAGTGTATCATTGAAAATACCTTATAATATAACGTAATATGCAGTGTATCATTGAAAATACCTTCTAATATATCGTAGTTTATCATTGAAAATACCTTGTAATATAACGTAGTATGCAGTTTATCATTGAAAATACCTTATATTATAACGTAATATGCAGTGTATCATTGAAAATACCTTGTACTATAACGTAATATGCAGTGTATCATTGAAAATACCTTGTAATATAACGTAATATGCAGTGTATTATTGAAAATACCTTTTAATATATCGTAGTTTATCATTGAAAATGCCTTATAATGTAACGTAATATGGAGTGTTTCAATGAAAATACCTTATAATATAACGGAATATGCAGAGTATCATAGAAAATACCTTATAATATAACGTAATATGCAGTGTATCATTGAAAATACCTTATAATATATCGTAATATGCAATGTATCATTTAAAATACCTTATAATATTTCGTAATTTGTAGTGTATCATTGAAAATACCTTATATTATAACGTAATATGCAGTGTATCATTGAAAATACCTTGTAATATAACGTAATATGCAGTGTATTATTGAAAATACCTTTAAATATATCGTAGTTTATCATTGAAAATGCCTTATAATGTAACGTAATATGGAGTGTTTCAATGAAAATACCTTATAATATAACGGAATATGCAGAGTATCATTGAAAATACCTTATAATATAACGTAATATACAGTGTATCATTGAAAATACCTTATAATATAGCGTAATATGCAGTGTATCATTGAAAATACCTTATAATATATCGTAATATGCAGTGTATCATTGAAAATACCTTATAATATAACGTAATATGCAGTGTATCATTGAAAATACCTTCTAATATATCGTAGTTTATCATTGAAAATACCTTATAATATAACGTAGTATGCAGTTTATCATTGAAAATACCTTATATTATAACGTAATATGCAGTGTATCATTGAAAATACCTTGTACTATAACGTAATATGCAGTGTATCATTGAAAATACCTTATAATATAACGTAATATGCAGTGTATCATTGAAAATACCTTTTAATATATCGTAGTATATCATTGAAAATGCCTTATAATGTAACGTAATATGGAGTGTTTCAATGAAAATACCTTATAATATAACGGAATATGCAGAGTATCATTGAAAATACCTTATAATATAACGTAATATGCAGTGTATCATTGAAAATACCTTATAATATATCGTAATATGCAGTGTATCATTGAAAATACCTTATAATATTTCGTAATTTGTAGTGTATCATTGAAAATACCTTATAATATATCGTAGTTTATCATTGAAAATGCCTTATAATGTAACGTAATATGGAGTGTTTCAATGAAAATACATTATAATATAACGGAATATGCAGAGTATCATAGAAAATACCTTATAATATAACGTAATTTGCAGTGTATCAATGAAAATACCTTATAATATAACGTAATATGCAGTGTATCATTGAAAATACCTTATAATATAACGTAATATGCAGTGTATCATTGAAAATACCTTATAATATAACGTAATATGCATTGTATCATTGAAAATACCTGATAGTATATCGAAATATGCAGTGTATCACTGAAAATACCTTCTAATATATCGTAGTTTATCATTGAAAATACCTTATAATATAACGTAATATGCAGTATATCATTGAAAATACCTTATAATATAGCGTAATATGCAGTGTATCATTGAAAATACCTTATAATATATCGTAGTTTATCATTGAAAACGCCTTATAATGTAACGTAATATGGAGTGTTTCAATGAAAATACCTTATAATATAACGGAATATGCAGAGTATCATTGAAAATACCTTATAATATAACGTAATATGCAGTGTATCATAGAAAATACCTTATAATATATAGTAGTTTATCATTGAAAATACCTTATAATATAACGTAATATGCAGTATATCATTGAAAATACCTTATAATATAGCGTAATATGCAGTGTATCATTGAAATTACCTTATAATATATCGTAATATGCAGTGTATCATTGAAAATACCTTATAATATTTCGTAATTTGTAGTGTATCATTGAAAATACCTTATAATACAACGTAATATGCATTGTATCATTGAAAAGACCTTATAATATAACGTAATATGCAGTGTATCATTGAAAATACCTTATAATATAACGTAATATGCAGTGTATCATTGAAAATACCTTATAATATAACGTAATTTGCAGTGTATCATTGAAAATACCTTATAATATATCGTAGTTTATCATTGAAAATGCCTTATAATGTAACGTAATATGGAGTGTTTCAATGAAAATACATTATAATATAACGGAATATGCAGAGTATCATAGAAAATACCTTATAATATAACGTAATATGCAGTGTATCATTGAAAATACCTTATAATATATCGTAATAAGCAATGTATCATTGAAAATACCTTATAATATTTCGTAATTTGTAGTGTATCATTGAAAATACCTTATATTATAACGTAATATGCAGTGTATCATTGAAAATACCTTGTAATATAACGTAATATGCAGTGTATTATTGAAAATACCTTTTAATATATCGTAGTTTATCATTGAAAATGCCTTATAATGTAACGTAATATGGAGTGTTTCAATGAAAATACCTTATAATATAACGGAATATGCAGAGTATCATAGAAAATACCTTATAATATAACGTAATATGCAGTGTATCATTGAAAATACCTTATAATATATCGTAATATGCAATGTATCATTGAAAATACCTTATAATATTTCGTAATTTGTAGTGTATCATTGAAAATACCTTATATTATAACGTAATATGCAGTGTATCATTGAAAATACCTTGTAATATAACGTAATATGCAGTGTATTATTGAAAAAACCTTTAAATATATCGTAGTTTATCATTGAAAATGCCTTATAATGTAACGTAATATGGAGTGTTTCAATGAAAATACCTTATAATATAACGGAATATGCAGAGTATCATTGAAAATACCTTATAATATAACGTAATATACAGTGTATCATTGAAAATACCTTATAATATAGCGTAATATGCAGTGTATCATTGAAAATACCTTATAATATATCGTAATATGCAGTGTATCATTGAAAATACCTTATAATATAACGTAATATGCAGTGTATCATTGAAAATACCTTCTAATATATCGTAGTTTATCATTGAAAATACCTTGTAATATAACGTAGTATGCAGTTTATCATTGAAAATACCTTATATTATAACGTAATATGCAGTGTATCATTGAAAATACCTTGTACTATAACGTAATATGCAGTGTATCATTGAAAATACCTTGTAATATAACGTAATATGCAGTGTATTATTGAAAATACCTTTTAATATATCGTAGTTTATCATTGAAAATGCCTTATAATGTAACGTAATATGGAGTGTTTCAATGAAAATACCTTATAATATAACGGAATATGCAGAGTATCATAGAAAATACCTTATAATATAACGTAATATGCAGTGTATCATTGAAAATACCTTATAATATATCGTAATATGCAATGTATCATTTAAAATACCTTATAATATTTCGTAATTTGTAGTGTATCATTGAAAATACCTTATATTATAACGTAATATGCAGTGTATCATTGAAAATACCTTGTAATATAACGTAATATGCAGTGTATTATTGAAAATACCTTTAAATATATCGTAGTTTATCATTGAAAATGCCTTATAATGTAACGTAATATGGAGTGTTTCAATGAAAATACCTTATAATATAACGGAATATGCAGAGTATCATTGAAAATACCTTATAATATAACGTAATATACAGTGTATCATTGAAAATACCTTATAATATAGCGTAATATGCAGTGTATCATTGAAAATACCTTATAATATATCGTAATATGCAGTGTATCATTGAAAATACCTTATAATATAACGTAATATGCAGTGTATCATTGAAAATACCTTCTAATATATCGTAGTTTATCATTGAAAATACCTTATAATATAACGTAGTATGCAGTTTATCATTGAAAATACCTTATATTATAACGTAATATGCAGTGTATCATTGAAAATACCTTGTACTATAACGTAATATGCAGTGTATCATTGAAAATACCTTATAATATAACGTAATATGCAGTGTATCATTGAAAATACCTTTTAATATATCGTAGTATATCATTGAAAATGCCTTATAATGTAACGTAATATGGAGTGTTTCAATGAAAATACCTTATAATATAACGGAATATGCAGAGTATCATTGAAAATACCTTATAATATAACGTAATATGCAGTGTATCATTGAAAATACCTTATAATATATCGTAATATGCAGTGTATCATTGAAAATACCTTATAATATTTCGTAATTTGTAGTGTATCATTGAAAATACCTTATAATATAACGTAATATGCAGTGTATCATTGAAAATACCTTATAATATAACGTTTATATGCAGTGTATCATTGAAAATACCTTATAATATAACGTAATATGCAGTGTATCATTGAAAATACCTTATAATATAACGTAATATGCATTGTATCATTGAAAAGACCTTATAATATAACGTAATATGCAGTGTATCATTGAAAATACCTTATAATATAACGTAATATGCATTGTATCATTGAAAATACCTTATAATATAACGTAATTTGCAGTGTATCAATGAAAATACCTTATAATATAACGTAATATGCAGTGTATCATTGAAAATACCTTATAATATAACGTAATATGCAGTGTATCATTGAAAATACCTTATAATATAACGTAATATGCATTGTATCATTGAAAATACCTTATAGTATATCGAAATATGCAGTGTATCACTGAAAATACCTTCTAATATATCGTAGTTTATCATTGAAAATACCTTATAATATAACGTAATATGCAGTATATCATTGAAAATACCTTATAATATAGCGTAATATGCAGTGTATCATTGAAAATACCTTATAATATATCGTAGTTTATCATTGAAAACGCCTTATAATGTAACGTAATATGGAGTGTTTCAATGAAAATACCTTATAATATAACGGAATATGCAGAGTATCATTGAAAATACCTTATAATATAACGTAATATGCAGTGTATCATTGAAAATACCTTATAATATATAGTAGTTTATCATTGAAAATACCTTATAATATAACGTAATATGCAGTATATCATTGAAAATACCTTATAATATAGCGTAATATGCAGTGTATCATTGAAATTACCTTATAATATATCGTAATATGCAGTGTATCATTGAAAATACCTTATAATATTTCGTAATTTGTAGTGTATCATTGAAAATACCTTATAATACAACGTAATATGCAGTGTATCATTGAAAATACCTTATATTATAACGTAATATGCAGTGTATCATTGAAAATACCTTATAATATAACGTAATATGCAGTGTATCATTGAAAATACATTATAATATAACGTAATATGCAGTGTATCATTGAAAATACCTTATAATATAACGGAATTTGTAGTGTATCATAGAAAATACCTTATAATATAACGAAATATGCAGTGTGTCATTGAACATACCTTATATTATGTCGTAGTTTATCATTGAAAATACCTTATAGTATAACGAAATATGCAGTGTATCACTGAAAATACCTTCTAATATATCGTAGTTTATCATTGAAAATACCTTATAATATAACGTAATAAGCAGTGTATCATTGAAAATGCCTTATAATAAATCGTAATATGCAGTGTATCATTGAAAATACCTTATAATATTTCGTAATTTGTAGTGTATCATTGGAAATACCTTATAATATAGCGTACTATGCAGTGTATCATTGAAAATACCTTATAATATAACGTAATATGCAGTGTATCATTGAAAATACCTTATAATATAACGTAATATGCAGTATATCATTGAAAATACCTTATAATATAACGTAATATGCAGTGTATCATTGAAAATACCTTGTAATATAACGGAATTTGTAGTGTATCATTGAAAATACCTTATAATATAACGAAATATGCAGTGTATCATTGAAAATACCTTATAATATGTCGTTGTTTATCATTGAAAATACCTTATAATATAACGTAATATGCAGTGTATCATTGAAAATACCTTATAATATATCGTAATATGCAGTGTATCATTGAAAATAACATATAATATAACGGAATTTGTAGTGTATCATTGAAAATACCTTATAATATAACGAAATATGCAGTGTATCATTGAAAATACCTTATAATATGTCGTAGTTTATCATTGAAAATACCTTATAATATATCGTAATATGCAGTGTATCATTGAAAATACCTTGTAATATAACGTAATATGCAGTGTATCATTGAAAATACCTTTTAATATATCGTAGTTTATCATTGAAAATGCCTTATAATGTAACGTAATATGGAGTGTTTCAATGAAAATACCTTATAATATAACGGAATATGCAGAGTATCATAGAAAATACCTTATAATATAACGTAATATGCAGTGTATCATTGAAAATACCTTATAATATATCGTAATATGCAATGTATCATTGAAAATACCTTATAATATTTCGTAATTTGTAGTGTATCATTGAAAATACCTTATATTATAACGTAATATGCAGTGTATCATTGAAAATACCTTGTAATATAACGTAATATGCAGTGTATTATTGAAAATACCTTTAAATATATCGTAGATTATCATTGAAAATGCCTTATAATGTAACGTAATATGGAGTGTTTCAATGAAAATACCTTATAATATAACGGAATATGCAGAGTATCATTGAAAATACCTTCTAATATATCGTAGTTTATCATTGAAAAGACTTTATAATATAACGTAATATTTAGTTTATCATTGAAAATACCTTATAACATAACGTAAATTGCAGAGTATCATTGAAAATAACTTATGATATAACGTAATATGCAGTGTATCATTGATAATACCTTATAATATAGCGTAATATGCAGTGTATCATTGAAAATACCTTGTAATATAACGTAATATGCATTGTATCATTGAAAATACCTTATAATATAACGTAATTTGCAGTGTATCAATGAAAATACCTTATAATATAACGTAATATGCAGTGTATCATTGAAAATACCTTGTAATATAACGTAATATGCAGTGTATCATTGAAAATACCTTTTAATATATCGTAGTTTATCATTGAAAATGCCTTATAATGTAACGTAATATGGAGTGTTTCAATGAAAATACCTTATAATATAACGGAATATGCAGAGTATCATTGAAAATACCTTATAATATAACGTAATATACAGTGTATCATTGAAAATACCTTATAATATAGCGTAATATGCAGTGTATCATTGAAAATACCTTATAATATATCGTAATATGCAGTGTATCATTGAAAATACCTTATAATATAACGTAATATGCAGTGTATCATTGAAAATACCTTCTAATATATCGTAGTTTATCATTGAAAATACCTTATAATATTTCGTAATTTGTAGTGTATCATTGAAAATACCTTATATTATAACGTAATATGCAGTGTATCATTGAAAATACCTTGTAATATAACGTAATATGCAGTGTATTATTGAAAATACCTTTTAATATATCGTAGTTTATCATTGAAAATGCCTTATAATGTAACGTAATATGGAGTGTTTCAATGAAAATACCTTATAATATAACGGAATATGCAGAGTATCATAGAAAATACCTTATAATATAACGTAATATGCAGTGTATCATTGAAAATACCTTATAATATATCGTAATATGCAATGTATCATTGAAAATACCTTATAATATTTCGTAATTTGTAGTGTATCATTGAAAATACCTTATATTATAACGTAATATGCAGTGTATCATTGAAAATACGTTCTAATATATCGTAGTTTATCATTGAAAATACCTTATAATATAACGTAATATGCAGTGTATCATTGAAAATATCTTATAATATAACGTAATATACAGTGTATCAATGAAAATACCATACAATATAGCGTAACATGCAGTGTATCATTGAAAATACCTTATAATATAGCGTAATATCCAGTGTATCATTGAAAATACCTTATAATACAACGTAATATGCAGTGTATCATTGAAAATACATTATAATATAACGTAATATGCAGTGTATCATTGAAAATACCATGTAATATAACGTAATATGCAGTGTCTCATTGAAAATACCTTATAATATAACGTAATATGCAGTGTATCATTGAAAATACCATGTAATATAACGTAATATGCAGTGTATTATTGAAAATACCTTTTAATATATCGTAGTTTATCATTGAAAATGCCTTATAATGTAACGTAATATGGAGTGTTTCAATGAAAATACCTTATAATATAACGGAATATGCAGAGTATCATTGAAAATACCTTATAATATAACGTAATATACAGTGTATCATTGAAAATACCTTATAATATAGCGTAATATGCAGTGTATCATTGAAAATACCTTATAATATATCGTAATATGCAGTGTATCATTGAAAATACCTTATAATATAACGTAATATGCAGTGTATCATTGAAAATACCTTATAATATAACGTAATATGCAGTGTATCATTGAAAATACCTTATAATATAACGTAATATGCAGTGTATCATTGAAAATACCTTATAATATAACGTAATATGCAGTGTATCATTGAAAATACCTTATAATATAACGTAATATGCAGTGTACCAATGAAAATACCATGTAATATAACGTAATATGCAGTGTATCATTGAAAATACCTTATTACATATCGTAATATGCAGTGTATCATTGAAAATACCTTATAATATAACGTAATATGCAGTGTAACATTGTAAATACCTTATAACATATCCTAATATGCAGTGTATCATTGATAATACCTTATAATATAACGTAATATGCAGTGTATCATTGAAAATACCTTATAATATAACGTAATATGCAGTGTATCATTGAAAATACATTATAATATAACGTAATATGCAGTGTATCATTGAAAATACCTTGTAATATAACGTAATATGCAGTGTATCATTGAAAATACCTTATAATATAACGTAATATGCAGTGTACCAATGAAAATACCATGTAATATAACGTAATATGCAGTGTATCATTGAAAATACCTTATTACATAGCGTAATATGCAGTGTATCATTGAAAATACCTTATAATATAACGTAATATGCAGTGTAACATTGAAAATACCTTATAACATATCCTAATATGCAGTGTATCATTGATAATACCTTATAATATAACGTAATATGCAGTGTATCATTGAAAATACATTATAATATAACGTAATATGCAGTGTATCATTGAAAATACCTTGTAATATAACGTAATATGCAGTGTATCATTGAAAATACCTTATAATATAACGTAATATGCAGTGTACCAATGAAAATACCATGTAATATAACGTAATATGCAGTGTATCATTGAAAATACCTTATAATATAACGGAATTTGTAGTGTATCATAGAAAATACCTTATAATATAACGAAATATGCAGTGTGTCATTGAACATACCTTATATTATGTCGTAGTTTATCATTGAAAATACCTTATAGTATAACGAAATATGCAGTGTATCACTGAAAATACCTTCTAATATATCGTAGTTTATCATTGAAAATACCTTATAATATAACGTAATAAGCAGTGTATCATTGAAAATGCCTTATAATAAATCGTAATATGCAGTGTATCATTGAAAATACCTTATAATATTTCGTAATTTGTAGTGTATCATTGGAAATACCTTATAATATAGCGTACTATGCAGTGTATCATTGAAAATACCTTATAATATAACGTAATATGCAGTGTATCATTGAAAATACCTTATAATATAACGTAATATGCAGTATATCATTGAAAATACCTTATAATATAACGTAATATGCAGTGTATCATTGAAAATACCTTGTAATATAACGGAATTTGTAGTGTATCATTGAAAATACCTTATAATATAACGAAATATGCAGTGTATCATTGAAAATACCTTATAATATGTCGTTGTTTATCATTGAAAATACCTTATAATATAACGTAATATGCAGTGTATCATTGAAAATACCTTATAATATATCGTAATATGCAGTGTATCATTGAAAATAACATATAATATAACGGAATTTGTAGTGTATCATTGAAAATACCTTATAATATAACGAAATATGCAGTGTATCATTGAAAATACCTTATAATATGTCGTTGTTTATCATTGAAAATACCTTATAATATATCGTAATATGCAGTGTATCATTGAAAATACCTTGTAATATAACGTAATATGCAGTGTATCATTGAAAATACCTTTTAATATATCGTAGTTTATCATTGAAAATGCCTTATAATGTAACGTAATATGGAGTGTTTCAATGAAAATACCTTATAATATAACGGAATATGCAGAGTATCATAGAAAATACCTTATAATATAACGTAATATGCAGTGTATCATTGAAAATACCTTATAATATATCGTAATATGCAATGTATCATTGAAAATACCTTATAATATTTCGTAATTTGTAGTGTATCATTGAAAATACCTTATATTATAACGTAATATGCAGTGTATCATTGAAAATACCTTGTAATATAACGTAATATGCAGTGTATTATTGAAAATACCTTTAAATATATCGTAGATTATCATTGAAAATGCCTTATAATGTAACGTAATATGGAGTGTTTCAATGAAAATACCTTATAATATAACGGAATATGCAGAGTATCATTGAAAATACCTTCTAATATATCGTAGTTTATCATTGAAAAGACTTTATAATATAACGTAATATTTAGTTTATCATTGAAAATACCTTATAACATAACGTAAATTGCAGAGTATCATTGAAAATAACTTATGATATAACGTAATATGCAGTGTATCATTGATAATACCTTATAATATAGCGTAATATGCAGTGTATCATTGAAAATACCTTGTAATATAACGTAATATGCATTGTATCATTGAAAATACCTTATAATATAACGTAATTTGCAGTGTATCAATGAAAATACCTTATAATATAACGTAATATGCAGTGTATCATTGAAAATACCTTGTAATATAACGTAATATGCAGTGTATCATTGAAAATACCTTTTAATATATCGTAGTTTATCATTGAAAATGCCTTATAATGTAACGTAATATGGAGTGTTTCAATGAAAATACCTTATAATATAACGGAATATGCAGAGTATCATTGAAAATACCTTATAATATAACGTAATATACAGTGTATCATTGAAAATACCTTATAATATAGCGTAATATGCAGTGTATCATTGAAAATACCTTATAATATATCGTAATATGCAGTGTATCATTGAAAATACCTTATAATATAACGTAATATGCAGTGTATCATTGAAAATACCTTCTAATATATCGTAGTTTATCATTGAAAATACCTTATAATATTTCGTAATTTGTAGTGTATCATTGAAAATACCTTATATTATAACGTAATATGCAGTGTATCATTGAAAATACCTTGTAATATAACGTAATATGCAGTGTATTATTGAAAATACCTTTTAATATATCGTAGTTTATCATTGAAAATGCCTTATAATGTAACGTAATATGGAGTGTTTCAATGAAAATACCTTATAATATAACGGAATATGCAGAGTATCATAGAAAATACCTTATAATATAACGTAATATGCAGTGTATCATTGAAAATACCTTATAATATATCGTAATATGCAATGTATCATTGAAAATACCTTATAATATTTCGTAATTTGTAGTGTATCATTGAAAATACCTTATATTATAACGTAATATGCAGTGTATCATTGAAAATACCTTCTAATATATCGTAGTTTATCATTGAAAATACCTTATAATATAACGTAATATGCAGTGTATCATTGAAAATATCTTATAATATAACGTAATATACAGTGTATCAATGAAAATACCATACAATATAGCGTAACATGCAGTGTATCATTGAAAATACCTTATAATATAGCGTAATATCCAGTGTATCATTGAAAATACCTTATAATACAACGTAATATGCAGTGTATCATTGAAAATACATTATAATATAACGTAATATGCAGTGTATCATTGAAAATACCATGTAATATAACGTAATATGCAGTGTCTCATTGAAAATACCTTATAATATAACGTAATATGCAGTGTATCATTGAAAATACCATGTAATATAACGTAATATGCAGTGTATTATTGAAAATACCTTTTAATATATCGTAGTTTATCATTGAAAATGCCTTATAATGTAACGTAATATGGAGTGTTTCAATGAAAATACCTTATAATATAACGGAATATGCAGAGTATCATTGAAAATACCTTATAATATAACGTAATATACAGTGTATCATTGAAAATACCTTATAATATAGCGTAATATGCAGTGTATCATTGAAAATACCTTATAATATATCGTAATATGCAGTGTATCATTGAAAATACCTTATAATATAACGTAATATGCAGTGTATCATTGAAAATACCTTATAATATAACGTAATATGCAGTGTATCATTGAAAATACCTTATAATATAACGTAATATGCAGTGTATCATTGAAAATACCTTATAATATAACGTAATATGCAGTGTATCATTGAAAATACCTTATAATATAACGTAATATGCAGTGTACCAATGAAAATACCATGTAATATAACGTAATATGCAGTGTATCATTGAAAATACCTTATTACATATCGTAATATGCAGTGTATCATTGAAAATACCTTATAATATAACGTAATATGCAGTGTAACATTGTAAATACCTTATAACATATCCTAATATGCAGTGTATCATTGAAAATACCTTATAATATAACGTAATATGCAGTGTATCATTGAAAAAACATTATAATATAACGTAATATGCAGTGTATCATTGAAAATACATTATAATATAACGTAATATGCAGTGTATCATTGAAAATACCTTATAATATAACGTAATATGCAGTGTATCATTGAAAATACCTTATAATATAACGTAATATGCAGTGTACCAATGAAAATACCATGTAATATAACGTAATATGCAGTGTATCATTGAAAATACCTTATTACATAGCGTAATATGCAGTGTATCATTGAAAATACCTTATAATATAACGTAATATGCAGTGTATCATTGAAAATACCTTATAACATATCCTAATATGCAGTGTATCATTGATAATACCTTATAATATAACGTAATATGCAGTGTATCATTGAAAATACTTTATAACATATCCTAATATGCAGTGTATCATTGAAAATACCTTATAATATAACGTAATATGCAGTGTATCATTGAAAATACCTTATAATATAACGTAATATGCAGTGTATCATTGAAAATACATTATAATATAACGTAATATGCAGTGTATCATTGAAAATACCTTATAATATAGCGTAATATGCAGTGTATCATTGAAAATACCTTATAATATAACGTAATATGAAGTGTATCATTGAAAATACCTTATAATATAACGTAATATGCAGTGTCTCATTGGAAATACATTATAATATAACGTAATATGCAGTGTATCATTGAAAATACCTTGTAATATAACGTAATATGCAGTGTATCATTGAAAATACCTTATAATATAACGTAATATGCAGTGTACCAATGAAAATACCATGTAATATAACGTAATATGCAGTGTATCATTGAAAATACCTTATTACATAGCGTAATATGCAGTGTATCATTGAAAATACCTTATAATATAACGTAATATGCAGTGTAACATTGAAAATACCTTATAACATATCCTAATATGCAGTGTATCATTGATAATACCTTATAATATAACGTAATATGCAGTGTATCATTGAAAATACTTTATAACATATCCTAATATGCAGTGTATCATTGAAAATACCTTATAATATAACGTAATATGCAGTGTATCATTGAAAATACCTTATAATATAACGTAATATGCAGTGTATCATTGAAAATACATTATAATATAACGTAATATGCAGTGTATCATAGAAAATACCTTATAATATAACGTAATATGCAGTGTATCATTGAAAATACCTTATAATATATCGTAATATGCAATGTATCATTGAAAATACCTTATAATATTTCGTAATTTGTAGTGTATCATTGAAAATACCTTATATTATAACGTAATATGCAGTGTATCATTGAAAATACCTTGTAATATAACGTAATATGCAGTGTATTATTGAAAATACCTTTTAATATATCGTAGTTTATCATTGAAAATGCCTTATAATGTAACGTAATATGGAGTGTTTCAATGAAAATACCTTATAATATAACGGAATATGCAGAGTATCATTGAAAATACCTTATAATATAACGTAATATACAGTGTATCATTGAAAATACCTTATAATATAGCGTAATATGCAGTGTATCATTGAAAATACCTTATAATATATCGTAATATGCAGTGTATCATTGAAAATACCTTATAATATAACGTAATATGCAGTGTATCATTGAAAATACCTTCTAATATATCGTAGTTTATCATTGAAAATACCTTATAATATTTCGTAATTTGTAGTGTATCATTGAAAATACCTTATATTATAACGTAATATGCAGTGTATCATTGAAAATACCTTATAATATAACGTAATATGCAGTGTATCATTGAAAATACCTTTTAATATATCGTAGTTTATCATTGAAAATGCCTTATAATGTAACGTAATATGGAGTGTTTCAATGAAAATACCTTATAATATAACGGAATATGCAGAGTATCATAGAAAATACCTTATAATATAACGTAATATGCAGTGTATCATTGAAAATACCTTATAATATATCGTAATATGCAATGTATCATTGAAAATACCTTATAATATTTCGTAATTTGTAGTGTATCATTGAAAATACCTTATATTATAACGTAATATGCAGTGTATCATTGAAAATACCTTCTAATATATCGTAGTTTATCATTGAAAATACCTTATAATATAACGTAATATGCAGTGTATCATTGAAAATATCTTATAATATAACGTAATATACAGTGTATCAATGAAAATACCATACAATATAGCGTAACATGCAGTGTATCATTGAAAATACCTTATAATATAGCGTAATATCCAGTGTATCATTGAAAATACCTTATAATACAACGTAATATGCAGTGTATCATTGAAAATACATTATAATATAACGTAATATGCAGTGTATCATTGAAAATACCATGTAATATAACGTAATATGCAGTGTCTCATTGAAAATACCTTATAATATAACGTAATATGCAGTGTATCATTGAAAATACCATGTAATATAACGTAATATGCAGTGTATTATTGAAAATACCTTTTAATATATCGTAGTTTATCATTGAAAATGCCTTATAATGTAACGTAATATGGAGTGTTTCAATGAAAATACCTTATAATATAACGGAATATGCAGAGTATCATTGAAAATACCTTATAATATAACGTAATATACAGTGTATCATTGAAAATACCTTATAATATAGCGTAATATGCAGTGTATCATTGAAAATACCTTATAATATATCGTAATATGCAGTGTATCATTGAAAATACCTTATAATATAACGTAATATGCAGTGTATCATTGAAAATACCTTATAATATAACGTAATATGCAGTGTATCATTGAAAATACCTTATAATATAACGTAATATGCAGTGTATCATTGAAAATACCTTATAATATAACGTAATATGCAGTGTATCATTGAAAATACCTTATAATATAACGTAATATGCAGTGTACCAATGAAAATACCATGTAATATAACGTAATATGCAGTGTATCATTGAAAATACCTTATAACATATCGTAATATGCAGTGTATCATTGAAAATACCTTATAATATAACGTAATATGCAGTGTAACATTGTAAATACCTTATAACATATCCTAATATGCAGTGTATCATTGATAATACCTTATAATATAACGTAATATGCAGTGTATCATTGAAAAAACATTATAATATAACGTAATATGCAGTGTATCATTGAAAATACCTTATATTATAACGTAATATGCAGTGTATCATTGAAAATACCTTGTAATATAACGTAATATGCAGTGTATCATTGAAAATACCTTATAATATAACGTAATATGCAGTGTACCAATGAAAATACCATGTAATATAACGTAATATGCAGTGTATCATTGAAAATACCTTATTACATAGCGTAATATGCAGTGTATCATTGAAAATACCTTATAATATAACGTAATATGCAGTGTAACATTGAAAATACCTTATAACATATCCTAATATGCAGTGTATCATTGATAATACCTTATAATATAACGTAATATGCAGTGTATCATTGAAAATACTTTATAACATATCCTAATATGCAGTGTATCATTGAAAATACCTTATAATATAACGTAATATGCAGTGTATCATTGAAAATACCTTATAATATAACGTAATATGCAGTGTATCATTGAAAATACATTATAATATAACGTAATATGCAGTGTATCATTGAAAATACCTTATAATATAGCGTAATATGCAGTGTATCATTGAAAATACCTTATAATATAACGTAATATGAAGTGTATCATTGAAAATACCTTATAATATAACGTAATATGCAGTGTCTCATTGGAAATACCTTATATCATATCGTAATATGCAGTGTATCATTGAAAATGTCTTATAATATATCGTAATTTGTAGTGTATCTTTGAAAATACCTTATAATATAACGTAATATGCAGTGTATCATTGAAAATACTTTATAACATATCCTAATATGCAGTGTATCATTGAAAATACCTTATAATATAACGTAATATGCAGTGTATCATTGAAAATACCTTATAATATAACGTAATATGCAGTGTATCATTGAAAATACATTATAATATAACGTAATATGCAGTGTATCATTGAAAATACCTTATAATATAGCGTAATATGCAGTGTATCATTGAAAATACCTTATAATATAACGTAATATGCAGTGTATCATTGAAAATACCTTATAATATAACGTAATATGCAGTGTCTCATTGGAAATACCTTATATCATATCGTAATATGCAGTGTATCATTGAAAATGTCTTATAATATATCGTAATTTGTAGTGTATCTTTGAAAATACCTTATAATATAACGTAATATGCAGTGTATCATTGAAAATTCCATGTAATATAACGTAATATACAGTGTATCATTGAAAATACCTTACGATATAACGTAATATGCAGTGTATCATTGAAAATACCTTATAATATAACGTAATATGCAGTGTATCATTGAAAATACCTTATAATATATCGTAATATGCAGTGTATCATTGAAAATACCTTATAATATAACGTAATATGCAGTGTATCATTGAAAATACCTTATAATATAACGTAATATGCAGTGTACCAATGAAAATACCATGTAATATAACGTAATATGCAGTGTATCATTGAAAATACCTTATTACATATCGTAATATGCAGTGTATCATTGAAAATACCTTATAATATAACGTAATATGCAGTGTAATATTGAAAATACCTTATAACATATCCTAATATGCAGTGTATCATTGATAATACCTTATAATATAACGTAATATGCAGTGTATCATTGAAAATACTTTATAACATATCCTAATATGCAGTGTATCATTGAAAATACCTTATAATATAACGTAATATGCAGTGTATCATTGAAAATACCTTATAATATAACGTAATATGCAGTGTATCATTGAAAATACATTATAATATAACGTAATATGCAGTGTATCATTGAAAATACCTTATAATATAGCGTAATATGCAGTGTATCATTGAAAATACCTTATAATATAACGTAATATGCAGTGTATCATTGAAAATACCTTATAATATAGCGTAATATGCAGTGTATCATTGAAAATACCTTATAATATAACGTAATATGCAGTGTATCATTGAAAATACCTTATAATATAACGTAATATGCAGTGTCTCATTGGAAATACCTTATATCATATCGTAATATGCAGTGTATCATTGAAAATGTCTTATAATATATCGTAATTTGTAGTGTATCTTTGAAAATACCTTATAATATAACGTAATATGCAGTGTATCATTGAAAATTCCATGTAATATAACGTAATATACAGTGTATCATTGAAAATACCTTACGATATAACGTAATATGCAGTGTATCATTGAAAATACCTTATAATATAACGTAACATGCAGTGTATCATTGAAAATACCTTACAATATAACGTAATATGCAGTGTAACATTGTAAATACCTTATAACATATCCTAATATGCAGTGTATCATTGATAATACCTTATAATATAACGTAATATGCAGTGTAACATTGAAAATACCTTATAACATATCCTAATATGCAGTGTATCATTGATAATACCTTATAATATAACGTAATATGCAGTGTATCATTGAAAATACTTTATAACATATCCTAATATGCAGTGTATCATTGAAAATACCTTATAATATAACGGAATATGCAGTGTATCATTGAAAATACCTTATAATATAACGTAATATGCAGTGTATCATTGAAAATACATTATAATATAACGTAATATGCAGTGTATCATTGAAAATACCTTATAATATAGCGTAATATGCAGTGTATCATTGAAAATACCTTATAATATAACGTAATATGCAGTGTATCATTGAAAATACCTTATAATATAACGTAATATGCAGTGTCTCATTGGAAATACCTTATATCATATCGTAATATGCAGTGTATCATTGAAAATGTCTTATAATATATCGTAATTTGTAGTGTATCTTTGAAAATACCTTATAATATAACGTAATATGCAGTGTATCATTGAAAATACTTTATAACATATCCTAATATGCAGTGTATCATTGAAAATACCTTATAATATAACGTAATATGCAGTGTATCATTGAAAATACCTTATAATATAACGTAATATGCAGTGTATCATTGAAAATACATTATAATATAACGTAATATGCAGTGTATCATTGAAAATACCTTATAATATAGCGTAATATGCAGTGTATCATTGAAAATACCTTATAATATAACGTAATATGCAGTGTATCATTGAAAATACCTTATAATATAACGTAATATGCAGTGTCTCATTGGAAATACCTTATATCATATCGTAATATGCAGTGTATCATTGAAAATGTCTTATAATATATCGTAATTTGTAGTGTATCTTTGAAAATACCTTATAATATAACGTAATATGCAGTGTATCATTGAAAATTCCATGTAATATAACGTAATATACAGTGTATCATTGAAAATACCTTACGATATAACGTAATATGCAGTGTATCATTGAAAATACCTTATAATATAACGTAACATGCAGTGTATCATTGAAAATACCTTACAATATAACGTAATATGCAGTTTATCATTGAAAATACCTTATAATATAACGTAATATGCAGTGTATCATTGAAAATACCTTATAATATATCGTAATATGCAGTGTATCATTGAAAATACCTTATAATATAACGTAATATGCAGTGTATCATTGAAAATACCTTACAATATAACGTAATATGCAGTTTATCATTGAAAATACCTTATAATATAACGTAATATGCAGTGTATCATTGAAAATACCTTATAATATATCGTAATATGCAGTGTATCATTGAAAATACCTTATAATATAACGTAATATGCAGTGTATCATTGAAAATACCTTATAATATAACGTAATATGCAGTGTACCAATGAAAATACCATGTAATATAACGTAATATGCAGTGTATCATTGAAAATACCTTATTACATATCGTAATATGCAGTGTATCATTGAAAATACCTTATAATATAACGTAATATGCAGTGTAATATTGAAAATACCTTATAACATATCCTAATATGCAGTGTATCATTGATAATACCTTATAATATAACGTAATATGCAGTGTATCATTGAAAATACTTTATAACATATCCTAATATGCAGTGTATCATTGAAAATACCTTATAATATAACGTAATATGCAGTGTATCATTGAAAATACCTTATAATATAACGTAATATGCAGTGTATCATTGAAAATACATTATAATATAACGTAATATGCAGTGTATCATTGAAAATACCTTATAATATAACGTAATATGCAGTGTATCATTGAAAATACCTTATAATATAACGTAATATGCAGTGTATCATTGAAAATACCTTATAATATAGCGTAATATGCAGTGTATCATTGAAAATACCTTATAATATAACGTAATATGCAGTGTATCATTGAAAATACCTTATAATATAACGTAATATGCAGTGTCTCATTGGAAATACCTTATATCATATCGTAATATGCAGTGTATCATTGAAAATGTCTTATAATATATCGTAATTTGTAGTGTATCTTTGAAAATACCTTATAATATAACGTAATATGCAGTGTATCATTGAAAATTCCATGTAATATAACGTAATATACAGTGTATCATTGAAAATACCTTACGATATAACGTAATATGCAGTGTATCATTGAAAATACCTTATAATATAACGTAACATGCAGTGTATCATTGAAAATACCTTACAATATAACGTAATATGCAGTGTAACATTGTAAATACCTTATAACATATCCTAATATGCAGTGTATCATTGATAATACCTTATAATATAACGTAATATGCAGTGTAACATTGAAAATACCTTATAACATATCCTAATATGCAGTGTATCATTGATAATACCTTATAATATAACGTAATATGCAGTGTATCATTGAAAATACTTTATAACATATCCTAATATGCAGTGTATCATTGAAAATACCTTATAATATAACGTAATATGCAGTGTATCATTGAAAAATACCTTATAATATAACGTAATATGCAGTTGTATCATTGAAAATACATTATAATATAACGTAATATGCAGTTGTATCATTGAAAATACCTTATAATATAGCGTAATATGCAGTGTATCATTGAAATACCTTATAATATAACGTAATATTGCAGTGTATCATTGAAAATACCTTATAATATAACGTAATATGCAGTGTCTCATTGGAAATACCTTATATCATATCGTAATATGCAGTGTATCATTGAAAATGTCTTATAATATATCGTAATTTGTAGTGTATCTTTGAAAATACCTTATAATATAACGTACTATGCAGTGTATCATTGAAAATACTTTATAACATATCCTAATATGCAGTGTATCATTGAAAATACCTTATAATATAACGTAATATGCAGTGTATCATTGAAAATACCTTATAATATAACGTAATATGCAGTGTATCATTGAAAATACATTATAATATAACGTAATATGCAGTGTATCATTGAAAATACCTTATAATATAACGTAATATGCAGTGTATCATTGAAAATACCTTATAATATAACGTAATATGCAGTGTATCATTGAAAATACATTATAATATAACGTAATATGCAGTGTATCATTGAAAATACCTTATAATATAGCGTAATATGCAGTGTATCATTGAAAATACCTTATAATATAACGTAATATGCAGTGTATCATTGAAAATACCTTATAATATAACGTAATATGCAGTGTCTCATTGGAAATACCTTATATCATATCGTAATATGCAGTTGTATCATTGAAAATGTCTTATAATATATCGTAATTTGTAGTGTATCTTTGAAAATACCTTATAATATAACGTAATATGCAGTGTATCATTGAAAATTCCATGTAATATAACGTAATATACAGTGTATCATTGAAAATACCTACGATATAACGTAATATGCAGTGTATCATTGAAAATTCCTTATAACATAACGTAACATGCAGTGTATCATTGAAAATACCTTACAATATAACGTAATATGCAGTTTATCATTGAAAATACCTTATAATATAACGTAATATGCAGTGTATCAATGAAAATACCTTATAATATATCGTAATATGCAGTGTATCATTGAAAATACCTTATAATATAACGTAATATGCAGTGTAACATTGAAAAATACCTTATAACATATCCTAATATGCAGTGTATCATTGATAATACCTTATAATATAACGTAATATGCAGTGTATCATTGAAAATACTTTATAACATATCCTAATATGCAGTGTATCATTGAAAATACCATATAATATAACGTAATATGCAGTTGTATCATTGAAAATACCTTATAACATAACGTAAATTGCAGAGTATCATTGAAAATAACTTATGATATAACGTAATATGCCAGTGTATCATTGAAAATACCTTATAATATAGCGTAATATGCAGTTTGTATCATTGAAAATACCTTGTAATATAACGTAATATGCAGTGTATCATTGAAAATACCTTATAATATAACGTTTATATGCAGTGTATCATTGAAAATACAATAGAATATAACGTAATATGCAGTGTATCATTGAAAATACCTTATAATATAACGGAATTTGTAGTGTATCATTGAAAATACCTTATAATATAACGAAATATGCAGTGTGTCATTGAACATACTTATATTATGTCGTAGTTTATCATTAAAAAATACCTTATAGTATAACGTAATATGCAGTGTATCATTGAAAATACCTTATAATATAACGTAATATGCAGTGTATCATTGAAAATACCTTATAATATAACGTAATATGCAGTGTATCATTGAAAATACCTTATAATATAACGTAATATGCAGTGTATCATTGAAAATACCTTATAATATAGCGTAATATGCAGTGTATCATTGAAAATACTTATAATATAACGTAATATGCAGTGTATCATTGAAAATACCTTATAATATAACGAAATATGCAGTGTCTCATTGAAAATACCTTATATCATATCGTAATATGCAGTGTATCATTGAAAATGTCTTATAATATATCGTAATTTGTTGTGTATCTTTGAAAATACCTTATAATATAACGTAATATGCAGTGTATCATTGAAAATACTTTATAACATATCCTAATATGCAGTGTATCATTGAAAATACCTTATAATATAACGTAATATGCAGTGTATCATTGAAAATACCTTATAATATAACGTAATATGCAGTGTATCATTGAAATACATTATAATATAACGTAATATGCAGTGTATCATTG